>OX458318.1:32355000-32955000 GCA_949768715.1 Dascillus cervinus
ACTGAATTTTATAAATAAACGCGCAAAAAAGTACGTTCGAATTTGCCACGTTGTCAACTATGAGGCAAATCCGTTTATCGATACCGCGCAATTTCTCATCTGTAATAAAACTACGGCAGTAAACAAGTTGTTGTTGGACTCGATTTCGGTACGCTGCTTGAATAAATCAAGGGAAAATGAGCTAATTAAGGGATTCCGAGTTTTGAGGGGAATTTTAATCCAGCAACTTTTTTCTCCGTTTGAAGAATATATGCTAATGCGGACGGTGGGATTGATCAAAGTTATGCATTTTAGCTACATAATAAAATTAAGTTGTGATTGAAGTTTGCTCAAAATCGGATAATAAATTCACAGAACTGTAATGGTTAAATAAAAATGTTGAACAAATTTTTTGCGATTATTTTTTGCAGCATGCAAAATATGCAATTAGAGTTGACAAAAAGTCTACATTGTCTTAATAATCTCACCGGTAGTTTGTTGGTCTATTTGTGCACTTCACAGAATGCATTACTCATTAGTGAGAAATAATTTAGTAACATTTTAATAATAAATTTTATAAATTAAAGATAAGTTAATTACATCAAAACAAATAATAGATATTATAAAGTGCCAAATAGTTTGGATAAAATTTTAGCTACATAATCAAATTAAGTTGTGATTGAACTTTGCTTAAAATCGGATAATAAATTCACACAACTGTAATGGTTAAATACAAATGTTGAACAAACTTTTTGCGATTATTTTTTGCAACGTGCAAAAGATGCAATTAGAGTTGGCAAAAAGTCTACATTGTCTTAATAATCTCACCGGTAGTTTGTTGGACTATTTGTGCACTTCACAGAGTGCATTATTAATTAGTGAGAAATAATTTAGTAACATTTTAATAATAAATTTTATAAATTAACGATAAGTTAATTACATCAAAACAAATAATCGATATTATAAAGTGCCAAATAGTTTGGATACAATTTAGCTACATAATAAAGTTAAGTTGTGATTGAAGTTTGCTTAAAATCGAATAATAAATTCACACAACTGTAATGGTTAAATAAAAATGCTGAACAAACTTTTTGCGATTATTTTTTGTAACGTGCAAGTTGGCAAAAAGTCTACATTGTCTTAATAATCTCACCGGTAGTTTGTTGGTTTATTTGTGCACTTCACAGAGTACATTATTAATTAGTGAGAAATAAGTAACAGTTTCACAACCAATTTGATAAATTAAAGATAAGTTAAACAAATAATTAATATTATAAAGTGCACAATATTTTTGATAAAATTTTAGCTACATAATAAAGTTAAGTTGTGATTGAAGTTTGCTTAAAATCGAATAATAAATTCACACAACTTACTGTAATGGTTAAATAAAAATGCTGAACAAACTTTTTGCGATTATTTTTTGTAACGTGCAAAAGATGCAATTAGAGTTGGCAAAAAGTCTACATTGTCTTAATAATCTCACCGGTAGTTTGTTGGTTTATTTGTGCACTTCACAGAGTACATTATTAATTAGTGAGAAATAAGTAACAGTTTCACAACCAATTTGATAAATTAAAGATAAGTTAAACAAATAATTAATATTATAAAGTGCACAATATTTTTGATAAAATTTTAGCTACATAATAAAGTTAAGTTGTGATTGAAGTTTGCTTAAAATCGAATAATAAATTCACACAACTTACTGTAATGGTTAAATAAAAATGCTGAACAAACTTTTTGCGATTATTTTTTGTAACGTGCAAAAGATGCAATTAGAGTTGGCAAAAAGTCTACATTGTCTTAATAATCTCACCGGTAGTTTGTTGGACTATTTGTGCACTTCACAGAGTGCATTATTAATTAGTGAGAAATAATTTAGTAACATTTTAATAATAAATTTTATACATTAAAGATAAGTTAATTACATCAAAACAAATAATCGATATTATAAAGTGCCAAATAGTTTGGATACAATTTAGCTACATAATAAAGTTAAGTTGTGATTGAACTTTGCTTAAAATCGGATAATAAATTCACACAACTGTAATGGTTAAATAAAAATGTTGAACAAACTTTTTGCGATTATTTTTTGCAACGTGCAAAAGATGCAATTAGAGTTGGCAAAAAGTCTACATTTTGTCTTAATAATCTCACCGGTGGTTTGTTGGTCTATTTGTGTACTTCACAGAGTGCATTATTAATTAGTGAGAAATAATTTAGTAAAATTTTAATAATAAATATTGCAAATTAAAGATAAATTAATCATATCAAAACAAATAATTGATATTATAAAGTGCCAAATAGTTTGGATAAAATTTTAGCTACATAATAAAATTAAGTTGTGATTGAACTTTGCTTAAAATCGAATAATAAATTCACACAACTTACTGTAATGGTTAAATAAAAATGCTGAACAAACTTTTTGCGATTATTTTTTGCAACGTGCAAAAGTTGCAATTAGAGTTGGCAAAAAGTCTACAATGTCTTAATAATCTCACCGGTAGTTTGTTGGTTTATTTGTGCACTTCACAGAGTGCATTATTAATTAGTGAGAAGTAAGTAACAGTTTGACAACAAATTTGATAAATTAAAGATAAGTTAAACAAATAATTGATATTATAAAGTGCACAATATTTTTGAAAAAATTTGAGCCACATAATAAAGTTAAGTTGTGATTGAAGTTTGCTTAAAATCGAATAATAAATTCACACAACTGTAATGGTTAAATAAAAATGTTGAACAAACTTTTTGCGATTATTTTTTGCAACGTGCAAAAGATGCAATTAGAGTTGGCAAAAAGTCTACATTGTCTTAATAATCTCACCGGTAGTTTGTTGGTTTATTTATGCACTTCACAGAGTGCATTATTAATTAGTGCGAAATAAGTAACAGTTTGACAACAAATTTTATAAATTAAAGATAAGTTAAACAAATAATTGATATTATAAAGTGCACAATAGTTTTGATAAAATTTTAGCTACATAATAAAGTTAAGTTGTGATCGAAGTTTGCTTAAAATCGGATAATAAATTCACACAACTGTAATGGTTAAATAAAAATGTTGAACAAACTTTTTGTGATTATTTTTTGCAACGTGCAAAAGATGCAATTAGAGTTGGCAAAAAGTCTACATTGTCTTAATAATCTCACCGGTAGTTTGTTGGTTTATTTGTGCACTTCACAGAGTGCATTATTAACTAGTGAGAAATAAGTAATAGTTTGACAACAAATTTTATAAATTAAAGATAAGTTAAACAAATAATTGATATTATAAAGTGCACAATAGTTTTGATAAAATTTTAGCTACATAATAAAGTTAAGTTGTGATTGAACTTTGCTTAAAATCGGATAATAAATTCACACAACTGTAATGGTTAAATAAAAATGTTGATCAAACTTTTTGCGATTATTTTTTGTAACGTGCAAAAGATGCAATTAGAGTTGGCAAAAAGTCTACATTGTCTTAATAATCTCACCGGTAGTTTGTTGGTCTATTTGTGCATTTCACAGAGTGCATTATTAATTAGTGAGAAATAATTTAGTAACATTTTAATAATAAATTTTATAAATTAAAGATAAGTTAATTACATCAAAACAAATAATCGATATTATAAAGTGCCAAATAGTTTGGATACAATTTAGCTACATAATAAAGTTAAGTTGTGATTGAAGTTTGCTTAAAATCGGATAATAAATTCACACAACTGTAATGGTTAAATAAAAATGTTGAACAAACTTTTTGCGATTATTTGTTGCAACGTGCAAAAGATGCAATTAGAGTTGGCAAAAAGTCTACATTGTCTTAATAATCTCACCGGTAGTTTGTTGGTTTATTTGTGCACTTCACAGAGTGCATTATTAATTAGTGAGAAGTAAGTAACAGTTTGACAACAAATTTGATAAATTAAAGATAAGTTAAACAAATAATTGATATTATAAAGTGCACAATATTTTTGATAAAATTTTAGCTACATAATAAAGTTAAGTTGTGATTGAAGTTTGCTTAAAATCGAATAATAAATTCACACAACTGTAATGGTTAAATAAAAATGCTGAACAAACTTTTTGCGATTATTTTTTGTAACGTGCAAGTTGGCAAAAAGTCTACATTGTCTTAATAATCTCACCGGTAGTTTGTTGGTTTATTTGTGCACTTCACAGAGTACATTATTAATTAGTGAGAAATAAGTAACAGTTTCACAACAAATTTGATAAATTAAAGATAAGTTAAACAAATAATTAATATTATAAAGTGCACAATATTTTTGATAAAATTTTAGCTACATAATAAAGTTAAGTTGTGATTGAAGTTTGCTTAAAATCGAATAATAAATTCACACAACTTACTGTAATGGTTAAATAAAAATGCTGAACAAACTTTTTGCGATTATTTTTTGTAACGTGCAAAAGATGCAATTAGAGTTGGCAAAAAGTCTACATTGTCTTAATAATCTCACCGGTAGTTTGTTGGACTATTTGTGCACTTCACAGAGTGCATTATTAATTAGTGAGAAATAATTTAGTAACATTTTAATAATAAATTTTATAAATTAAAGATAAGTTAATTACATCAAAACAAATAATCGATATTATAAAGTGCCAAATAGTTTGGATACAATTTAGCTACATAATAAAGTTAAGTTGTGATTGAACTTTGCTTAAAATCGGATAATAAATTCACACAACTGTAATGGTTAAATAAAAATGTTGAACAAACTTTTTGCGATTATTTTTTGCAACGTGCAAAAGATGCAATTAGAGTTGGCAAAAAGTCTACATTTTGTCTTAATAATCTCACCGGTGGTTTGTTGGTCTATTTGTGTACTTCATAGAGTGCATTATTAATTAGTGAGAAATAATTTAGTAAAATTTTAATAATAAATATTGCAAATTAAAGATAAATTAATCATATCAAAACAAATAATTGATATTATAAAGTGCCAAATAGTTTGGATAAAATTTTAGCTACATAATAAAATTAAGTTGTGATTGAACTTTGCTTAAAATCGAATAATAAATTCACACAACTGTAATGGTTAAATAAAAATGCTGAACAAACTTTTTGCGATTATTTTTTGTAACGTGCAAAAGATGCAATTAGAGTTGGCAAAAAATCTACATTGTCTTAATAATCTCACCGGTAGTTTGTTGGTCTATTTGTGCATTTCACAGAGTGCATTATTAATTAGTGAGAAATAAGTAACAGTTTGACAACAAATTTGATAAATTAAAGATAAGTTAAACAAATAATTGATATTATAAAGTGCACAATATTTTTGATAAAATTTTAGCTACATAATAAAGTTAAGTTGTGATTGAAGTTTGCTTAAAATCGAATAATAAATTCACACAACTGTAATGGTTAAATAAAAATGCTGAACAAACTTTTTGCGATTATTTTTTGTAACGTGCAAAAAATGCAATTAGAGTTGGCAAAAAGTCTACATTGTCTTAATAATCTCACCGGTAGTTTGTTGGTCTATTTGTGCACTTCACAGAGTGCATTATTAATTAGTGAGAAATAAGTAACGGTTTGATAACAAATATCATAAATTAAAGATAAATTAATTACATCAAAACAAATAATCGATATTATAAAGTGCAAAATAGTTTGGATAAAATTTTAGCTACATAATAAAGTTAAGTTATGCTTGAAAAAATCAAAGGAAAATGAGCTAATTAAGGGATTCCGAGTTTTGAGGGGAATTTTAATCCTGCAACTTTTTCCCTGTTTGAAGAATACGTGACTAATGCGGACGGTGGGATTGATCAAAGTTAGCATTATGCCCGGTGGACCATCCTTTTGTAATGTGAGAATCAGCTTGGGAAATGGAAAAATAACAAAGGGAAATCGATGTTGCAGTTTACAGCCGAACGTTTTATGTCTTAGTTTTATTGAATGGTCATTGTCCCACATTGGAACATGAAATATATATGGTAGGAAAAGGACGGTAATTTTATAGTCTTTGAGCGGATTGTTTGTTATCCGAAAATTCAATATAATCGGTAGGAATGCGCACAAGAGAATGCCATTAATGTTATCGCGTCCGGCATAACAAAGTGTTTCATTGTGACCAGTAAATTTGAACAGACTCGCTGAAATACGTTCTAAAAGTGACCTCCTACTAACGGTTCGCATTTAAGTTCCATTCAGCACTGCAAAGTACAAAGTGCAGAATTTTAAAATGGCTTATTTTTATTCTGGGTATACTGTAATTGTATCAAATAAAAACGTATTTGACCTATTGAAATTATGACAGTTAAATACAATGGAAGAATTTGGATTTAATTCCGCTGAAGATGGTAGCATAGCTACGACAATTTGTTAAAAGAATGAGAAAATCGAAAACGGTTCGCTACACTGTATATTGAATTTCAGTTTAGTCGATTCGATTGTTTGGTAGTTGTATTGTGAAGTTTTCTTTGACCGAAACCAGACGATAAAGATCTTGAATATCGAATTTTGTAAATCGTATATCAAACTGCCACTGAAATAAAAATATCAACCAGTAAATAAATGTTTTATTATTTTCTTACCGATAACTTTTGTACAAACGGCCTGTTATTCTCATTTTTGTTACTTAAGCTTTGTCGTTGTAAATTTGATTTTTTTGTACGTTGTATTGTCGACAACTAAGTTAAGGCCGTTCCACCCTAAAGATTGTTGACAAATGCAATTTGTTTTTATTGCTTTACCGTATAAATACAGGCAACACCTCATACTTTTTATAATCTAGATATCACCTTAATTACCGTAAAGTGCAGTGGATAATAGGTCTATGTGTAACAATGAAAATGGTTTTTGAGCGGTTGCATTTCAATATACCTGTTCAACAGATTTTTGAATCGTCAATAAATTTAGAACGATATAATTTAAAGTAAAATAATAATATGGAAGAAGAATTTCTTAAATTTAACAATTTTATTTACCTATTGTTAGTAAAGAAGTTTTGTTATTACTGCTTGTTACTCTGCAATGTATTAATTTACGCCAAAACGGGTTAGTATGTTGATACCGGGTATTTTTTTCAACGTAATTTATATTTATATTGTAAATCGTTCTTAAAAATTGATTTTTAGCCGTTTCAAATTCTATTGACATATCCGGAATATTGTCTATCTCCATATCACCATAATCAGAATCTTTATTTTAAAATGTACGCGTTCTTTTAATAATTTTGCGATTACTGTATTTTTTGTCAATTTGTTACGATATGCGAACAAACAGATAATGGAATGCAGCTGACTGTAGTTAAAATTTTGGGCCAAATAACCTGTCTGAAAAAGAGGTTGTATTGTCGAACGTCATAAAATTTTAATACTTATTCTAGAAAATTCTGTTCAGAACTCGGAACAGATGTTGAATTTTGTATTCGAAAGGACTAATATTTATTAATAAATTAAAACACAATGAGTAAAAGATTAAACCCTTAAGGCACAGTTTATGTTTACAGAAAATTGAACCGCGTTATGCACGATTTGACCAAGCGCCAAACTGATATTTTGGAAATTAGCTTTCCATCTAACGAATAATGATGCTATCTACCTACAAAAAAATAAAGTTGGAGTAAAATCTATTTCTAACTAACAAGCCAAAAATTAGATCCCATTAACAATAACATTATAAGTCGTTAACCCTACAGCTTAATTAATTAAAAAATTACAATTTAGTCTTAACTTTTAAATTCAATTTCCCTTTTTTTTGACATAGCCCCTTTACGCGTAGTGTTTTTTTACAGAAAATTGCAGTTTTAGCTTATTATAAGTTATTACCACTAAAGCTTATTTTTTTAAATTAATGTAGGATAAAAAGCCAAACCATTTTTTTGAAAGAAATTATAATTTAAGCTTATTCTCATTCATTTATTTAAAGGGGTCTTCACGGGCGATTTTTAAAATTAATATGACCTTAGAGTAGAATTTATATCCTATTAAGTTAATGTAGATAATAAAGATTAAAATTGTCCAAGACTAAAAAATAATTTATGGTAAAAAAACTTTTTCAATAAAACAACCTTTTATTAAAATATGTCCTTATATTTTTAATCATTTAGATCAATATCAAAATTAGTTTTAAATTTTTACTACGTCTTAATAAAAGCTTGTTTTTTAAAAAAGGTATTTTTATTATAAATTATTTGAAATATACTGTTTGAAAACGAAACCTGGCTTTAAAACTTCTGATATTATTGCTGTTAAAGTATCCCTGCTGGGAAACCATAATCACCTGCTGCGGAGTTGTAAATCTTTTTGACGTAGCTCGGAAATTGGCTAAAATTAGCTAAAAATTTCGGTTCTTGATCTAAAGAACATTGAATAAATCAAAAACTATTGCGTTGTTTAAAACAGCTAGGGGTCAGCTCAAAATAAAACAGTCTAATCCACGAGTCCAAAAAGTTTTAATACAAAATTTTGATAACTGAAGACAAAAAACGAATTTCGGAATTTGATGTTTTAATTAATAACTTAGTTAATTATGATTACTTAATTACGGCTTGGGGTCATCCCCAACTAGATTGGTATTCGCTGTAAGATGAAGTATCGACTTCCTTTTCAAAATTAAAAATAAAGGCTTAAAATCGAATCGAGTTTTACATGTATTGAAAATCTTAGGGTGGAACGCCGTTAAGTTAATATTGTTTACCGTGGTGCATTTCAACGTGCGCCTAAGTCCTCTAAGTGGACAAACACTGAAATCCCCAAAATTCAACAGTGCCTAAGGGACCCAACAGAAGCAAACAGCTCCTTATCTAAATAAAACATAACTGCAAAAAATTCAACAAAATAAAACAACCCTTAATATCTTCAGCGGAGCTTTTAAAATAATTAAACAGCTTTATTTTCGAACTTTTTAAATATTGATATCACCGTGTATAACCCGGACGTACGTACATAAAAGACGGATTAATATCAAACATGGCTACACATAAATCTCAACCGCTATTAAATTTTCCAGTAGTTTTAAAAGCACATTTTTTGCCATTACTCAATTTCTCCGCATAATGCCGCCTCCCTTTCTGAATACACATGGCCATTTTACAGTCGTCCCGTTAAGTCCTCCGACGTTTTATCATCTTAACGCTACGACGGATAACTGACCGAATCTTTTCCACTCACCTTTTCAACGAGACCTCATTCAATAACAGAAAATTTCAAGCAAAACGTCCACAAAAATTTGAACAAATCCGGATTAGCCAGGGCTAACTGTAACATTAATTGAAACAATATTTTTGCCTTGGAAAACGAGCTTTTAAATTAAATGTGAAGAAAACAATTTTGGAAAAAATGGGTCAAACAGTTTCTGAAACCTGTGGAGGTGCAGCATTTTAATAATTTAATGAAATATGTTAATAGTTAGTTAAAGTTTAAGCTCATAAAGCATGGAAGCATAAACAGTGTAATACTGTTAAAAGTAGCCTAGAACAAGCGGCGATAAAAGGATATTTGTGGAGAAAGAACTTTATGAAGCTTGTACAGTTAGAGCTTTCCTAATCCTGCTAGCAGGAACTTCGGCAGGTTCAACTTTATCTCATTGTAAAACTACCAGTATACTGTCACACATTAAATCGCATTTTAAAGCTTTCTCTCCCAAGTTTTAGGACTCCTTCGGCGGCCTAGATTCGCCCTTGCGAATAAATATTGTTTTCGCGGCCGGAAAAAAATCTTGGAGGAACTTATTTTCGCGTGGCGTTGAGGACACTCCTCGATTAATTAATCTTTCCCCCGACGTCGTGACTCAGATTAATTAATATTATTTTTACGCCGAAATTTTTCAGAGATGATACAAACAGTTGACTTTCTTCGGCGAAGGTTTTTGCGCCGTTTTTTGTGTTCTCGTCACGTCTAATTGATGCGCCTTGTTATTCTAATGCGGCCACTTTGCAAAAAATTGATTTATGCCTTTAAAATTCTTCTGTAATTAAATCGCGGGTCAATTTGAATGTGCGGGGGCGCGCGAGAATCATTGATTTGTTGTCGGCTGTATTTTTGATTCCAGATTTACATCTTTTTAGCATTTATTTTCATTTTTTGACACGATTTTGATCCGAAAACTTTTCGGATACAGTCAAAACTGCATAAGATGGAACCGCTTGGGACCGAAAAAAGGTTCCGACTTAGCCAGGTTTCCGGCTTCTCCAGTAACCCGTCTAAGACGGAAAATGAAACTGTCTAACCCGGAAAACGTATATAATTAAAAAACACAAATTACAGGGATTCAAGATGTATTTCTCCACAACTCTTGCAGCGTTTTTTGCTTTTTATTAGTACAAGTCGCTTTAACATTCCTTTCAAGTGCAGTACGACATTATAATAGCTTTTTCTTCATTTCACCACAATTTATACGATCTGAATAATGTTCCAATCAGCTTTTTCAATGCTTCTGCAGAGGTAACTATTTTTTCACATTCTTCAACTTCCATAGCTGACATAATGGAATCCATATAACAATTTTAAATAAATAAATGCTTGTAATATTTGTAAATATAAAATAATTATTATTACTTTGCGTCCAGACTATCCATACCTTGATATACAGTCAAACCTATATAAGACGGAACCGCTTGGGGCTGAAAAAAGTTCCGGCTTAGCCAGGTTTCCGGCTTCTCCAGTAACCCGTCTAAGACGGAAAATGAAACTGTCTAAGCCGGAAAACGTATATAATTAAAAAACACAAATTACAGGGATTCAAGATGTATTTCTCCACAACTCTTGCAGCGTTTTTTGCTTTTTATTAGTACAAGTCGCTTTAACATTCCTTTCAAGTGCAGTACGACATTATAATAGCTTTTTCTTCATTTCACCACAATTTATACGATCTGAATAATGTTCCAATCAGCTTTTTCAATGCTTCTGCAGAGGTAACTATTTTTTCACATTCTTCAACTTCCATAGCTGACATAATGGAATCCATATAACAATTTTAAATAAATAAATGCTTGTAATATTTGTAAATATAAAATAATTATTATTACTTTGCGTCCAGACTATCCATACCTTGATATACAGTCAAACCTATATAAGACGGAACCGCTTGGGGCTGAAAAAAGTTCCGGCTTAGCCAGGTTTCCGACTTATCCAGTAACCTGTCTAAGAGGGAAAATGAAACTGCCTAAGCCGGAAAACGTATATAATTAAAAAACACAAATTACAGGAATTCAAGATGTATTTCTCCACAACTCTTGCAGCGTTTTTTGCTTTTTATTAGTACAAGTCGCTTTAAAATTTCTTTCAAGTGTAGTACGACATTCTAATAGCTTTTTCTTCATTTCACCACAATTTATACGATCTGAATAATGTTCCAATCAGCTTTTTCAATGCTTCTGCAGAGGTAATTATTTTTTCACATTCTTCAATTTCCATAGCTGAAATAATGGAATCCATGTAACAATTTTAAATAAATAAATGCTTGTAATATTTGTAAATATAAAATAATTATTATTATTTTGCGTCCAGACAATCCATACCTTAACCTGTTCGTTCAGTTTCATCTTCTCTCTGATCGTCCTGCATAGCTTCTTCCATAAGGTCTTCTAAACTCTGATATCCTCCTTCAGTTGTAACTTGCTCATCAATCTTTACGTAATCTTCTGGTCTGACTGAGTTTTCGCCGAGTTCTTCCATTAACTCTTGTATCCTTTCCATATCCTGTACGCAGTTTTCATTTATTTCTTCCTCAATATCGTCCTTAAAATTAAATCCTGCATGCCTGAAGCATTTTATTGCACAGTCCTTTTTAACAGATCTGGTACCAGCTGAAATCCAACGAATAGCATCCAAGACAGACATTTTTTTGGAAAGTTCGGTCACAGAGTTGCAGGCTGTCATGTTTGCACATAGCAATTGTAGAACAACTTTTCTGTAATGCATTTTCTTATTCTGAATCACACCCTGATCGATGGGTTGGGTTAGGCTAGTCGTATTGGGTGGTAAAAAACATAATTTAATATTAGAAAATTGTAAATGAGGGTGGCAGACTGTATTATCTGAAAAAAGCAAAATGTTTCTTTTTTGTGCCTGCATTTTTTAATTTAAAGCTTGAAGCCATTCTTCCATTAAGGAACAAGTCATCCAGGCCTTTCGATTGGCCCGCCAGGTGACTGGAAGTCCATGAACATTTAAATTTTTGAAGCAAGGCGACTTTAAACTTTTGCCAATAACTAAAGGTTTTTCTACATCTCCGTCAGCAAAGGCACATAAGAGTACATTTAACCTTTCTTTAGGTTGCTTTCCACCTACACATTTATCATTCTTGAGAGCTAAAGTCTTATCGGGAATAGCTTTAAAGAATAAGCCCGTTTCGTCACAATTTCCAAAGTGTTCCGGCTTATCCAGGTTTGACTGTATTCAGAATTTCTGAAATACAATTTATTTAATCTCATTTCATTAATTTCCTACAATTTTTGAATCGATTTCAAAAAGCGGTTGGGAGATTAGAATATCAATTTTCTTTACAAATTCTTATCAATCTAAGAAAGTAAGAAAGTAAATTGGTATTGAAATTTATGGTTTGATAGCGCTTTGAAAAGTTTGATTTCTTTGCAGTTTTCAGTAACTGGACCAGATGCGATATGATAAAAGCCCCGTAAATACGTAACATACCATTTTGCAGCGTAAGATTTGTAAGATTTACGAGTACATCCAGTGCGCACTTTAAATTCAAATAGTTACAAATCGACCGCCTTCAATCATATAATATGCGTCTGAACTCTTGAAGAATTTAAAGAACGCAAAAGAAACGTTACAAAAGCAGAAATATTTCAGCTTCCCCCGAGTATGAAAACGTGATACCCTGTCTGTTGTTTAGCTCAAGATTTTATCTTGTCACACAAGCACAAGTAACCCATTTTAACCCGAAGTCATCTAACAGAACAATCCTGTTTTCTTTTATAGCGACATAAATTATGCAGGGCCGAGAAAAGAAGGCAAAAACTTGATAAACCACAAAATTCAATGATAAATTAAACCGATCCATCAAGAGTTCTCGACTGAATTTGGGCCGTTATTTACTCCGGTCGCGGGGTTATTTTAAAATTAAATTTAATCCTTTCTTAAACAAAACAAATTTCTCCATTACGTCTTCGTTAAGGGCGGGAAGAAGGAAGGGTTAATCTCCAAAGTTTCACGTTGAATAATAAATGCCACCAGTCAATGGAATATAACGTTTTGAAGTTGACATTCCTTTAAGCCCCGCTGAAAGTTGTTTAAGTCTTATCTTCTGCTACCAGGGTTGTATCTATAGTCGTTTCACAATGTTTAGTGGCTGACAGCCCATGTTCAAGTCATCGATCAGGATGGATATTCGGTTAAAAAATGATAAGTTATTACAGCTCGTAAGTGATATTTTACGGCCATGTATCAGCATTTTCTCAATAATTTTCCGGGGCTCGAAAAGTGATTCGTTAAAAAATCGCACGAGGGACGTCGTCGTATAAATTACAAGTTCATATACGACCGTCCTTGGATACAGAATTTTGTAATTTGGTCGGATTCGTATTTTTTCTGGGCCATCGAATTCGCTCTCCGCTTTCTCTTTATTTTATTTCCACGTCATTTGAGCCGCGTTTTGAAGTCGGAAAACTTCCTTTACCTACATTTTTCATACAAATTTCAAGTCGTTTGTCAGTGGAATAAAATTTTAGATCGCTCCACGTTGGACGAGGTCGTGGTGGAACCCTCAAAACAATGTTATGAAAGCAGGATGGAATTTCCCAATTTAAAATTAATTTGCTCGCATTAAAATCGACGCCCTTTGTTGCGAATTTTTTGGAAAGAAATATAATTGGAATTGTTAGAGCGACACTGAACGTCTTTGTGTAAACACGACATTCTAATTATATGGTTATCTGCTGCTTAGCTTTTCATATCAACATAATTGAGTTTATTTAGAGACTTGGGAAATCATGTACGGCGTCATAATAATCTTTTTCTACGCCCATACTTTAATCGATTTATTAGACAGTTACAAGTCGTATCTTAATGATAATAATTGGTATACTTCATTTATTATTGCCTTAATAACACTTACACTTATGAAAATTTACAAAAAAAATTGAGTTGTTACACTATTGAACTTTGCACAAAATTTCGTTTTGTGAGTCATCTACAAACAAAGTTTGAAAATTGACTTGTAACTCTTTTGAATTGAATAAAATACACTTTTTCTTTTTGAATGATGTGCTTAACACAAAAATGAGTTTTTTTAGTTGTTACAACACAGAACTGAGGCATCGATATCTGAAAATTAATTAATTAACAAAAAAAGGAAATTTCACAATTATTCTTTTTGATTTATAGTTATATTATTGACGGTGCAATTATTAAAATGTAGCTGCGGCACTTTTGTATTAATATTGGTGGATGTTATTGTTGATGTTGATGCAGCAATATTTAGTAAATTGTTGGTTTGGCTGCATTCAATTGAATTCAAAATTTGATCGGCTACGTTGATTTTATTTTGAATTGATTCGTCAATATAACTTTCGGCCACTGCCTTGGATTTCCACCCACCGTGACGTTTTAGTGAGGTAATATCACCACCAGCATCAACCAATATTGTACAGGGTGAGTTAAGTTTTACCGCCCCGGCCATAATACCTATTAAAGATTGAGGGGAAAGTATGCAATTTACATGTTACATCAGTTGAAGTTTACACTTTCGATTAGTGCTACAAGTTTTACAAATCATTTTTATTTGAAGCCAAAAAAGTAAAACAAAGAGTTTCGGGTACAATTTCCATGTTTGGTTTTTTATTTCAAAATTTGTCAAATTATTCGTAGCATTGTTAATTGCAATTTGATTTGTTAAAAAATTATTACTTTTTGAGTTAAATCAAATTTAACATAAAGCACAAAAAATACTTTTATTTATGACTTTCCAACAATGGATAATACGGTCTACCACGTAACAATACCTGATGATCGACCCATAAAACTGAAGGAAACGGCGTTTTAGTTGTTGCCAGACCCATATTCTAGAATTTGTGAGAAAAATAAAATAAGTTTTTAATAGATAAATATTAAGTTTATTTTATAAAAGATGCTCAAAGTAATGCCCCATTATCCATAAATTAAAAGCATTTCAAGCTTTTCCTCGATTGAGTATTGAAATGGCATGATTATACCTGAACTAATCACAAATGTTCACTATTCCACAAAACAAAGTTTCAATTTTCACTTTTTACCAACGATGTTTAAGTGTTGGAAGATTTGTTGCGAATGTGAATGTTTCTTTATTCACAAAGTGACCAGGATTTTTAAACCGATTTAATAACCGATAGGTATATTGACTTTGCAGACGGCAAAATTAAAACACAAAATTGTAGACAGATATACTAACGAAAATTAGAAGCTGGTAAACGATTTTCTTATCAAGTTTAAAATCTAATATTGCAAAAAAAAAATATTATGATTATAATTACCGTGTAGCTGTTAGTTACGATGTTGTGAACTTTTAAAGAAATAACGAAGACCCTTATTCCGGTCCTGTAAAATGTAACGTTGCACTTTTTAACTTAACTTTATGACTGTCATAAATAATCAGTCAAGTACCCAAAACCAATACCATTACCATTGTCAGGTGAATTGGTCAGCTTATGTCGTAAATCATTTAAAAAAATACCTTCTAATACGAAAATGGCTTTATTTAATGAACGCAAATGAGTAAAATTATTTCAATTACACTAAATTGTGTGAAAATATTTTACTGTTCGTACATAAAAAAACTAATAAATTGAGCAATTAGTAATTGAAGGAAAGCCAAAATTTTACCTGATTAAAAAAAAGATTTTTTCTTGGTTTCTACGTACTTTAATAATATAAAATGACTCATGCAATTTATGAGAATTGACAAATTATTGTAAAGGCCTATTTTGCCACGGGCGGTAAAACTTAACTCACCCTGTAGCAGAACTACGACGAAAACAGTGTCCGATATATAAATTGAGATCCTGAAGATTTAAGTAAGCGCCAATTACTTTTCCCATGTTCCCAAATTTATTTATTCCTACGTTTTGCATGGTGCATTTTCCGTTTATGTAATTAATAAAAAAGGATGGGGTAATACAATTTTTTGGACGAAGATTCAAGCACTGCTTGCATATTTCATAATACTTTCCCGTAACTGTGAATTTTCGTGAAGTATTTGTTTTTGTATTTTTAATTGTCACTAAAAGGGTTGATGTAAAATCATTAACATCTTTAAATTCCAACTTGTGTAGCTTGTGCCTTCTACAAGCTCCCATAATACCAAAGATAAATGCCATCTACGAAAGAACAGTTTTTCATATGTACTATATTACATTGAAAACTAAAATTTACTTACATTAGACAATAAATATTTAACATCTCGGGCTTCTCCAATAAATAATTTGATTTAATTTGTAGAAACTGTTTTAGATTTTTTGGGTGTATACCCTTCTGATTTTCTTTTCAATAGGGCTTGTAATTTGAGATATTTGTATATGCCTACCTTATGTTTAATACACAACGTAGATTTTAAAATTGAATAATGTGTCCATAAACTTGTGGATTTCAATTTTATAAACAACCCATCAAAATAAGCAATTAACTCATTTTCCAAAAAACTCTTAACCTTACTTTTTAAATTGGGAGTAAAATTTTTCGTATGTTTTTGCCTATTTTACAGGTAATAAGTTGTTTTGAACTCTTGTAGCTTATTCCACAATTTATGGTGGAGTTGAATTTTCGATTTTTTCGTCACTATCGCACATTTTCAACGATTTAATTGGTAAAATTTAATAGACTAACAGTAACTACGAACCAGAACTGTTACAATTGATAAATTTTAGATCCTCCCATTCTCATGGCAATACTTGATATTGACTGAATATTAGTAATGTTGCATTTCCATTGGTTATAAATTTGTAACTTAATGAAATTTTTGTATCATAATGGGTATCATTAAAGTACGACTTGTAATTGTCTAATAAATCGATTAAAGTACCGGCGTAGAAAATAGCAATAAGATCATGAGCCGTCACAATACTAAAAAATAAAATGTTTGTTAATGAAATTGCTTTTAGACAAATCCTTCTCGAAAACACTTTCCATCGCATAAATAGTAAATGCAGACTAGTTGGATTCGGAATAGTGCGCATTCGAAAAGCGCCTATCCGGCATTTTCATCTACGCTCACTTCAAAAAGGAAATTATCCAACTCTTTGTGGATTGAAATGTTGAATTTAAACTTCAAAGCGCTCGATTTTCCGCTCCGTGGATATTCTTTACTTACTCAGCAAAATATCGATTACACCTGAAATCTTTTTCCTAATCCAGGCAAACGCGATTTTTACGCGCTCGGTATTTAATTGGCGGTGAAACCGGCCGGTAAAAGAAAATTGCCGGACCCTTTAGCGCCTCGACGGTCTGGCGAGCGCGTGCAGCTTCGGATTTTTCCCCGCCATCAATGAATGGCCGTAAAAACGTCGCGATGCGTTGTAATTAAGAATATTAGGAGAAACTCCGACGGCTTTTACTAATGTTGCTGTGTTGAAATTAACAGGTACTTTATGGAAGCGCAGGCTGCTACAAAATGCCATTAAGCGTGGGTTTTATGTGTTGTTCACTGTTGTAATCACTGCTATTTAATTCTCACTTATTATCTGAGAGCTTTAACTGAGCCATTGTTGCCGGAGAAATGTAATTTCGCCCGGAATGTTATATAATATATTATTTGAATAAATTTCAAAATTTACTTATACAAGCCTCGATGATTTTATGGATGTTAGGAAGCGTTGTACCAAACTTTTGCAGACAACCGGACTCGACGGTAACATCTGTTCGTAAGTGCTCTCGGTTTATTTGAAATTCGTGTGTCCCAGAAAAAACTTGTGTTATTTATTAAACTCGGTTTTTTAAAACGCCAAGATTTTTTTACCCCAGCCAAATTATTCAAGCGATTATTGCAACCGAACCATTTAAATGAACTCTGACATTTGCAACATCCACTCAACAATTTGTAATGAAACGTAAAAAACGGTTAAAAACGGTAAAACAAAACACTTTGAACCATGAGAATTTCGCTGAAATTCCCACGTGAAATGGAATACCGGTCCATTCTCGCTGTAATGGATTTGAAAAATACGGCGCAACGAAATCCTAGTTGTCTGTGAAGAGTCGGCCAAGTGCTCATTTTCCTGTCAGCTCGTTTCCTCATTTACGTGTTCGCTCTGGGTCGTTTTATTTTTTGCCTCACACATGTAACATTGCAAAACGGAAACGTCGAGAGACAACCGTACTCGACATGAAGTGCGCACGGGTTAAATTTGAGACCCTTCAATCTTAAGTTATTGCATCATGTTTAACAAGACCGAAAAAATAATTGCGTGGGTTGCTCGCAGCGAAGCAATCGATACAATGTTCGTCTGAATTGGCTATGAAATGATACAATTTTTTGCTATTTGAATGGAAAATTGCATGCGTTGTATTTGAATAGCTCACCTTGAGTGTTACTTCAAAAGGGTGATGTGATATTGAAACTGAACTTTTGTAAAAGCAAATACAGTCAAATCTAGATAAGTCGGAATCATGTTTATGATGGAACTTTTTTTCAGTCCCGAATTACGTATATGTAAACTTCATTGTAAAATTACCTGCTTAAGCCGGAAACTGGCCAACGCGGAAACGGAAAGTGTTTTTAAGTCCCCTGCACGGTACTGCACTGGCTAAGACGGAAACGATGTCGAAGTAACACTTTGGAAATTGTGACGAAACTGGATTATTCTTTAAAGGTATTTCCGATAAGACTTTAGCTCTCAAGAATGATAAATGTGTAGGTGGAAAGAAACCTAAAGAAAGGTTAACTGTACTTTTATGTGCCTTTGCTGACGGAGATGTAGAAAAACCTTTAGTTATTGGCAAAAGTTTAAAGCTGTGTTGCTTCAAAAATTTAAATGTCCATGAATTTCCAGTCACCTGGAGGATCAATCGAAAGGCCTGGATGACTTGGTTCTTAATGGAAGAATGGCTTCAAGTTTTAAATAAAAAAATTCAGGCACAAAAAAGAAACATTTTGCTTTTTTTAGATAATGCAGTCTGCCACCTTCATTTACAATTTTCTAATATTAAATTATGTTTTTTACCATCGAAAACGACTAGCCTAACCCAACCTATCGATCAGGGTGTGATTCAGAATATGAAAATGCATTACAGAAAAGTTGTACTACAATTTCTATGTGCAAACATGACAGCCTGCACCTCTGTGACCAAACTTTCTAAAAAAATATCTGTCTTGGATGCTATTCGTTGAATTTCAGCTGGTACCAGATCTATTAAAAAGGACTGTGCAATAAAATGTTTCAGGCATGCAGGATTTAATTTTAAGGACAATATGGAGGAAGAAATAAATGAAAACTGCGTACAGGATATGGAAAGGATACAAGAGTTAATGGAAGAACTCGGCGAAAACTCAGTCAGACCAGCAATTTACGTAAAGATTGATGAACAAGTTACAACTGAACGAAGATATCAGAGTTTAGAAGACCTTATGGAAGAAGCTATGCAGGACGATCAGAGAGAAGATGAAACTGAAGGAACAGGTTAAGGTATGGATTGTCTGGACGCAAAACAATTATTATTATTTTATATTTACGAATATTACAAGCATTTATTTATTTAAAATTGTTATATGGATTCCATTATTTCAGCTATGGAAGTTGAAGAATGCGAAAAAATAATTACCTCTGCAGAAGCATTGAAAAAGCTGATTGGAACATTATTCAGATCGTATATTTGTGGTGAAATGAAGAAAAAGCTATTTGAATGGTGCACTGCACTTGAAAGAAATGTTAAAGCGACTTGTGCTAATAAAAAGCAAAAAACGCTGCAAGAATTGTGAAGAAATTGTTACCTAAACGGTCTTATGCAGCCACGGCGGCTGCTTGACTGAGCACGGATGTTGTAGCTGGCCATGTTTTCGGTTGCCTTGACGAAATTAAATAAATAGAAACGTCACCTTTTTTACAAAGGGAATGACCAGACGTGTTTTACATTTTATTCCGTATTTTATTTGTGTTTACATGTGAGTTATTATTTAATGTTTCAATGAGTTTGTAACAAAATACATCTTGAATTCCTGTAATTTGTGTTTTTCAATTATATACGCTTTCCGACTTTGACAGTTTCATTTTCCGTCTTAGACAGGTTACTGGATAAGCCGGAAACCTGGCTAAGCCGGAACTTTTTCAGTCCCAAGCGGTTCCGTCTTATACAGGTTTGACTGTATATCAATAATAATTGTATTTCAGAATAAATGCTCGCAGAAAATATTAATTGTAATTTAAAAGACCTCAATTAAGTATTACAATTCAGATTAGTCAATTGCATTTCAGACACCATATTGTAATTCGAAAAACATCAATTGTAATTCAAAAATCAATAACTGCAATGTTGACAACTTATCGTGAATTATTATTATGCTGACAAGCAATTACAAAATATTCTAAAAAAACTGGAAAAGAATTTTTTATATATTTTTTAAATGCTGTTTGGAAACGTAAGTCCCAACCTGATTACATTTTTTAACCTACAAACGCAAATAAGGTACTTAAAATAATCCATCCGTAATGCTATTAAATTCTAATCCTGAAATATAATTGAAACGTGAGATAGAAGCGCAGGCCAGCATTACCTAAAAAAGGTGCAAAGAAGCTCCGCATAAAATGGCAGCGAAAAAAACAAAAACGTTCCCTATTTTTCGTTCAGAAGTTACAGTTTCAATCTGCAAGGATTACGAAAGATCGATTTCATTTACACAGCAATATGTGATCCTTAGAATTCCATATTCGCGATTTTCATGCCATGAATCTTCAAGGGGATTTGATCTGATGGCTTTCCACAAAAGCGGCGAAAAAGGTGCACGACTGCACGATGCATTTTAAAGGAGGAAAAATCTTCCTAAATTATCCTCTCTGGAAGCTGCGCAAACAATGTTCGCCCATCACATTAAATCACAAGGTCCTTTGTGTGAGTGAGTTTTCTTATACTCCTCCATTACTCCAGGATTCTTTTTGTGTCACATTATAAGAGTCATGATTACCAAATTTATGGTCGCGCTTTTTTCTTTATAAACGATCAGAAAGCTCACATCTGAACGCAAAAATTAATTGCGCACCCCTTCGAATTCGCACATAATCCGCGCCTACATGAAATACTACTGTTGAGTTGCTAAGGGATGGAACGTCGTGTCAACCTCAACGTTGTGTCTTCGACATCCAGTGGGATTAGCTCGAATCTACTACATCTTATATACCGAGGGATTGGAGGAGGTGTCAACTGCGACACTGTTGTAGAACCCTTTAGACGTGCTCCGAATACATCCATCACTTAGTGAATTAAATCTTTCAAAATTGACTGACGAATTTTTAAAGGCTGTTTTTCTCACGCCATCGATTTTACTCAATTCCAACAAGATACTTTTTTCGACGCGAGCCGAAATTTATTGTTTACATTTTAGCCGTTTACGTTTTTCCTTTTTCCATTTAGAGAAAGTTAATTAAATCCTTTAATTAAGGATATTGAATTCCTGAATCAGTGGGAACGAGCTTACAGATACACGAAAATTTACATTCAATTAATTTCTATTTTGCCGGAAAAATCGCCCCTGAAATTTTGATAATTTTAATTGGTTTGCACAGTGTTCCCGAACTAGCACAACGAAACAACTCCCTTTATTGAAGTATCGCAGGAAGCTTGTGAGAAATTAGAGAGGATCTATATTCCTGAAGGGTGGAGGACTTGGGGATAAGAGGATGGAACCTATTATTATCAAACACACAAGGGTAACGTTCATAAGCTTTGAAAATTGACACCGCCTACGTTTAAAGGAGCCCTCGTTTTTAAGGTGAGAATTTTAATGGACAAAAATTCATGCATGAATGCTCAAACGTGTGTTAGTTAATGTAATCAATTTATTGCGTCGATGCATAAAGAGGAGAAAATTGAATAGGGTTAAAACGTTGTCGCAAGTTTGCTGATATTATAATTGACGTGATTTTGGTCATATTGTTACTATCATTTATTTATTTATTAAAATTTTATACTATTACTAGTAGAAAACCTCAGCCCTAGAACGGGCTGACAGTATTTATTGTATATTTATTCATCTTATTTATCTATTTAGTTATTATTTAAAGTTTTTTTCTTGTTTTGGCTTTTTTCTCTTTTTTTTTTCTTTCTTTTTTTTCCTTACTAGGATAACTTTTCCTGCCGGAAACGATGGAACAAGAATCAATTGAGTTGCTCCAGTATTAACGGAGCTACGGCCATTTTCTCGATTTATAGTTTTCTATCTCTGTCAATCTTAGAGCAAATCGATTTTTAATTGCACCATACGAGGATTGATTTTACATAGATTTGGAGAAAGTAAAGAGAATGAATTAATTTTTTTAGAAATGAATGGAGGAATTGCTGCATCGAAAATAGGACAACCAAGAATAAAAAGGTCTTCAACGTTACAAACGTGAATACAAGGAGCTAATAATTCGAATCTCTCCAAAATTGAAGACTTGTCTAATTCCGAAACATTATTAAGGAAGAAAAGTTCGCGTTTATTGAAATTAAGAACCAAACCAATTTTCTTAAATCCGGAAATTATCGTTTCTAAGTCTTGTAAGACATCAACCACCTAAAGAACCATCATCTAAGTACCAAACATTCAATTCTTAATAATTTGATGAATAGATAAACTAAAAATTGCAGGACCGAGAGGGTCACCTTGTTTTTTATATTAAACAAAGGTGTGTCAATTTATGAAATTATGGAATTTTAATGTAATAAATTAAAATATATTCTGGCATGATAACTCACTGCCTCATAATAAATCATCAAAAAATTCCAAAACTTTTCTTTTCATGTGTTTCAGTTTTTGTTCCCCTGTCTTGTATATAAATTATATTTAACGTGAAGTAATCTATCTTTTCATCTGTGAAATAAAAGTTCTTTGACTCTGGAAAGTGGCTACTATCGTGAGCTACAAAATTTTCAAAATCACATTTTAATTGCCATGTTTGCATTCCACAAAGCACGATTTTTAAACAAACATCAAAGTTATATCAAACTTTTTTAATTAATTTTAATTGTCTCACGCCAAAGTGCACATAAATGTTGGATGCAAAAAGTACGTTTCGCTTGCACAGTAAAGTAATTATCAGCAATAAACTTGCATGCATTCGATCAGCTGACGTTTTATTATAACCTGAAATTATCCTTTTTATGCGGCACTTGATCAGTCAGAGAGCTTTTCCATGTATCATGTTAACACAGGAATACCGAATGATCCCATTAATGCCAGTTTGTGGAAATGCTAGTTAAAAATGGATGTAAAAGTGTCCCAATAATGAAGAAAACGGATTCAATTAAAAAAGTCAATAGAACTAAATACCAAATAAAATCAGTAATATAAACCTTAAATATTGCACATATTATCGATAGCAGCAATGAACAACATTGTAACTAGCAAAACGTAATTTTTAAGGAGAGCGCTTTAAAGATTCTACATCTTTTCTTTTCCTTTTCTTGAGGAGATCATTCTTTTTTGGGTTTGAAATTGATGGATACTCATTTATTTTAACTCATATAACATCACTGTATAATTTATTTTGAGAAAATTTATTGATTTAACGGATTTACCAGCCTTTACCATTGTTCATAGAAGTAATGTTTGCAGTTATACCATTGTAACTTCGCTTACAATTATTTTGCACCCAGAATTTTTATCGAATAAGATTATAAAGTGTTTTACAACTCATTTACTTTTTGAAATTTGTTGTAATAATATTGTAAGTTCCAATACATTGCAACTTTTTAGACTGCTTATAACAATAATTATAATAAAATACGATATAATATTGTAATAGTATTATTGATAACGGGGAATCATTTTTATTAATATTCGAATCTTCGTTAATATCTGAAGAACAACAAAATCTTATTAGTTACACCACCTTGAGATTTTCAGAAAATCAATTTTTCCTTTTCGGCTAGATTTATGGTTTATACTTTGCAGGATATTTTAAGCGTTTAACCATTTGAAAGTTCAAATTATTTTCGGAGTTCTAGCAATTTGAAGTGAGCGCAGCAAAGTACGGCCGCATCTCGGGTACTTTGTTCAAACTGGTGTTCAAAATATCTGGAAATTTACCCAACCGATTTTGATAAAACTTATACCACGTATTCTTTATATTATCTAAAATGTAGCATAGGACTTTTATGATTTTAATAGCTGCGTCAAAAAGAAATTATATTTATATTCATTTTTCCGAGCGCCAAGGTGGTGCCTTAGGCGGTTGTCCGAGTTAATATAACGAGGTTAGGTTGAACCAATGCAATAATTAATAAGTCTTACTTACCGTGTTGATTTTGTAGCAACTCCAAAATTTTCGTTCCACGTGAAGACATGACAATATTGTTTTACTAACAATATAATTCACTCGTATTTATAAAATACTAATAAAATCAAACTACCGTGTTTCGATGTTACCGAATTTTAAGCGGGAAACAACATTGTAAGTGTGCGTAGTCGTCGTTTAGTCCGATAACCATTGATGCAAGAACATTGTAAGTCAATAAATCTTAAAGGAATCCTAAGAATAATATTGTAAGAATCGTTAAGATTCCTATGAAAGAGCGTAAAAGAATGTATTATCCCGGCAACATTGTAAGCTTTGGTACAATTTTATTTAAGTAAATTTGTTAGTTCTTGGAAAGGTAAAGTATGTTACAATTTTTAGGTGACGCATTAAATTTCAGTAAAATTCTTTACCATGTTTTATCTGTTGGTAAGTACGTTATTGCAGATACAATGAGATAAAAATTAATTCTTTTTAAATAAAACAAAAAATAAACAATAGTTTGAGTTTACTAAATCATGTAAATCACACCCAAGATATCAAATGCGCAAAATAGTGAAAATCGACAAATTGTCAGTTACAATGTTGTTAATTGCGGCTGCCGAGTTTAGGAAAATGACCAATGTTTTCTTGACAAATAGTGAATTGGTTCGTTAAAAATGTAATACAGCAAAACCAATTTCCAATGATCAATCGTTGTTGCGAACATAAATTTGCATGACATGTAAATAGCAATCAACGCTGTCAAAAATGTTTATTTCGCTTTGAAAACGTCGCCGATGTCCTTGTGCATTTCAGTGGCTTTATTCAAATAAATCTCAACGGAGTACGAGCAGATTTCGCACTTCCCAGCTTCGAATTTATGCGATAAAATTTTTTGATTTTAAACGAAAATACGAGCGGCTTTTATCCCCGCAAGAATTAAGTTAATGCAACCGCAATAAATGGCAATAGTGGCGAAAACAGTGCTTTTCCATTAGGTAATTCCGAAACAAAATGAATAAATCTGCATAAAAAAGTCAATCAACCGCGACTTTCGCAAGCTCACATGTTTACGAAAATTCGATCAACTCATTAAAAATGTGTGCTGCTATTTTCAACTTTCCCAAGCAAGCGCTCGAAACCGCAAAGATTAAATAATTAAGTTAAACGACACCATTTAGTGAAATTTTAAGTGCGTGAGTTGCCTCGAGGGTTAACCCCGATTTTGTCCTTTTCAGCTGGTACGGACGTGCGTATGTAGAACGTTGCAATTCGGCCGAATTAAGCTCTTTCTTGGCGCAATAATTCAGCCACTGAAACAACTTGATTGAATCGAATGCGAATTTTCCAATTTGTTTTCCTAGTGTTCAGCGGCCATGTTGGATCGCTTAATTAAATATGTACCGCAGGTCATCATTCTAATCTCCAATTATGGTACTAATAAGGCCTGTAATGGCAGCTGGAGGACAGGACCGAATTTGACAACACAAATAAATATGGCATTATTATGAAAGGGAGCTTTTTGAACAGCGCAAATTTATGAAGACATTTCAGGAAACCGGACGCGGTTTCGTACCAAGTAAACCAACAATAAGTAACAAAATTAGTAAAGTTGAAACGTCTTGGACCGTAGAAACTAGAAGCATGACGCCGGAATTAAGCTGCGAGAATTACGTTTAAGTCATAAGTGGAAAAAGGAGTACAAATTTTTGCAACGCGTTCAAGGAAATAGAATTTTTCTCATCAATTTAGTGGTTAAACGCACAACGAAGGGATTTATTCCGAGGGCCTCATTAAATTATTCGACTTTTCCTGAAAGGACGTTCAAGTTTGATATTGGTAGCCGCAATTAACAACATTGTAACTGACAATTTGTCGATTTTCACTTTTTTCACATTTGATATCTAATAATTGTAACATACTTTACCTTTCCAAGAACTAACAAATTTACTTAAATAAAATTGTACCAAAGCTTACAATGTTGTTGCCGGGATAATACAATCTTTTACGCTCTTTCATAGGAATGTTAATGATTCTTACAATGTTATTCTTCGAATTCCTTTAAGATTTATTGATTTACAATGTTCTTGCATCAATGGTTATCGACGACTACGCACACTTACAATGTTGTTTCCTGCTTAAAATTCGGTAACATCGAAACACGGTCATTTGATTTTAATAGTATTTTGTGAATACGAGTGAATTATATTGTTAGTAAAACAATATTGTCATGTCATCACGTGGAAGGAAAATTTTGGAGTTGCTACACAATCAACACGGTAAGTAAGACTTGTTAATTATTGCATTGGTTGAACCTAACCTCGTTATTTTAACTCGGACAACCGCCTAAGGCACCACCTTGGCGCTCGGAAAAATGAGTATAAATATAATTTCTTTTTGACGCAGCTATTAAAATCATAAAAGTCCTATGCTACATTTAGATAATATAAAGAATACGTGGTAAAAGTTTTATCAAAATCGGTTGGGTAAATTTCCAGATATCTTGAACACCAGTTTGAACAAAGTACCCGAGATGCGGCCGTACTTTGCTGCGCTCACTTCAAATTGCTAGAACTCCGAAAATAATTTGAACTTTCAAATGGTTAAACGCTTAAAATATCCTGCAAAGTATAAACAATAAATCTAGGCGAAAAGGAAAAATTCATTTTCTGAAAATCTCAAGGTGATGTAACTAATAAGATTTTGTTGTTCTTCAGATATTTCTGAAGATTCGAATATTAATAAAAATGATTCCCCGTTATCAGTAATACTACTACAATATTATATCGTATTTTATTATAATTATTGTTATAAGCAGTCTAAAAAGTTGCAATGTATTGGAGCTTACAATATTATTTCAACAAATTTCAAAAAGTAAATGAGTTGTAAAACACTTTATAATCTTATTCGATAAAAATTCTGGGTGCAAAATAATTGCAAGCGAAGTTACAATGGTATAACTGCAAACATTACTTCTATGAACAATGGTAAACGCTTGTAAATCGTTTAAATCAATAATTTTCTCAAAATAAATTAAACAGTGATGTTATATGAGTTAAAATAAATGAGTATTCACCAATTTCAAACCCAAAAAAGAATTATTTCCTCAAGAAAAAGGAAAAGAAAAGATGTAGAATCTTTAAAACGCTCTACTAAAAAATTACGTTTTGCTAGTGACAATGTTGTTCATTGCAGCTACCGATATGAGTGTCTTAATAGCCATTAACTGTGAGTTGCATACACTATTTTTTCTACGACCAGTCATAATTTTAAAAAACAAGCGCTTTATTTTCTAAATGTATTAAACGTATTAAACTTGTAAGAAAAAACACAAACATATTAATACCTCAGTTCTATAATGTAACAAGTCAAAAATTCAAGTTTTGAGATAATCGCATTTAAAAAAAAATAATAGTTTTCTTAACTCTACTATAACTTTTTTGTGCTAAGGAATTTACGGATAATAATTGCCGTACTTAATAATTATTCATTTATGATGGCCTTAATAACACTTACACTTCTGAAAATTTACAAAAAAAAATTTTGTTGTTACACTATTGAACTTTGCACAAAATTTCGTTTTGTGGGTCATCTACAGACGAATTTTGAATATTGACTTGTAACTCGTTCGAATTGTCTGTTTTTTTACAAGTGTAATACATTTAATACATTTTGAAAGTAAAGCGCTTGTTTTTTAAAATTATGACTGGTCGTAGAGAAAATAGTGCATGCAACTCACATTTAATGGCTATTAAGACACTCATATTCATTACGACCCTCGCCTACGGCTGGTGTCGTAATTCTCATACTCGTGTCTTAAACTTTATTGTTTTGGCGACAAAATAGAAACATAATTTGTAAATTGCGACAGAAATTTAAAAAAATATATTCCTGAATAGTAGTATAAAACAAACTGCACAACGGTAAGTTCGGATCTTGAATACTTAAGACATTCCTTTTACATCAAATTTGCTTGAGATAGTGCAGGGACTCTTCTGCTGGCGCATTCTTGAAAGTGTCGCTGCTTTATCTTACTTACAGTTTTTGCAATGCAATCCTGGAAAACATTCCGTGGCTGAATAAATTGCTGTTTAAATATTCAGATCGCCACAGTCCCCAACAACAGAATTTTCAATGATCTTTGTTACCTACAATTTAATCCAATTTAATTTTTTTCCCAGTTTTGCAGCTCTGAATTTTCATGAAAAATCGGCGCCAATAAGAGTAATTCAATAAACCAATTTTATCTGATAAGCCACAGGTTATTAAGTTTTCGGTGGAAATTACCGAGTAGAGCTATTTTAATAAACCGTGCGTTATCTTGAAAAATCGATGCGACAATTTCCATTCGCTAAAACTTGCAAATTTCTTGGCGTGGAACGGCAAAGGCAAACCGTTTCAAACTTTCAAGAATTTTTAATCTCGAATTTCTTAAAGCTCAAAAAAAGTGTCGAATCGTTTAAGTGCCAAAACCGAACTCTTTCCTAAAGGGTTAAAATGTTATCAAAGACAAACTGCTGGCCACTTCAGCGTTCAAGTTTTTATCGTTATATTCCTCTTTGAAAAAGGGATTCGGGATTAGCGAAAGCGATCCATCTTAGCCGTAAGCTGAGACGTGACAACGTAACACTGAAAAAATATATTAAGATTGACTAATAAATTACTTAATACATCACGGATACAAAAGGAAACTTTAACCGGAGGAAAACCTCGCGTCAAATTTTCAAATTCGGATAAAAATGGCTCCTTTTTCAGCCAGGCGAGTTTCACAATTTGAGGGAAAGGAGTCGCAAAGTCTGGCGCAAAAGAGAATCGCCAGTAACTGGCTCACGGTTAATTGTTTATTAATTACTTTTCTTTTCCAAATTAATAGAGAGAATTTCCTTTATCTCTCGGCTGTCCGTGAGGATTTAGAAATTGTTAGAATATTTTTTCGGGCCGAATTAAAATGTATTTATTGTAATCCCGTTTTTCGCGCAGCGGTTGTTATCGCTCTCCATGAATATTGTATAATTTGCGGTTGAAATTATAGTCGGTACTAAAACGCCATGGAACCCTCCAAACCGTTTGCGGCCAACTACGCACAAATAACTTTATACAAATACACTGAAAGTCCACTGTGCTAAAACACTAAAGATTAATTTCACTTGGAGTAAAGGTTGCGTAAATAACAGTCGTTGGTAACAACGTACATGATTTTCTTCACCTCAAAAGTTGTCATATGGATAAATGTTGTCGTTCCGGAAGTTTGCAGATAAATCGGCCAGGATATGCAACAATTATTTTGGTGTCAGAAAATATTGGCCATTGGGTTACTAATGTTTTAGAACATAAGAAAGCAACAAATTGTAATAAATTTTCAAAGCTTTGAGACTGTATTAAAATGAGATGTAATTAATAAAAGTAAAAATATTTTACTCAATAAGTTATGTAATAACACTTAAAATTATCAAGCACAAAAGTTGTTACATCTCAAATGCAGTCTAATTAGAGAAATTGCATTTATTTGAATACGT
This sequence comes from Dascillus cervinus, assembly GCA_949768715.1. Classification (NCBI taxonomy): domain Eukaryota; kingdom Metazoa; phylum Arthropoda; class Insecta; order Coleoptera; family Dascillidae; genus Dascillus; species Dascillus cervinus. The sequence continues at coordinate 32,384,843 of OX458318.1, forward strand.
TTTAATAAGTTTAACTTGGCAAAATATTAAAGATCTCCTGAAAACTTCAACTAATTTGAAGAAATAAATTAATCAATGAAAAGGGTTTTCCAATTTTAACCTTCCAGTAGTCGCATGAGGAGTCTCGCTCCGCACGACTATGTTTTTTTGATTTTCCAAGGAATTTCCCATTCTCTCGAACGGCCGTTTTCAGTACCTTCCTAATTTATTGTCTAAATGTTAGTGGAGCAGATACATTATTATTGCTTTTTTTGCATATTGCGGAGTGAGACTCCGCAGCGACTATTGACGTTTTAGGCAAATCTTTGTAAAAATTTTGACATTTTCGGTTTACAACAGCCCAAGGTAAATCTGTAATAATCATTTTCGATACAAGTGCACTGTCCAATAATTTTCAAAGTTTATGATTGCTTGTTTCAAGCACGAAGCCAAGTTGTGTGGAAAAGCTGCACAAAATGACAGCGTACGTTTTTTCATATTAAAAAAAACATTATTGTAAATTTTGAAGTTGTTTGACAAATCGTCAAGTTAATATTGGTTTGTTCAATATCCACTTTTTGGGGATGTTGGGTTATATGTGTCGCAGACGGATTGTAGAATACGCTACAATACAAACCGGCTAGCTGCATTATAAAACGGCTCGGTTTTGTAAATCGGCTGGTTAACGTTTAGGCGGGTTGTAATACGGCTAAACGTTGGTCAGCCTTACTGTAACGGCGTTTCGCGTTCTCCAATGCAAAAAAATGTGCGGGTCGCCGTTTTATAAAACGGCGAAAAGGGACTTTATATAAAGAAATCCTTTCCTTGTAGCTATGACAAATATAAAGTCATAATTAAAAGAAAAAGGTTCAACTCAATATAAAAGGTTCTTTTAATAAAATGTCTAACAATTCTTCCTTTATCAAACGGACTGAGTTATTCAGCGATTCATAAAACACCTAAAATTTTCAGTCAAATTGTAAAAATTCTCTGTTCATTCTATATTTTACAATCTCCCCAATCATTTAGAAAACGACTGAATTTACAATTCGCCACCGACATCTACAATATGGCTGATTGTCGGCCTACATTACACATAGTCAACATTCCGGCTAAACAATCTGCCTAAACGTTAATCAGCCGTTTTACAAAACAGAGCTGCTTTGTAAAGTGGCTAGCCGCTTCATATTACGGTGGATTCTACAATATGGTTGCGACATGTACACCAAAGTTTAAGTTAAAGTTTAAGTTAAAATTAGCTTGTTCAATGGTCCACAAGAAAACCAGTAAAATAAAAAGTTTTCAGTATTTATTTTGTACAATATCTAGTAAAATTATTAAAATTTTGTGTTATAGGTAGTATTCATTAAAAATTTGTTTAACGTTTATGGCATAACAACTTAATAATACACTTGAAGAGGCTATAATGTATTCCCAATTTTCAAAAAAGGTGCGACTACTGGAAGGTTGACACCGCTTGATTTTTAGAAGAACCTTGATGTATTTTTTGTATAAATAAATCGAAGGTGAGTCAATTTCGAATACTTTGTCAATTTGAAGAGGAGGCAAAATAAATTGAGTGAATTAAAGTTGATTTTTACTTTCCATTAGGTATTGACAGATATTATTCAGGCAAAATGATTGAATGATATCAAGCGTAGATTAATGGACGTGCGGCTTATTTCCGCTTTGGGATTTTTTCGCACCAAAAAACATCCTACAAATAGGATACGTGGAAATTGGAATGCTAGATAACTACGTGAGCAATTTAACAAGTTTGCTGCACGTGACAATAATTTTCCCTGGCCGTGCCATTACAATAAACAAAGCGGACGAACTGTACTAAAAGCAAGAACCGTCGTTAAAAATGAACAATCAAGAAATATACGATCGCACTGTGCACTACATCACAGGTGACAACCGACGTGACGTGTTTAAAGTACAAATGTCATTTACGAGGACGCTTCAGAAGCAAACAAGTTTTCTCTTTTCTCAATCACAAACTTTATTTAAAAAATAAAAAATTCAGGAGAAAAAGAAATCGTAATGTTACCTTAAAATTTGGTTAGCAATGTTAAAAAAATTGTATTTTCAGTTTCGACAAAATGGCAAGTCCCATTGTCAACCGGGAATAAATTTAAGCCAAAGTGACGAGGAAGATATCCATTTTCATTTGAATCGCATTCAGAATGTTGTCTGTAAATCGTAACAAATCAATGGCTCGGCGAAAAAGGCGGCCGGAAACACTAAAACCGTCACTTTCATACACATTGCTGACTGACAGTGAAATTAATTAAAAAGCCCGAAATGGAGTTTCCTCCTTGTTTAAAAGATTTTAATTTGGGGCAAAGTAAATTCTTATCATTATGCACGAACTTTTCAATTAAGTGTTTCAGTTAAAATACTTTCGGAGGGACGATTAATTACACGAAATAAAATTTTCAGCGCACCTTTTCTCCTGCCCATGTTTATAAATGGCCCCCGTCTTTATTAATTTAAATTAATTATTTGTTGGATTGCGAATTTCGCCGAAATCAATTTGGAGAAAATTGGGTTTTCCTCGGTGTTCCACACTTAGGAATTTTATAAACCTGCAGCACAGCGATGGACCTAAATGTTATTATAAGAACAAAAGTTTAGATTAGTTTCGTATGTGCGATGGAATTTTGCAGAAGTTTTACTATTTCATAAATGAATCCAAACACAGATCAACGATAGTGGAAAATCGTGCCCACTCGGAAGAAGCGATGGCATTTCCCTGCACGTATGTACAGGGTGTGTTAAGTTTTACCGCCCGTGACAAAATAGGTCTTTAAAATAATTTGTCAATTTTCATAAATTGCATGAGTAATTTTATATTATTAAGGTACAAAGAAACCAAGAAAACATCTTTTTTTTTTAAGCAGGTAAAATTTTGGCTTTCTTTCAATTACCAATTGCTCAATTTATTAGTTTTTTTATGTACAAACAGTAAAATATTTTCACACAATTCAGTGTAATTGAAATAATTTTACTAATTTGGGTTCATTAAATAAAGCCATTTCCGTATTAGAGGGTCTTTTTTAAATGATTTACGACATAAGCTGACCAATTCACCTAACAATGGTATTGGTTTTGGGTACTTGACTGATTATTTATGACAGTCATAAAGTTAAGTTAAAAAGTACAACGTTACATTTTACAGGACCGGAATAAGGGTCTTTTCTATTTCTTTAAAAGTTCACAACATTGTAACTAACAGCTACACGGTAATTATAATCATAATAAAAAATAATTTTTGCAATATTAGATTTTAAACTTGATAAGAAAATCGCTTAACAGCTTCTAATTTTCGTTAGTATATCTGTCTACAATATTGTGTTTTAATTTTGCCGTCTGCAAAGTCACTATACCTATAGGTTATTGAACCTTCCCATAAAATAAATTGCTTAATTCACCCAAAGTTTAAAAACCCTGGTCAGAACCCTAGGTCACTTTGTGAATAAAGAAACATTCACATTCGCAACAAATCTTCTAACACTTAAACATCGTTGGTAAAAAGTGAAAATTAAAACTTTGTTTTGTGGAATAGTGAACATTTGTGTTTAGTTCAGGTATAATCCTGCCATTTCAATAGTCAGTCGAGGAGAAACTTGAAATGCTTTTAATTTATGGGTAATGGGGCATCACTTTGAGCATCTTTTATAAAATAAACTTAATATTTACCTATTAAAAACTTATTTTATTTTTCTCACAAATTCCAGAATACGGGTCTGGCAACAACTAAAACGCCGTTCCCTTCAATTTTAAGGGTCGATCATCAGGTATTGTTACGTGGTAGACCGTATTATCCATTGTTGGAACGTCATAAATAAAAGTATTTTTCGTGCTTTATGTTAAATTTGATTTAACTCAAAAAGTAATAATTTATTAACGAATCAAATTGCAATTAACAATGCTACAAATAATTTGCCAAATTTTGAAATAAAAAACCAACCATGGCAATTTTACCCGAAACTCTTTGTTTTACTTTTTTGGCTTCATATAAACATGATTTGGAAAACTTGTAGCACTAATCGAAAGTGCAAACTTCAACTGATGTAACATGTAAATTGGATACTTTCTCCTCAATCTTTAATAGGTATTATGGCCGGGGCGGTAAAACTTAACTCACCCTGTACAGTTAAACCTGAAAATGTTATTGCTGCACATATACTTACATCGGTGCAACAAATCAGGTGGTTTATTATAAATTGGAAATTTAGTTTCTTGCCAAACTGTTTTCTTTTCAATTGAATTTCAGGATTTCTGAACTTTAAAAATTAAATCGAATGTTCAACGCAAATGCAGCTTTTTATTTCTTGCCCTTCTTGTCAATAAGAAGATGTGATTAACGTGACGTTTTTGACTCACGGAATAAAGTAGAAGACTGAGAAAATTAATGATTTTTAAATTTGTAACAAAGGAAATAAAGTATCTGTAGCTATATCCGACCGGAAATATCTTAAAAGGAATAGGTCGGTACGTCATATATCTTTAATTTTTGTTTTACTTCTTCCTCCTTTAACGATATTTGCTGAAATAAATAAATTATATCCAAGAATGAGTTGAATATGAAATAGAAATGTATTTTACAAAATCAATAGCTGCTGTTATTTTAATGTTTTACATCTCTTTTCCGCCATTCTCCGTTCTTTCCTTTCAGGTAATATACCTCGAAATTATTTAAATACTACTCACTTCAGTATTGAAAGTGTTGCGAGCGATTTTGCTTACTTAACTGTAGCCGAATTTTAAATTGCTGAATAATTCGGCCGGATTAAATGGGGCAAAAATAAAACGCCGAGTGCCGGCGTTATTACCCGGTGCGCTTGTACACAATTTTTTATTTTCTTGTGCAAAACAAAAACTACTTTTTCAACTTCCTTCGGCAGTTTATTTCGCTGGAACGTTGTGCAATAGTAAAAATCGTATATTACCTGCGGCACAACAGCAGAAACACAAAATCGATGCGGACTCGCTTTTTAAGTTTGAAATACGACCCCCGGCCAAATTAACCGATCATAAACTACAATTTAGTTGAGCGTTGTCTTTGATTTTTATTCGAGACCGCTAAGTTACTGTCGTACTCGAAAATCTTAGGAATAATATATTGGCGCGTGAAAGCTAATAATGGAAAACCCTCTATGCTTTTAAACAGTTCTCCCTGTGAGTGATGAAAACTTCTTGACAGCTGACAGCGAAATCATTCTTAAAGGAAAGCCAAAATATTGGATGCCGTGAAAGGTTTTCTCTTTAATGTTACTTTGTGTAAACAAGCAACCTTTTATGGCATCAAACATCCCTTATTAAATATCAATTAACAAGATCGGCGACACCTTGAATTTTCTGGCGATAAAATCCGTTTGATACAATTTAATGTCATGCACAAAAGAAATAATGCAGACCAGTTTTTTAATTCACGTTTCTTATAATTTACATTAAGTTTGAGTTTGCAATTTTAAAATAAATTTGACCAAGCAGAAAAAATAATTTCATTTTTTTAACTTGCTTCTTCAGAAGTGAGTTCATGATTGACTTTGAATTTTTTTTTGTAAATTAATTTCGTATTTGAATGCTCATTTTTTATTGCAAATATTATTTTTTTTCAGTAAAATATCTTGAAAAGTAAAAGGCCTTAAAACAGACCAGTTTTTTAATTCATGTTTCTTATTATTTATAAATTTGAAAAATCAGGAAAAATAATTTCATTTTTTTAACTTGCGTCTTCAGAAGTGAGTTCATGATTGACTTTGAATTTTTTTTGTAAATTAGTTTTGTATTTGAATACTCATTTTTTATTCCAAATATGATTTTTTCAGTAAAATATTTTGAAAAGTAAAATGCCTTAAAACAGACAAGTTTTTTAATTCATGCTTCTTATTATTTATAAATTTGACAAATCAGGAAAAAAATTTTTGTTTTTAACTTGCTTCTTCAGAAGTGAGTTCATGATTGACTTTGAATTTTATTTTGTAAATTAGTTTTGTATTTGAATACTCATTTTTTATTCCAAATATTTATTTTTTTTCATTCAGTAAAATATTTTGAAAAGTAAAATGCTTTAAAACAGACAAGTTTTTTATTTCATGTTTCTTATTATTTGCATTAAGTTTGAGTTTGCAATTTTAAAATAAATTTGACAAAGCAGGAAAAATAATTTCATTTTTTAACTTGCTTCTTCAGAAGTGAGTTCATGATTGACTTTGAATTTTTTTTTGTAAATTAATTTTGTATTTGAAAACTCATTTTTTATTCCAAATATTATTTTTTTCAGTAAAATATTTTGAAAAGTAAAATGCCTTAAAACAGACCAGTTTTTTAATTCATGTTTCTTATTATTTACATTAAGTTTGAATTTACAATTTTAAAATAGATTTGACAAAGCAGGAAAAATAATTTCATTTTTTTAACTTGCTTCTTCAGAAGTGAGTTCATGATTGACTTTGAATTTTTTTTTGTAAATTAATTTTGTATTTGAATACTCATTTTTTATTCCAAATATTATTTTTTTTCAGTAAAATATTTTGAAAAGTAAAATGCCTTAAAACAGACCAGTTTTTTAATTCATGTTTCTTATTATTTATAAATTTGACAAATCAGGAAAAATAATTTCATTTTTTTAACTTGCTTCTTCAGAAGTGAGTTCATGATTGACTTTGAATTTTATTTTGTAAATTAGTTTTGTATTTGAATACTCATTTTTTATTCCAAATATTATTTTTTTTCAATAAAATATTTTGAAAAGTAAAATGCCTTAAAACAGACCAGTTTTTTAATTCATGTTTTTTATTATTTACATTAAGTTTGAATTTACAATTTTAAAATAGATTTGACAAAGCAGGAAAAATAATTTCATTTTTTTAACTTGCTTCTTCAGAAGTGAGTTCATGATTGACTTTGAATTTTTTTTTGTAAATTAATTTTGTATTTGAATGCTCATTTTTTATTCCAAATATATTTTTTTTCAGTAAAATATTTTGGAAACTAAAATACCTTAAAACAGACCAGTTTTTTTAATGCATGTTTCTTATTATTTACATTAAGTCTAGTTTGCAATTTTAAAATAAATTTGAAAATACAGGAAAAATAATTTAATTTTTTTAACTTGCTTCTTCAGAAGTGAGTTCATGATTGACTTTGAATTTTTTTTTGTAAATTAATTTTGTATTTGAATACTCATTGTTTATTCCAAATATTATTTTTTTTCAGTAAAATATTGTGAAAAGTAAAATTCCATAAAACATTTCAAGCGACAATTAATAAAATACATATTCAGTTTCCCAAAAATAAAACCTGCAAACGAATTTCGAGTAATCTTTACATCGGGGCAAGTCTAAATTAAATTACTTTCAACGTATCTTCATAAAACATTTCCGGTTAATGGCTTTGTAACTCAAAAGCGCAAACTTTTAAGAACATCTGCCCAAATGTTCAAAATTTAATCAACGGACAAAAGTAAATACGGCAACGAATTTCTGATTCGGCTCATTAAAGTTGGTCTCAATTTCCAAAATTAAGCGAGGGTTGTTGCAACTGGAAGAGTTTACCGTTAACTTAATAAGGAGCCTGCAGTGATGTCATCTTGTGTTGCAATTAATGCCGTTAACGCGATGAAAGTAGCGAAGGCGAGCGCTAAATCGTTGATAATTAATTTTATGTGAACTTCTTTAATAATTGTCTCATCCACCGCCGGCATCATCTGGATTTTCTCATTTATTCAACGCGCCCTCGCGCCCGGGTTGTAACAGCACTTTTCAAATCGAAAATAATCGGCCGCAATTTCCGAAACGATTTTTTCTTCATTTACCTAAACCGCCCGGACGAATATTACAAGCATTATCTTAACGTTGTAAGGCGCAATCCGGTGGTAGCACCTGCAGCTAATGGCCACCGTTAAGGAACTTCTTCTTTATCTATCACGGTATCTTACACAAATCCGCAATAAACGCACGTTAAATTAAGATTGTAATGTGCACATTGGTAACTTTGCGAATTATACAATGAACAGCGTTAAATGCTACATCAATTTAATTAACAGAGTTTACAATTACATTTGTCAAAATTGGGTGTGAAAGCTGCAGTTGATTAATTTGAGATATCATTTCAGAATTAAATGTTTGGTACTTAGGCTTTTGATGTCTTACAAAACTTAGAAACGATAATTTTCGAATTTCAGAAAATTGGTTTGGTTGTTAATTTCAATAAATGCGAACTTTTCTTCAATAATAATGTTTCGGAATTAGACAAGTCTTCAATTTTGGAGAGATTCGAATTATTAGCTCCTTGTATTCACGTTTGTAATGTTGAAGACCTTTTTATTCTTGGTTGTCCTATTTTCGATGCAGCAATTCCTCCATTCATTTCTAAAAAATTGATTCATTCTCTTTACTTTTTCAAATCTGTATAAAATTAAACCTCATCTTAGTTTATTTTTACTCTGCCATTGTTTTTGGATACCTAATTTCACTTATAATCTTAGATGTTGTCCTTTTTGAAAATTTAAAGATGAGTGTCTTGAATTGGATAATATTGTTAGTTATTCTTTGGAAAAAAATTTGAATATTAAATTCACAATAAGATCTTGGACTCAAGCCAAATTACCAATCCGTAATTTTTTTTCCATTTTCTTGTTTTCAAATGATTACAACAATGGTTGAATCTTAAACAATCGATTTTCATAGGTAAAACCATGCAAATTGCAGTGCACATTGTCAATTTTTTTTTCTCTTTTAACAGTGCAATTGTTTATTTGGAACAGATAAGTAATCACAACATAACCTCAACAGGGTAAAAATTCTAAAAATATCCCCGAAAGAGAAACACGAAAAGATAAACCCAGTTTGGTTAGGTTAGGTTAGGTTTAAGATTTCTATCTCTGTCAATCTTAGAGCATATCGATTTTTAATTGCACCATCGTGTTCCTCGCAAAAAAATACATAAGTTTTCATGTTTATATGACACTCTAAGCAAGAAAGAAAAAAAAGTGTTTTCCTTGGTTTGGCTTTTTTCTCTTTTTTTCTTTCTTATTTTTTCCTTACTAGAATAACTTTTCGTGCCGGAAACGATGGAACAAAAATCAATTGAATGGCTCCAGTATTAACGGAGCTACGGCCATTTTCTCGATTTATAGTTTTCTATCTTTGTCAATCTTAGAGCAAATGGATTTTTAATTGAACCATCGTGTTCCTTGCAAAAAAATACATAAGTTTTCATGTTTATATGACACTCTAAGCAAGAAAGAAAAAAAAGTGTTTTCCTTGGTTTGGCTTTTTTCTCTTTTTTTCTTTCTTATTTTTTCCTTACTAGAATAACTTTTCGTGCCGGAAACGATGGAACAAAAATCAATTGAATGGCTCCAGTATTAACGGAGCTACGGCCATTTTCTCGATTTAGTTTTCTATCTCTGTCAATCTTAGAGCAAATCGATTTTTAATTGCACAATCGTGTTCCTGGCAAAAAAATACATAAGTTTTCATGTTTATATGACGCTCTAAGCAATTGCACAATTGGACAATTGCAATTTATAGTCAGTCTGGTGTGATAAATCATTTCTGTTGTGAACGCGCCTTTACTTGAAACATTCAAGACACGAGAAAAACGCAAAAACGAGGGTGTAAAAACACTCACAGACATTTACACATGTCAATATGAGTTTTTCAAAGCTTTCAGAAGGATGTGTCGATATAAAATTCCGATGCAGTTCAGTCGAAATGTGACCTAAATTTCACCGCGCAGAAACAAAAAATTCGCCGAATTGAACTATTAAAAACCGGATTTTATTTATTAAACGGCAGCGCGAGCTTTTTTCCGCGTGTCGCGAATCCCGGAATCTTCCAGCTGTGCGGAGTAAAAATTGCAAATAAAATTGTCGCCTTATTTTACGCGAAGAAAAATCGAAATTTTTCGATGGGCCATGCATTATTCATGAAACGCGACCGACTGAGAGACAAAACGTTTCGAAAAAAATTGGTGAGCCTACAACGACGATTAAAAAGATTAAGACGACCCCCGCGAACAAACCGACAATAATCGGCTTCCCCGAAAAAAATTCCGGATAAAACTCGGGAATGGGCGCATTTAATGATTCATGTTAAATGTACGAAATTTACTTTCGCGTTTAGACCCTTATTATGAATTCTCTTTCAACGTTTATTGGAGAATAATTAACCTTTGCGTTTATGGACGGTGGAAAGTGGTTTTCGGTTTTTCTCTGCAAAACGGTCCGGAGAACATTGGACAGTCAATAAAAATTGCTCATAAAATTTCTTGAGCCGTCTGTGCCACATACAAGCTGCATCGATTCAGTTTTACTAGCTTCGAGCTTAACCAAACTGTTTCAGCGCTGGTAAACTTGCCCCATGTCTGACAAGCTGCATTTCATTTAGAAATTATGAATTAACAAAATCTTGCTGTAAAATACAGTCGAACTCCAATACAGTGATATTCGAAAAGTCATGAAAAAACATCAATATAGAGAAACTTCACTATACAGTTAGCTCTCAGTTTACGCCGAAGTTGCGTTCTTGCAAAAGCCGGCGCAAATCGAATCGGCGTAAAAAGAACCCATATTTACAGTGATGTATAAGGTTAGGTTCTACATAAGTGAAAAAGAAGCAAATCATTTTACTTATTAATACAATATAATGCAAAATACATATACACCTATACCCCGATTTACATGGAAGATTGTTTTTTTATAGGCAAAACCGTGTGAATCAAAAACAACGTCATTTATTTAACCTAATTTTATTTAATAAGATATTTTGAAAAATTAAAATAACAGTTCATTCATAAAATAACAAAAATACAGTGCGAACCAGTCAAATGGAATAAATTCAGTACCTCAATTATTGTGCATGTTTATAAAAAATCCCGTTTATGACATGATATCCTGCAAAGTAAAAATTTAATCCCTAACCTCGACTCCCTTTGAGTGACAGTTTCAACCCCCAAATTTTTAAATAGGAAGTAGGGGCATGTGATACCTCATTTGAAAGGCCTCTTAATGCTCCATTAAAAACTGCTATGGTTTAAAATTTTATTGCGAAAAAAATTGTAAAAATGCTACAAAAAATAATTGTTTGTTGCTAACCAGTAAATATGAAGTTTAAAAAATATTGATTAGTAAAAACACAATGATGTACATTTTTATACTGGCACAAATTTACTGCAGTAATTTACGTGAATACGTAGGAAGTTTTATTGTGCATACAAAACGGGGAATCACCAATATGTATAACCAAGTGAACGGAGTTTAAAAATGATTGTAGAAATATGTACTCATCTGAAATATTCATTTTTACCATTTTATTTTGAATTCGTTATTTTAAAAACCGTGTAAAAGCGAAATCGTGTAAAAAAGTATCGTGTAAATCGGGGGATAGGTGTATTATAAATTTAATTTTTAAAATGTATTTTAAGATAAAATGAAGTGAAATGTTTTTATTAAAAAATATTAACAAAAACAAATGAAATTTCAAAGTTTCGGATCTCTTACATTTTTTGGAAAAAATAATTCACAACGTCGCGGCTCAACACTGAAACGAAAATCAGTCTAACATAGAAAAAATCGGTGAATTACCCAATTATGTACACGGCGAAACAGTGAATTCCACAGCGGCGTTATTGTGAATCGGCGTAAATTGAACCGGCGTAAATCGAGGGCTACCTGTATAGAATTCAAATGTAATTTTACAGTTTTGGCAGTCACTTTAAAAACCAATCGATATTCAAAACAAAAAATTAAGATTTATTACGTTTTAAAAAATATTTGTTTATTTAGAAATACACACAGTACAAACAGATTTTTATCATATGTAATTGAATCTTACATAACATGTATTTATTGATGAAAAAATCTGTCCAAAGTTGATTGCATAGCAGTACTTTTAAAAATGAAAATTTCCATAAGTAAGAATTTTGCAAAAAATTCTTGTAAGGATTTTGAGGTAGTCGGAATTTGGGAAAAGAACCAGATGTTCAATATATACATTGTATTTTCTATTACCGAAAATTCCGTTCCTCGAGAATTTTGATAAACCTTTCGTAAAGAATAATCACTATAGAGAGGTTTAACATCATAATATAGAGGTATTTTTATATGGAAAACGTTCAAAAATGCACGTTCCTGATAAAAACATTACTACTGAGAAAAAATCATTATAGGGGAGGTCACTATAGAGGAGATCGACTGTAGTTTCAAATTTTTGGTAATTTAATTTTGGTGCTTCTAATTTGGCAGTGCCAAGACAAGGTTTTATTAAATATTTTCATTCGGCTTCGTATTACTACCAATTAGAGAGGTTGACATTATTAGTAATAAAAAAGTTTCTTGATTTGTTACTCTTACAGTTCGTCGTTCGATTGTAAATGAAATCCATTGATTTCCATTACTGGCCGAGCTCGGGGGTGGCAGCTGCCCTGCCCGCATTAAAGTTATTGGGAGACCCATCTTTTGATGTTCCGAAATCTAGTAATTTGTACAATAAAATACTTCTTTATCTTAAATTTTCAAATTACAAACTCATGACGATCATAATTTATCAATGAAAGAATACTGGAAAAGGAATTGTTTTAAACGAAAAAATCGATTTTCATACAAATGTTACATGACACCTTTATCCACTCACACCTTCAATTACAATTAGAGTAATATGTTAAACCCAGGAAGGCAGTGGCGGCTCGTAGGTAAGTGCTGCAGAGCTTCAGAACTGCTAAAAAATTAACGCCGAAAAAATTAACTTCGTTTGTATTTAATTTATAAAACGTAATATTGAAAAAATTGAATTTCCTTACAGAATTTTATTTTCTTAATCGCAAAAACTCGTTTTGTCGTGGTTTCAGAGCAGTCGGCCATTGTTTTTATACTGTGACATTCGAGGCAGTGCACAGAACTGCTTGAGACACCCCCATTACCCCCTCGCGTCCTGCACATACCCAAACTCTTTCGCTAGTTTAATGCTCTTTATGTGCTGCATTTCACGCAGTTCTGTTTCAGATTTCGGACGTTGTTACGTGCGGTTTTTCGCTTTGTGGCTTTATCGTTGTAAATTTTGATTTTATACTTTTGTGTTCGTGTATTGTATTAGTGTTTTTTTGACAATGGATATTGTGGACAATTTTATTAACTTTAAACGATTTGTGAAGTACAGTTACGAAGAAAAAATAGATTTGAAAAATAAAGGTCGACCGCTGCCGGACATTATTATTGAAACAAGCGGTATTAGTCGTGGAAAACCATATAAACGTCAGTTTAACAAAGAAATTTATGCAAGGAATGACTGGATTTGTGGCTGCAACAAGAAAAATGCTCGTTTTTGCTTTCCATGTTTGCTTTTTGGTGGAAATAAAGCATGGACACAGGTAGGAGTGACTGATTTAGTACAGTTGAGTGAAAAAATAAAAAAGCATGAAAACTTCAAAAGTCATCTTCACAATTCAATGGAGTTAGAAATGTTAGGAACAATCAACATCCAATCTCAGTTAAATTCGGCATATTGGAAACACATACAGCAGCATAATGGAAATGTGACAAAAAATAGATACGTGCTTTTGTATTTAGAAGAAGAAATGATATGAGATGCAAATTGCAGAACACCTGTTATATTGTGTCACGAGCCGCCACTGCAGGAAGGCATTGTCGAAACCGTTAGAGTTACTTTAAATTTTTTATCGCTAGGGTTATTAAACAAATTGCGGAAATTCTCATTTTTCATCGCGGCTAATCTGCCCCTTCAAAAAAATTCCGGCCAACTTAATACCCGCAGTGTTACTTGTTAATTTTATACCATAAATTCAGGCGTGTGCCAGATTAAGTTTAAAAGGAACACACAACGGGTAGGTTGTAATCAGTTTAGATACGAACGATGTGGGTATTTGGAGAGGGTATGTATTGCTTCATCTAAAGCAGATTATAGAAGATTTTCGAACCGCCACTTTAGAGCTTGCTATGTTCAATAAAGGATAAGAAGGGCCATCTTGTAAGCAGTCGATAAGAGTATTAAAGTCGCATAGTCATACACACAGATGATTTTACGACACGTGTCATAATAAAAAATATTCCCCTGCAATAAAGGACCGAGTTAATTTCATGCATCCACAATTTTCTCTTTTCCCACTCGGGGCTTCGCTCCCATATCAAATTAATGGCATCTATTGTGTTGAATTTATATTGAACGGTTCGACAGAAGGAAAATAACTTCAATTTTCCAACAGCATTTCGTATTTTGATTTTTGTGTTTAACTTGATTTGGTTGATTGATGCGCGCGAAATTTTTCAACGTCAAAATATCGTCTTTGTCCGATTTTCGCCAAAAGTGTACTTTTTCGGTTTGATTAATTTCGCGGAATCGCCGAAGCAATGTGTTTTCTTGGGAGCAATTTGCGGTTGATTCGGAACGTTTTGATTAATGAGAAATTAATCCGCTCAAGTATTTAGCAATAAATTCCGATTTTAATTTGTTCTGAAGTTGCGTAACAGACGTTTTATTACGGCGTAAACGCCCGTTTTTAATTTTAAGTTTTAATCTCGAAAGGGAAGAACAAATTTGCAACTTACGAGCAATATTAAATTTTGCATGAGTCAATTTTATTTATGGCGCAACTTTTATGTCACTTACCAAAAAAGTAGAAAAATTTAGTGTCCCCGTAATAAAGTTAGAAATTACACAAACAAACTTCGCCAATATTGAACAATAACTTTATCATTTGCAATAAAAGCTTCACTGTTGGGGTTAATTTTATTCATTGTCTGCAATAATTCTAATCTCGTTGATGTTTGAATTATATTTTATTTATAGTATGTGAAAACCACTTCTAAAATACGTTTTGAATTATTTCAGTGTTTTTTAGGAAGCAGTAAATTACTTTTTATGTGCTTATCTTAAATATTCGTTTATTAAGTTGTAAAAATTTAATGTTGCCATTATCGTAGATTAATTTGAAATCTTTCTCGATTTTTGATGGCTGTTTTTACAATTTCTAACTTGAGTAAAATAATTATTTGGCTTTGACGTAGTCTGGAAACAGCAATCAGTTTACCAGACAGTTGGATTGCGATATTTACTATTTAAGCTCTCAATGTGCTCAAATTGAATATTTGCAAGTGACAGATTTCACTAAATAGTTTCAGGCTTTTTGATTGAAATCAATATGTCTCAATTATGCACTTCTTTTATATTTACTATATATACCGGTTTTTTTTTTTTAACATTGAACACACAATGTAAATATTTCCATGTTCAAGATTAAAAAAATAAGGCCAATCAGCAATTTTTGATATTAGAGACATTTTTGTAAATTTAGAAATAAAAAGAGAGCGCGAATATTTACAGGAATATTTACATTGTACAGGGCGAGTTAAGTTTTACCGCCCGTGGCAAAATGGGCCTTTAAAATAATTTGTCAATTCTCATAAATTGCATGAGTAATTTTATATTATTAAGATACATAGAAACCAAGAAAAAATATTTTTTTTTTAATCAGGTAAAATTTTGGCTTTCTTTCAATTACTAATTGCTCAATTTATTAGTTTTTTTTTATGTACGAACAGTAAAATATTTTCACACAATTCAGTGTAATTGAAATAATTTTACTAATTTGGGTTCATTAAATAAAGTCATTTCCTTATTAGATGATCTTTTTTTAAATGATTTACGACATAAGCTGACCAATTCACCTAACAATGTTATTGGTTTTGGGTACTTGACTGATTATTTATGACAGTCATAAAGTTAAGTTAAAAAGTGCAACGTTACATTTTACAGGATCGGAATAAGGGTCTTCGCTATTTCTTTAAAAGTTCACAACATCGTAACTAACAGCTACACGGTAATTATAATCATAATAAAAAATAATTTTTGCAATATTAGATTTTAAACTTAATAAGAAAATCGCTTACCAGGTTCTAATTTTCGTTAGTATATCTGTCTACAATTTTGTGTTTTAATTTTGCCGTCTGCAAAGTCAATATACCTATCGGTTACTGAACCTTCCCATAACATAAATTGCTTAATTTACCCAAAGTTTAAAAACCCTGGTCACAACCCTAGGTCACTTTGTGAATAAAGAAACATTCACATTCGCAACAAATCTTCCAACACTTAAACATCGTTGGTAAAAAGTGAAAATTAAAACTTTGTTTTGTGGAATAGTGAACATTCGTGTTTAGTTCAGGTATAATCATGCCATTTCAATAGTCAGTCGAGGAGAATCTTGAAATGCATTTAATTTATGGGTAATGGGGCATCACTTTGAGCATCTTTTATAAAATAAACTTAATATTTACCTATTAAAAACTTATTTTATTTTTCTCACAAATTCCAGAATACGGGTCTGGCAACAACTAAAACGCCGTTCCCTTCAGTTTTATGGGTCGATCATCAGGTATTGTTACGTGGTAGACCGTATTATCCATTGTTGGAACGTCATAAATAAAAGTATTTTTCGTGCTTTATGTTAAATTTGATTTAACTCAAAAAGTAATAATTTTTTAACGAATCAAATTGCAATTAACAATGCTACGAATAATTTGACAAATTTTGAAATAAAAAACGAAACATGGAAATTTTACCCGAAACTCTTTGTTTTACTTTTTGGCTTCATATAAAAATGATTTGGAAAACTTGTAGCACTAATCGAAAGTGTAAACTTCAACTGATGTAACATGAAAATTGGATACTTTCCCCTCAATCTTTAATAGGTATTATGGCCGGGGCGGTAACACTTAACTCACCCTGTATGTTCAATGTTAAAAAAACTATAATTCTTTCGCAATATGAAATGATCTTCCAATTAATTAAATTTGAGGAGAAAGTGTTATGAGAAACATAAGAATTTCCGATACTGTTATTCCTATTCTGCTTTGAGCGCACTCGACGCTAACCAGATGTTAAGTTGCAGTTTAATAGTTTTGCAACACACTAAAATGGCCATTACCATACAATTGCTCGCAATTCCGAGCGGTGCGACTTACAAAGTAAAAGCCTCGAACTAAATTTCCAACTCGTCACAATAGCCGTAAATGGAAGTAGGAAATTGAAAATTTATTTTGTAAAAATAGTGCGCGCTCGCGTAAAGTAATCCAGTCTTCTGAAAGAGTTGGGCGATGACACAATACACTCACAACCAAACTGATACTTCTATTTTACGGATTGGTTTCTTGAATCTATTCCGCTCCGGCCTCTAATTCCACGGTTCAAGTCTGCGCAAGCGATGAATCTCTTTTATATTGCCTTGGAGCTAAAGGACATATACAACTCTACTTTTGATGTCACTGAAAAGTGTCCTCGTTTTGTTTTCTTTGTAAAAATTACCCGAGCCGCCCGTGTTTGTCTTTTTAACTCCAGAGCCGGTAATTGAGAGCAAACAGAAAAGTTTACACGATGATTGCGTTCGGAACATTTCTGATTGAATTAACTGTATTGTTAGTAATATTCAGTCGAATTTACGGAACGGTAAACATCCTCGATGCTGAAACTTGTAAAGTTAAACTAATAATTTTCAGACTGGTCTGGCTGTAATTATTTCAGACGAAGTTTACGTTCAAGGAGCTGTAGTGCTTGTTAAACATCGATTGCTTGTGCCATTATCAGTCGGGCGGATATGTGGGGCGGAGGGACCAGTCAACATTGCAATTACACAAAAAATTCAATCATACGATGCCTTTGCTGTGATTACTTTACAGTCGGAAATGATGAATAGCCGGATGAATTATCGATTTCTTGTAGCTTTATAAATAAAAAACAAATCGAAACTAATCACTGCTTTTTAAGTACAGTCAAACCTGTATAAGACGGAACCGCTTGGGGCTGAAAAAAAGTTCCGGCTTATTCAGTAATCTGTCTAAAACGGAAAATAAAACTGTCTAAGCCGGAAAAAATATTTTACAGAAATTCAAGATGTATTTCTCCACAACTCTTGCACCGTTTTTTGCTCTTTATTAGTACAAGTCGCTTTAATATTCCTTTCAAGTGCAGTACACATTCTAATAACTTTTTCTTCATTTCACCACAATTTATACGACCTGAATAATGTTCCAATCAGCTTTTTCAATGCTTCTGCAGAGGTAACTAATTTTTCACATTCTTCAACTTCCATTGCTGAAATAATGGAATCCATATAACAATATTAAATAAATAAATGCTTGTAATATTTGTAAATATAAGATAATTATTATAATTTTGAGTACAGACAATCCATACCTAAACCTGTTCCTTCAGTTTCATCTTCTCTCTGATCGTCCTGCATAGCTTCTTCCATAAGGTCTTCTAAACTCTGATACCCTCCTTCAATTGTAACTTATTCACCAATCTTTACGTAATCTTCTGGTCTAACTGAGTTTTCGCCGAGTTCTTCCATTAACTCTTGTATCCTTTCCATATCCTGTACGCAGTTTTCATTTATTATTATTATTTATTTTTTTTTTTTTTTAAGAAGAGGTAACCCGTGTGACTACTAACTTCCTTCCCCATACATCTTCCTCACCCCGAAAACCACATTAACATTACGTCAAGTATTACTTCGAGGTGAGTGACTGTTTAGTTCCATTTACATCTTATCATTAGATCACATCTTTTGGTAAGCTTTCACTCACACTTTTTCACCTTTCGTTTTCTTTCCCTTTTACTTATCATTCTCTCTCTATCACTCTCTCCCTCTATTATCAAAAAAGTGCCTCTTATTAGTTTGCTTTCACACACACTTTTACTCATTTCATCTTCTTCCTCCTTTACCTATCATTCACACTCTCTATCACTCTCTCCCTCTTTGATCATCTTAGATTGAATTGTGAAGAAGGCATCCCTTGACTCCCCTTGGTAATGGACCCTCTGGCTGTCAAGGCTTCACATGAACTTGCATCTTTAATTGTGATGTTCGTTACAACCTAAATGACTCAATAAGATTGGTTAAATATGATTCAAAAATAATTAAAAGAAATAAATAAATAATTAAAAATTTTAAACCTAGGAGGCTTAGAATTTTTACTATTTAAATCAAAGTAGTATATTGAATATTTTTTTCTAAAATTTTTACATTTTTCGCCGTAACTTTACAAATAAACTGATGGAATCCGTCTCGCGACTTTACAAAAATTAAATAAAACTTATTTGCTCCCAATAATTACTATAAACGCTTCAAGAGCAAAAAATTACAAAAATCTTCAATTGGTAAATTTTGACGTTCCTAAAAAATTTTAAAGAGATCGAAAAAAGGAAGAAAAAAAAATTATTCAAAATACCTCATATACATTCATTCCTTAGAACAGGGAGTGGTAGGAAGGAGCATTATGCAAGGTTGCAGGGGAACGGGAAGGTTGATGCAAATGGCGGATCCTTGTCAGTGGCGTATCGAATAGGATTTCCATCGCATATTTTACGCCTGCAAGCAAAACTTTTTTCTCTCGTCTTGGGGAAAACTGAAAATTTAAATTTTTTATTATAGGCCAAATTAAGTTAAAACTAGTTTATTTTCACTCATAAAACAAAAAAATCAATATTAAAACTTTGTAATTTTGTTCAAGAATTACCCACGCACGCCAATGAACCGGCTTGTCAATGTCAATGTCAACATAGACTCAAAATAATATTTTTGCCTGAATTTGAACCTAATTGAATTTTAAATAAAATAATAAACATTTACCGATGAAACGTGATCCCTTGAGAAGTAGTCTTGGGCGTTTTGGAGCAGCCACACGCAGCACAACTCACCATGTTACACAAATATTTTAGTTCTAAGTTTCTTTCAACTATCAACTATTAACTATCACTAAAGTCTTAAAAACTATATATACACTATACTCTACTCGATCCACCACAAAAATTACAAACTAAGGTCTTTAAATCACAAAAAAACACTCAAAAACCACTTGGTATAGAAAACATAACAAACGATGTGTCAAAACGAGGTTGATACAAATGGCCGACTTTGTTCCCCACCTGCCGTCCATAGTCGGTAGCAAATGCTCCTTCCTCCCACTCTCTGTTCTAAGATTCATTCTCTCAATCACACAACCTTTAACCTTCAATCTTCGTCAGAATCTAATATCACATCATCTCTGACGAGTTCCTCCCTACGAAATTCCTCTTGCTGTTTTCCACGCATAATGTCCCGCATCATTCTGGTCTATATTACAACCAATTTTAATCCTATCATCTCTTCGGATGCTTTCCCATTCGTCACAAATGAATATGGTATGTTCTGGCGTGTCTACCTGCTGGCAAAACCAGCAAGTATCGACATCCGCCTTTTTTATTCAATTGGGATATTTTCCGAAAGTTCCGTGTCCGGACATGGATTGTGTTAAAAAATAATCCATTTCTACCCACCTACAATTGAACCATTTTCTAATATCTTTAACGAAAATTTTTGCCCAACTTAAATAATCGTCCCATTGTTCTTACCAAGCTATCATTAAGGATTCGTTTGCCAAAGAGGTATGATCTTTGCCCTTTAAATAAATTTCCGATCTTACGTTCGCCTTCATCCACAAAGGAGGCATTCTGGCAAGCACCTGCACTGCCTTCGTGGATATTGTTCTATATGCGGATGTTATTCTAATGGCTAACCTCCTGTTGACCCTATCGAGCATGTTTTTATAACAGTTTTCATTTATTACTTCCTCCATATCGTCCTTAAAATTAAATCTTGCATGCCTGAAGCATTTTATTGCAAAGTTCTTTTTAATAGATCTGGTACCAGCTGAAATCCAACGAATAGCATCCAAGACAGATATTTTTTTGGAAAGTTCGGTCACAGAGTTTCAGGTTGTCATGTTTGCACATCAATTGTAGTACAACTTTTCTGTAATGCATTTTCTTATTTTGAATCACACCCTGATCGATGGGTTGGGTTAGGCTAGTCGTATTGGGTGGTAAAAAACATAATTTAATATTAGAAAATTGTAAATGAGGGTGGCTGGCTGCATTATCTGAAAAAAGCAAAATGTTTCTTTTTTGTGCCTGCATTTTTTAATTTAAAGCTTGAAGCCATTCTTCCATTAAGGAACAAGTCATCCAGGACTTTCGATTGGCCCGCCAGGTGACTGAAAGTTCATAAACATTTAAATTTTTGAAGCAACGCTTCTTTAAACTTTTGCCAATAACTAAAGGTTTTTCTACATCTTCGCCAGCAAAGGCACATAAAAGTACAGTTAACCTTTCTTTAGGTTTCTTTCCACCTACACATTTATCATTCTTGAGAGCTGAAGTCTTATCGGGAATAGCTTTAAAGAATAAGCCCGTTTCGTCACAAATTCCAAAGTGTTACTTCGACATCGTTTCCGCCTTAACCAGTGCAGTACCGTGCAGGGGACTTAAAAACACTTTCCGTTTCTGCGTTGGCCAGTTTCCGGCTTAAGCAGGTAATTTTACATGGAGTTTACATATATGAAATTCGGGACTGAAAAAAAGTTCCGTTATAAACAGGATTCCGGCTTATCCAGTTTCCGGCTTATCCAGGTTTGACTGTAATTCGTGCATTATGAAATCTGGACAGCCATGTTACTTTTTTAATTAATTACTTTCAGTTTATACAAACTGATTAAATGAAATTGTGGTGTTCAGTTTAGGAAGCTGCAAAATGATACTCCTCGACAACTTGGTAACGTTAGACCTTTCAATTTTATCAAGTTTCACGTTTTTAGATTTTTAATTACTGAAAACTGAAATACGTGCAAACGCTTACCAGTTACAAAAAAAAATCCTCCTGTTCGACATTAAAATATTAAAAAAATTAGGCGAAATTAATTTTATCATTTCCCCTGAGTGCAAAACGAACTTAACGAACTACGAGTTTTTTCGCCTTCGGGTAATTGAATCGTAGACACAAAAGATTACATTTCAGGAAGTTTTTAGGCATTTTTGTAATTCAATTCCCAGCAGTTTTAAACAGCTTTTTGTCTTAAAAGTTGATACTGCATTACTCTTTTAAACGACACGACCAACTTGTACATCAACTCCTTTGAAACGTCGCTCGCCAGACTTTCAGAAACAACTTTCAACTTTTCACAACGGTTTTAAACCACGTTTATGCTTTAATTTCAGTCTCGCAAACCACTTGTTCAGACACACTAAATGTAATTAGAGTCGACGCTGCGTGGGCTTGACGATTTTTAGTTAGAGTCGCTTTCGTTCAAACAATATTAAAAAAATTGTTTTCCAATTTTTTACAGCGTTAACGCGCCAGTGGCCCCGTAAGTAATTTTTAATGAACACAATAAATCTTCAAGAGTACAATTTATATGATAAAGCGTGTTCCTTCCGCAATTCCAATTAAATTATAATTTAAATTTAATTTTGTGTACGTGCGTTATGTTTAACGTTAATTAGCATAACATTGCGAGGGCAAAAATGAACGTTTTGACGTAAAATCGGAATCAGGAAAGCGCAACGCAAAATAACACATCAAGATACATTTCGTTCACTACATTTGATTTTAAAATTCCGTCTTTTGTGCCGGAAAGAAACTCGAGATTAATCGTACCTCGAGTGCGTCCGCTCATATTTTTTGAAAAATGTGCCTCTTCAATATTCCGCTCTTTAAAGCCGCATCTCGCGATTTAATTAGTTTAAAAGCATTTTTAATAATGCATGCCTTTCGCGAGGGAATTTATCCAACATGCAATTACTTGGACATAATTATTCATATTTTTCTCTTAGTTAGTCTTTGCAAATTAGTGCCTCTCTAGTCCCTATCTACTGCGTGCGCAGAGATAAAAGAAACATACACTTAAGATTGCTCCACGCTAAAGGTTGTTGACAATGCAATTTGCTTTTATTGCTTTAGTGTACGCCTAAATACAGGCAACACCTCAGACTTTTTTATAATCCAGATATCACCATAATTACGGTACAGTGGATAATAGGTCTATGTGTAACAACGAAAACGACTTTCGAGGGTTGCATTCCAATATACCTGTTCAACAGATGCGAAAATTTTTGTATCTACAGTATTGCATGTACAGTAACATAATAATGTGCAAGAAGAATTCGTTAAATTTAACAAAATTTAACCAAAACAACTAAATTAATAAACTCTTTCAATTAAAATTATTCAACTACAACGATTCTTTCAGAATGAAAGGAAGTGCACATTCATCAAAAAAACACAGCAATTACCAGATGATAAAACAGCATAATATTATTTTATGCAATTATAACTAGAAACAAACAATGCGTGAAAATAAAGCTTTCAAAAGTGATAGAAACTATTTTAACCAAGGGAAGTGCCAATTAAGTGCATCAGGCGTTAATTAAAACATCTAAAAGTCAGAACAACTTGTTCAGAATTGATTTGCAAAAAACTGCCGAGAAGTATCGTAAACATAAAGTAAGTTTGCCGTATCGCTATATTTTAAGAAGTCATCCGTACACAATTTGCCAAATTGTTTCAAAAGTTTGTTCTTGGCAAAACAATGTCGTAATATAAATTGGCTAAACGTTTTGATGCTATTAGCCGATCTTGGTTATTATAATAACACTGTTTTAATGATTAACGGTTTTTGTTCTATTTTTGCTTGCAGATTCGTTTGAGATTCAGGCCAACGATATGAAACCGAATGAAATTGTGTTCTATAAATAAACCGTTCCTATTTTTCTGATATTGATTGATTATGCCAATTTTTGCTTGAATCTTACAATCACTGTAATTTTTTTAAAAACGGTGTTGTAATTAATGTACGGTTAGTAAAGGTTGGTTTTCTGCATGCACTGAAATTCATTATTTCCGAACGCAGTCAAGAACGAGCGACGAGAGTCTCAATGTGATTGTCAAATTTGCATTTAAATTATAATGATGAATGAATCTCAAAGTTGTTGAGGGAAAATAAAATTCTTAATCAAAGAGTGGAATGGCCTCCGTCCAACATAAATTTCCTTTGCGAAACTTGCAAGTTTTCCATTCGTTTTTGATAATTAATATTTTTTAATGCAAAACGTTTCAATGAAAAGACCGTTCCTTGAGCCTCCTTTCACAAGCTCTTTCATCATTGTGTAATTATCTTAATCAACTTGACTGTCAAAAGCACTGTACTAAATTCACTCACGAAGGTAAAATGAGAAATGACATGCGACACTTCTACACGTATGCGTTCCCACGTACAATAATTATGTATACATGAGATTTCAACAATTCGTACATTAAATCCAATTTACGCATAAAGGCGTTTTAAGTGCACACCACTTTGACAAATTTCGGAAACAAGCCTAAGACGCCCTTCGCAACTAAACTTGATTTTAATTTTGTCGACATGAACACATCCTATTAATTCAGTAATCTGATTCTCATAAGCACAAGTCGACAAAAACGTCATTACCTTGATGGGAAACACCGTGTATATTAAAATATTATGTAAGAAAATGGGAAATTGAATTTAAAAATTAAATTAAAATTAAAACTCAATATATCGGTAGCCGCAATTAACAATATTGTAACTGATACTTTTTCGATTTTCACTTTCTTTCACATTTGATATCTTGGCTGTGATTTACATGATTTAGTAAACTCAAATTATTTTTTATTTTATTATTAAAAAAATCAATTTTTATCTCATTGTATCTGCAATAACGTACTTACCAACAGATAAAACATGGTAAAGGATTTTATTGAAATTTAATGGGTGACCTAAAAATTGTAACATACTTTACCTTTCCAAGAACTAACAAATTTACTTAAATAAAATTGTTCCAAAGCTTACAATGTTGTTGCCGGGATGATATATTCTTTTACGCTCTTTCATAGGAATGTTAATGATTCTTACAATGTTATTCTTCGGATTCCTTTAAGATTTATTGACTTACAATGTTCTTGCATCAATGCTTATCGGACTAAACGACGACTACACACATTTACAATGTTGTTTCCCGCTTAAAATTCGGTTACATCGAAACACGGTAGTTTGATTTTATTAGTATTTTGTAAATACGAGTGAATTATATTGTTAGTAAAACAATATTGTCATGTCTTCACGTGGAAGGAAAATTTTGGAGTTGCTACAAAATCAACACGGTAAGTAAGACTTATTAATTATTGCATTGGTTCAACCTAACCTCGTTATTTTAACTCGCACAACCGCCTAAAGCACCACCTTGGCGCTCCGAAAAATGAGTATAAATATAATTTTTTTGTGACGCAGCTATTAAAATCATAAAAATCCTATGCTACATTTTAGGATAATATAAAGAATACGTGGTATAAGTTTTATCAAAATCGGTTGAGTAAATTTCCAGATATCTTGAACACCAGTTTGAACAAAGTACCCGAGATGCGGCCGTACTTTGCTGCGCTCACTTCAAATTGCTAGAACTCCGAAAATAATTTGAACTTTCAAATGGTTAAACGCTTAAAATATCCTGCAAAGTATAAACAATAAATCTAGCCGAAAAGGAAAAATTGATTTTCTGAAAATCTCAAGGTGGTGTAACTAATAAGATTTTGTTGTTCTTCAGATATTCCCGAAGATTCGAATATTAATAAAAATGATTTCCCGTTATCAGTAATACTACTACAATATTATATCGTATTTTATTATAATTATTGTTATAAGCAGACTAAAAAGTTGCAATGTATTGGAGCTTACAATATTATTACAACAAATTTCAAAAAGTAAATGAGTTGTAAAACACTTTATAATCTTATTCGATAAAAATTCTGGGTGCAAAATAATTGTAAGCAAAGTCACAATGGTATAACTGCAAACATTACTTCTATGAAGAATGGTAAACGCTGGTAAATCCGTTAAATCAATAAATTTTCTCAAAATAAATTATACAGTGATGTTATATGAGTTAAAATAAATGAGTATCCATCAATTTCAAACCCAAAAAAGAATTATTTTCTCAAGAAAAAGGAAAAGAAAAGATGTAGAATCTTTAAAACGCTCTCCTAAAAAATTACGTTTTGCTAGTTACAATGTTGTTCATTGCGACTACCGATATTAAGATTTCTAGAATGGCTGCTTTATTTTTTGCCCGTAGGTACTTTTCAATAATTTCTTTTCCAACTTTTTCTCAGTTTATATGATCGCTTTACTGAAATTGCAAGATGTTTGTGAGAGATTTATTTCGTCAAAAGAGCTTTGAGCAGGTTGATTTTTGCAAGGCCCGGTCTCATGCAAATATTGCCATTATTGGTAATCAGTGCACCCTCACTTTGACAGTTTTACTGCTCTACTAGAAATTTCAAGGACACTTTAGGTAGCAACTCTTAAATAATAACGATTTGATTACTACAAAGCGTTAAAATACTGGTTGGTCGTAAACAACATTGTAAAACTCCATCGTAAAAAGCAGTTAACCGAGCTCAAAGTTTAGTGCATTTTAATGAATACACGACATTTGTTACAATCAATCACCAGCCCGTCATGTTTCAACTCCGGTAGGACGAATATGTCCAGGACCCACTTTAATAAACCGAAAGGCGCAGTTCGTCGTAACACAGGAAATTCGAAGCGACTTCCTGAATATTATATAGTATAGCAGTGTTGTCTTTAGGTTAATTTAATAAATTTGTTATGACACAGTTTGAACAAATAGTTTCCGGTTCCGCAACACTGCGGGAAACTAAAACATGAATCCACTTCACTTACGCAAAGGATTTAACAGGACCAACCTGCAGAAAAATGGTAAAAAGAAATTCAATTCAAGAACTGATTAAAAATCCCGTTTGGAAAGAAAGCCTGGCACTTTAAAACGAGTGTACTGAAAACGTTTTCTTCTCAAATTTATGGTTATGTGTTAAAAGGTCCTTTCTTGTGTATATAACTGCTGAGGAGATAGCAGGAGCCTTTTGTTGTAGAATTATCCAGAATTAAACATTATCAACGATTCGCAGGACGAGTAAGTCCTCAGAGGAATAGATAGAATTAATTCCCTGCGATCAAGACGCACAAGAGGACACACAAGATAAGGATTTGAATTACGATTTCGAAAAAACTTGGAGAGATTGAAATGTGCGTTTGACGTTATTCGCTATTATGCGACGTAATTATTCCTGCAGTTTGTAAATTACATTGTCCGTCAACCGCACAAACTAAACTGGGAACAGTTCTGTAACAACTTTGCTGAAACGTGTCTCGCTCGCACCTATTGTCGCCTAAACCCGAACTTTTAGGTCTCTAATTCAAATGCCACTCGTCGTCGCAATATTCGCCTCAATCTCCGCAATAATTTCGCCCTAACTTTCTGATACTTTCACACACTAATTACGCAAATTTTGCGCGAACTTTTCAAGAGTTTTCATGCATCAATGCACGACAGTTAAAAATTAAATTAATTCCGTCTGACACAACTTACTTTCGTTCGGTTAAGAGCGGATTAAAAGCAAAAGGGCATCAGTAGATAAAGTAAAACGGAAAAGTTTTTTCATTTAAAACATGTTAAATGAATTCTTCAAATTACGAATTCAGCGAAAAGGACCCGACTAAGCAAATGGGTCCAACTTCCATTTATACGGCCAAAATGTATATACTTAAATTATGGAAAAATTCCGCTGTAAACTATTTTACTAGCTAACGATGAAAATCTGTTACGAAATTAAAGGGGGAAATTTGTAAATCGACCGGTGAAGACATCAAATGCGGCAGCTGTCTCTGAGGTATCTGAACTAAGTGTTCTCAACATTGTGTATGTTAATCAAAACTCAAACTTCAACAAATTGAGCCCATAAGTTATCATAAATAAAGAATGAATTAGTTAACGGCGTTCCACCCTAGGAAATAATTTATAGTAAAAGAACTTTTTCAATAAAACAACCTTTTATTAAAATGTACGCCTTTATTTTTAATCATTTAGGTCAATATCAAAATTGGTTTTAAATTTTTACTACGTATTAATAAAAGCTTGTTATTTAAAAAGTCTTTACCATAAATTATTTCAAATACACTGTTTGAAAACGAAACCAGGTTTGAAAAGTATTTCGGATATGATTGCTGTTCAAGTATTCCTGCTGGGAAACTATAATTACCTGCTGCGACGCCGACGTTGTAAATCTATTTGACGTAGCTCGAAAATCGGCAACAATTAGCTACATCAGTTTCGGTTCTTGATCTAATGAACATTGAATAAATCAAAAACTATTGCGTTGTTTAAAACAGCTAGGGGTCAGCTCAAAATAAGTCATATCTACGAGTCCAAAATATTTTAACACAAAATTTTGATAACTGAAGTCAAAAAAATGAATTTCGGAATTTGATGTTTTAATTAATAATTATTTAATGATGGCTTGGGGTCAGCTGAAATAGGTTGGTATTCTCTGTAAGACCTCCTTTCCAAAACATGTATTGAAAAT
The DNA here is from genome assembly GCA_949768715.1 of Dascillus cervinus. NCBI lineage: Eukaryota > Metazoa > Arthropoda > Insecta > Coleoptera > Dascillidae > Dascillus > Dascillus cervinus. Next base: position 32,413,124 of record OX458318.1, read on the forward strand.
CTCAGGGTGGAACGCCGCTAATCTCGTCTGAAATGAAAAGTTTCGTTTATTATTAATTTTAGAGCAAAAATTTAAAATTCCTACCTTAATCAGCGCCACCTATTGTCACCACCTGCAAGCACCGTAAAAATGGCTTCGGAATTTCCGCCTGAAATCCGATTTTCACGAAAACTAACCATCGCATCGTCATCTGCACACTTTCACGATTCTTTTGATGTAAAATTTGCCCCTAAAGAGGTTTCGTTGGGGTTAATAACAAATTTGGCATAGTTTCAAACAGGTTTAACCGGTTTAGCCCCAATCCACCAATGGAATTCGTCAACTCGATTTTCACTTTCGGTGTTTTCACAAGTATTTTCGCACCTTTCCAACAAATTTTCGATCATTTTTCGCTATTTTATTAATTTTATGCAACGACTTGCCGAACGCGTGACTAATTAAAATCACTTTTTTACCGGCAGAGTGTCATTTGTGTGTTGATACGGCGGTTCGTCCGGTTTCTTCTCAAATTGTGGGGAAATTTCCCATTTTCCGGTTAGCAAGTGTTGAAATCGCGTTCGGGAAATTTTCCTGGTCGTTTGGTGTATTAGTTTTGTGCCGGCGCGATTTTTTCGCCGGGGAAATCGATTGATCGATTTTTGCTGGGCGACAAGAAAAAGCAAATGGCCCCCGTGACTTGCCATCGATTTTTATTTCGATTATTTCGGAAATGTTTGTGCTGACTTAGAGCCCCATGGATCAGGTGTTGCTTCGTTTCGGCAAGTACGTTTTTATTGTTTGGTGGGGTCGTCTGCAAGGATTTGCTGCACAAGGTAATCACTGTTGTGATTGTGAACCTTCCAAATATCTTTGTTATTAGGAAGAATTTTGGCTTGGTGGCCGTAAACTAAAATGTGGAGGATGAGATGAGCCACAATTTTTGTTAAGGAATTATTTTGGTTCGGGTTTTGGTTTAGGCTGTAAGAATTTTTGAAAATTTTTAGGTTGTCAACTTTAAAAATATTTATCTTCCAAAGTATTAATAATGGAGAAAAAAATTACTGAAACTTTTGATGGAGCATTAAACGTTCTATAAATTTGCATAGCAAGTATTTTTGATTCGGGCAAAAGTAAGAAATTTATTTCACATTATTTGTCGAATTTGTTGGTTGGAAATTGTGGTTGTTGAGGATGGAATTATAAAGAATGATTAAGTCACAATATTACTAAAAAACTGTATTTTTAAAATAATATTACAAACATTAACTTGAAATTAAGAAAAAAATAAATTGGTAAAGTATTAGTTGCACCAAAAAACATTATTGCAGTGTCCTGTAAAATTTTATTTTTTTATTTTATTCTTATTTTTTGTAACTTAAAAAATGAAATGTACAAAGTATAAACTATCGCTTTCAATAACAGAATTAATTAAATAAAGAAATAATTTTAGTTTTGCATTATCATCAAGGGAGTAATTAGCTCCAGATTCAAGTTCAGATCCAGCTAATAAGATAGCTTTTTGTGTTATATTTAAGGAAGATAATAAATTTTCAAATATTTTCTCACAGATAGGTAAGTCCCAATTTCTTTGAATAGAAAGCTCACTTGGAAGTAAAGACGGATTAGAAATTTCCTTCCAATAATCAACAGCCTCGTTAAGGGATGTAATTTCAAAATTAGAAAAACTAGAAGGTAGAATGGACATAATAAGTTCAGAATTAGAAAATATAAAAGACAAAAAGGTAGGCGAGGAAATATCAATTATAGACCTTATACCTAATCCACCAAAACGGATTGGTAATTTGGCTTCGAGTCCAAGATCTTATTGTAAATTTAATATTCAAAATTTTTTCCAAAGCAAGTTATTAACTAAAACATCAAATTCCGAAATTTCTGTTTATGCCTTCAGTTATCAAAATTTTGTATTAAAATTCTTTGGACTCATAGATTAGACTTTTTATTTTGAGCTGACCCCTAGCTGTTTTAAACAACGCAATAGTTTTTGATTTATTCGATGTTCTTTAGATCAAGAACCGAAATTGAAGTAGATAATTTTTGCCGATTTCCGAGCTACGTCAAAAAGATTTACAACTGCGCAGTAGGTAATTATCGGTTTCCAGCAGGGATACTTTAACAGCAATACTATCAGAAATACTTTTAAAGCCAGGTTTCGTTTTCAAACAGTATATGTGAAATAATGTCTAGTAAAAAGACTTTTTTTAAAAAACAAGCTTTTATTAAGACGTAGTAAAAATTTAAAACTAATTTTGATATTGACCTAAATGATTAAAAATAAAGGCGTACATTTTAATAAAAGGTTGTTTTATTGAAAAAGTTTTTTTATTTAGTTTTCTTCAACAGGTTTATTTCCTCGATTCAATTTCGAAATCTTGCCAAACAACAATAAAAAAGAATCGAATTAAATTGTTGGAGAAAATATTTGATGGATCACTTTAATGTAAAGTTCATGTTTTCAGAGAAACGGATTTTTGGCCTTGGTGTCGAGGTAAAATGGTCGATACAAATGTTTTTCCTTTAGTTGCCAATTATAAGCATGAAAGTCACAACGGTGTAATTAGATTTGCTTGTAATTCCGCATGTGCAGTCGGGCTGCGAAACAAACAGTAAACAAGCTGCTGTTGAGCTCAATTTGATTCTGTTACGCTCGCTGAATAAGTTGGAGAAGAAAATTAGCTAATTAACGGATTTACATTTAAAATGGTTCGTAAAAAGTGGCTCGTCTTTCTCGACCGTTTACAAACTCGCCCTTATTTTTCCTGCTCGCGAAAACACGAAAATAAAAAAATGTCTTGCGCAACGATAATTAAGTTCTTTTCGATTTACAGCGGAATCGTCACGACGCGCTGAATACCAAACAGCGCAAATAAAAAAGGCAAACTTTTCGTTATCTTAACGTCGTTTTGCATGAAAATGCACGTATGCATAACAAACAACCGCTTCTACAACCACAACAATTTTGATGATAAATTTTTGAACACTTTTCACCTAATCTTGACGCAAAACCATCCCTATCAGTTGCCTTTGTTGCGTTTTTTTGCGGAAAATTTATCTTGCCTATGCGTGTCTTACAATAAAATCCATATAAACAAAAATTACTAAATTGCTCAGCAATTTATTCAGCGCTTTTACATTTTTTCTCATATTTCTGTTGTCGCAAAAATGTTTATTATTAATTGGAGAAAAAGATGGTTTATTGTTCCGATGGGTTGCATTGATGATCGAATATGAATATCCATCGGTGCAGAATAAAATTTCTCGTGCATTGTCATTATACAATTCACCAGTGCTGAATGTGTGATTTATGATTTTGCATATTTTTCAAGTGAAAATCAAACATTTCATTCTGGCGTTTTAATTTCGAGTATCTCGTTCCGAATCCACCTGAACATCCCGTCTTAATCTCCGGATGAATAATGCATGGACAATCTTGTGAAAATTGTTTTAGTGTGCTCATAAACGCGCAATTTGTTTTCTTCTTTTAGCTTTATCGGAATGTTGAAAGGGACTTTCGGAATGGCGGGAGTGATGCTAGGGAGGGCGAAGGTTACTTTTCTCAAACAAATCCGTGCCATGAACCGATAAATCCATGAAATCTCGTTCAGTTTCTATAGGAACCAATCGTTTTCCCTTGGAATAATTTCAAAGTAATCGATTACCTTTGACAAAAATACATTAATCATGTTTACAATAACACTAAAGTAAAATTGGAAATTCATGAAGTTTGATTTGAGGAGTGCTTCTCGTATTTATTTGCAATTAATTTCGATGACAATGCATCCCCTCACGAATAAACTCGACCTACTTACGCGACATGCATTCGAGGGCTGAATTTAAAAGATGAGCCGCACAACGTGTTTCGATCACTAACGTGACTCGCAGCGAGTTTTTCATTAAATGTAGGCAAATATTTTGAAACAACTTGTGCTTTGGCCGGGCAACAAATATTTCACAAGAGAAATTTTTACGAAGCCCTAAAAAATTTAGGATTGCGGCTTTAAGAAAGAGGTTGTCTTTAAGGTCGTTTAGGCATAAGTCGATAAAACCGAAAGAGAGATATTTTGTAGAACAACCGTTAGCTGCAGGTGCGTCATGCTATCGGCCCCTTCTACCGTGTCGAGATAATGCCAGTAATATTCTCTAGTTCCGCCGAGAAAGATTGACTTTTCTTTTATTGAATTGCCCTAAAAAAGTGTCAATAATAAATTTCTCGCTTCATATGTGACACCCTTTCGTTTCGTTATGATTTTCTGAAAGGAGAGAGTGGCCGAGCTGAGCCTGTCAGGGGCATTTCGCTTGTAAAAAATTACTATCATTAATTAAAATAATTTCCTGAAATGAAAATTTCCCACATAAATTTTGCACATTTATCAGTCCTCTCGTACACTTTGCCGACTGACAAGCACGTTGAATTTAATTTATTTTTTTTATGTTCAGCCACACACTTTTTATAATTTAATTAAAACTTTAACAATCATTTTCTCTCATCGATTCCTTCCCCTTCTATTACAGACAAAATAACGTTTCACTAAATCATGACTTTCCAACTCCCAGTGACTATTTACGTCAAGACAAAAGGCGATACAACGTTGCTCGGTGACAGCTAACACTAATTATCGCCGGAACATATCACATCTCTACCAATAACTGGGACGTTCACATGCTTTTCAGCTGTAAGATAACGCAACACGATGACACATGCCTGCAGACATTTCAAACTGTTCTAAAATTGAAACATACGCAAGGGATATTTAATATTAAATGCAACAATAGCGACTTTCAGTTACTACAGAATCACTTCATAACGCTGAAACAATACAATTTATAACAAAAAGAGTAAGCAATTCAAAATTAATAATTATATTGAATTTAAAATCGAACGCTTTACCGTGTCAGAATAAGATTAGAAAGTTTACTTGATTTGAAATGGCAATATACGAAAGCGTAGTTGGGACATGCAAAAATTTTAAAAAAAAACTTGAAATTTCAACATTTTTCTTGAAATTTCACCTTTTTTAAAAAAGTTGAAATTTCACCTTTTTTTAAAAAACTTGAAATTTCACCTTTTTTAAAAAAGTTGAAATTTCACCTTATTTAAAAAAACTTGAAATTACACCTTTTTTAAAAAAGTTGAAATTTCACTTTTTTAAAAAAGTTGAAATTTTACCTTATTTAAAAAAGTTGAAATTTCACCTTTTTTAAAAAAGTTGAAATTTCACCTTTTTAAAAAAGTTGAAATTTCACCTTATTTAAAAAAACTTGAAATTACACCTTTTTTTAAAAAGTTGAAAATTCAAGTTTTTTTTTTTTTTCATCATTTAACCTTGATGGGAAGTCACTCTGGAAAGCCGTCGGTGTTTCTACAAAATTTGCAGATTTATAACATGCAGCTATAGTCTAAGTCTATATTGTAGAAATCGAGTAGGAAGTGGTTTGAAATTATTTTAGCAGTGCGTAGAAGATTCATGTTATGAACATCTTTAGAAAGATTACTTATTGTGACATTAAATATCACACTACACCTACAATAATAAAAACATTTAAAACCACAACTTTTAATTCTATTATGAAAAATCAAACTATTCACATGCTCGAGGAATCCCCTCAGAGTTGTCAAAGGTGCCTATGTTGTGTGCAGTTCCATTGGCAAAAGTCCTTCATTTATCAGTGGGAATAAAAAAGTTGAAATTTCAAGTTTTTTTAAAAAAGGTGAAATTTCAACTTTTTTAAAAGTGAAATTTCAACTTTTTTAAAAAGGTGAAATTTCAACTTTTTTAAGAAGGTGAAATTTCAACTTTTTAAAAAAAGTGAAATTTCAAGTTTTTTAAAAAAAGGTGAAATTTCAACTTTTTTAAGAAGGTGAAATTTCAACTTTTTTAAGAAGGTGAAATTTCAACTTTTTAAAAAAAGTGAAATTTCAAGTTTTTTAAAAAAAGGTGAAATTTCAACTTTTTTAAAAAGGTGAAATTTCAAGAAAAATGTTGAAATTTCAAGTTTATTTTTTATTTTTCGTAACAATATTCAAATTTCTTGGGCATGCAATAATTTTTGCTTATTCTGAATCTGCAAGTTCGTTAAGTACGAAACCAAAGCTTGTGATGAACCAACACAATGACTATCAGGTACAAGCATAAAGTAACTCTTTGAGGATCAATAGGGGATTATGTCAAGAGGAATTAGAGGTTTGTTTGAAGTGGCAAGATAACACCAAAACCGTTAATAATTATGGTAATCACTTACTTCCTACAACAACAGATGAAAATATTTTGAAACAAAATTGTTTTTCAGAGATAATTAAATGTAGAAAAAATGCTGAAACTAGTAAATAGTGGCTTTGTGTTAGGGCGCTATTCAAAAGTGCGCTTTATATATCAAATTTATGAATTTAACGTTTCGAGTCGGGATTGTTTAGAACCGTATCCATAAATCATTTTTCTAAAGTTAAGAAAAAAATAAAAAATCGTACCACACACGTATAAATCTGAAGTTATATCATAATACATGGCTTACGATCTTTTATATTTTTATTGCTTTTATGAAGTTTATAAAAGTTATTCAAAGCAGGATAAATTGCGAAAACAAAACTCGACATAATTAAAATTTACTGTTATTGTTGGGGCGGAACGAGACGCCGTAAATAATTTCGGTCAATCATTGCGCTTGTGCGTTTTCGAACGTCGAATTATTAATCGAAAAGTGAATAGCTAAATCAAAAATTTGCGTGTTGTTGGATCGGCTCGTTCCTCGCCGTGTTGTATCAAGAATAAATGTGTTATTTTGAATTTCGATTCTCGGATTTACACATTTTTCTGACAGTAATTGATTATAAAACTAGTTTTACTCTTGAGTCCTGATGCTCCTGACAATGATTAAGTGTTATTTGTATATAAAAGAAGTTTTGCGAAAACTTTCGGGATTTAGAAAGAAATACTCAAGTGCGTTTTTATGTGGGGGATTTAAACAGTTTCATTTGCGCACTTGAATCGGCGGCTTTTTCGTTCTGATTGTTCATTTTATCGCGAACATAATTCCGTATTCAAGACAGGGATTGCAAAAGGGGCGGTTGTAATAAAAATTATTTTTAGGCGCGCTCTTACTGAATTTTAATTGACGTTAACTGGTCTAGTAAATAGCTGATGGTGTGCGCTGAAATGTATACTGATGTCTTTCATTAGCATCAAGGCAAAATTGTGACATGTAGCAGTGCGGGATTCGAATATCATATTAGTGTTTTTCTACGCCCATACTTTAATCGATTTATTAGACAGTTACAAGTTGTACCTTAATGATACCCATTAAGATACAAAGTTTTCATTAAGTTACAAATTTATAACCAATGGAAATGCAACATTACTAATATTCGGTCAATATCAAGTATTGCCATGAGGATGGGCGGATCTAAAATTTATCAATTTTGACAGTTTTGATTCATAGTTACTGTTAGTTTATTCAATTTTACCAATTAAATCGTTGAAAATGTGCGATAGTCACAATGAAATCGAAAATTTAACTCCACCAGAAATTGTGGAACAGCTATAAGAGTTGAAAACAACTTATTGCCCGTAAAATCGGCAAAAACCTTGGAGGGAAAAAAGTAAAGTTAAGAGTTTTTCGGAAAATGTGTTAATTGTTTATTTTGATGAGTTGTCTATAAAATTGAAATCCACAAGTTTATGGACACATTATTCAATTTTAAAATCTACGTTGTGTATTAAACATAAGGTGGACATATCCAAATATCTCAAATTACAAGCCCTATTGAAAAGAAAATTAGAATGGTATACACCGAAAAAATCTAAAACGTTTTCTACAAATGAAATCAAATTATTTATTGGAGAAGCTCTAGATGTTAAATATTTATTGCCTAAAGTAATTAAATTTTAGTTTTCAATGTAATATAGTATATATGAAAAACTGTTCTTTCGTAGGTGGCATGTATCTTTGGTATTATGGGAGCTTGTAGAAGGCACGAGCTACACAAGTTGGAATTTAAAGATGTTAATGATTTTACATCAACCCTTTTAGTGACAATTAAAGATACAAAAGCAAGAACTACACGAAAATTCACAGTTACGGGAAAGTATTATGAAATATGCAAGCAGTACATGAATCTTCGTCCATAAAATTGTATTACCCCATCCTTTTTTATTAATTACATAAACAGAAAATGCAGCATACAAAACGTAGGAATAAATAAATTTGGGAACATGGCAAAAGAAATGACCGCTTACTTAAATCTTCAAAATCCCAATTTATATACCGGACACTGTTTTCGTCGTAGTTCTGCTACAATATTGGTTGATGCTGGTGATGATATTACCTCACTAAAACGTCACGGTGGGTGGAAATCCACGGTAGTGGCCAAAAGTTATATTGACGAATCAATTCAAAATAAAATCAACGTAGCCGATCAAATTTTGAATTCAATTGAATGCAGCCAAACTGACAATTTCCTAAATATTGCTGCATCAACATCAACAATAACATCCACCAATATTAATACAAAAGTGCCGCAGCTGCATTTTAATAATTGCACCATCAATAATATAACTATATATCAAAAAGAATAATTTTGAAATTTCCTTTTTTTGTTAATTAATTAATTTTCAGATATCGATACCTCATTTCTATGTTGTAACAACTAAAAAAACTCATTTTTGTGTTAAGCACATCATTCAAAAGGAAAAAGTGTATTTTATTCAATTCAAAATAGTTACAAGTCAATTTTCAAAATTCGTTTGTAGATGATCCACAAAACGAAATTTTGCGCAAAGTTCAGTAGTGTAACACTCAATTTTTTTTGTAAAATTTTAGAAGTGTAAATCATAAATGAATAATTATTAAGTATGCCAATTAGTATCCGTAAATTCCTTAGTACAAAAAAATTATAGTAAAGTCAAGAAAACTATTATTGTTTTTTAAATGCGATTATCTCAAAACTTGAATTTTTGACTTGTTACGTTATAGAACTGAGGTATCGATATGTTTGTGTTTTTTTTTTACAAGTTCAATACATTTAATACATTTTGAAAATAGAGCGCTTGTTTTTTTTAAATTATGACTGGTCGTAAAAAAAATAGTGTAAGCAACTCACATTTAATAGCTATTAAGACACTCATATTCATTACGACACTCGCCTACGGATCGTGTCGTAATTATCATACTCGTCATTGCATAATATACTATTAGGCGCGCTCTTACTGAATTTTAATTGGACGTTAACTGGTCTAGTAAATAGCTGATGATGTGCGCTGAAATGTATACTGATGTCTTTCATTAGCATCACGGCAAAACTGTGACATGTAGCAGAGCGGGATTCGAATATCATATTAGTGCTTAATGTTCTGGTTCCGTTTTGCTAATTGGGTAAATGAAGCAATTGTATCACGAGCCGCAGATAACAATTGACACCTCCATCGAAAACGAAACTTACTCCAACTGCAGGAAGATACTAAAACTTTATTTATTTTCAACAAAAGTCTTTTGTGCCATTAAAATTTAATTAAGTTTGATTATTATTTTCTTTTGTGCACTTTTCTTGCGAGGCCTTGAGGGCTATTTGAAATACTTTAGAACACGTCCAATTAATTAAAGAGTTCGCTGTTTGAGATTCTCAATAAAAAATAGGGAAATTTAATGCTTTCAACTAATTAACCGATCGACAAATCCCCATTCGTGCCGACGGTGGGGGGAAGGACGTCCGGCGTAATGTTAGTCAGAAATATGTAAATTTGCTTTTTGTTGTGTTAGGTCTTCCGCTTTCTGTTAGTTAATTTCAGGGACGATACCGCTTAATAGTTGGTAACGTGTATAATAGAATTCGCATCTCATCCCCGACGCATATAAATTACACCCTTGAAAGCAAGTCGTGTCATTGTGGCCGTTTTTATTTCTGGGGAAAATTTTTAATATTCGCCTCACTTTATCCTAGAAATTCCAATAAACAGGAACACGTTAACACACACACACACAGACACATAAAACGGGTCATAAATTTTGTTTGATATTTTTTACCGCGTCGGAATTTATGAAGTGTGATTTGCGCAGTGTTTTATATTTCCGTCATCAGCGATCCCATAAAATTCAAATTTAAAATAAAAGTGTTGCAGTTATTCGATAAAACGGCACATCGGAAGAATTCGGGATTAAAAATTCCAGAAATTACTTGAGGATGTAATCTTCTCGGGAGGATGTTTGTGATTTAATGTTTTCATAACTTTCGGCATTTCAATGGGAATGCTACAGAAAGGCGATAAAATAACTTCCCTCACAACTTGTAATTTTTTCTTGCTGATTAACGTCAGCATATTCGAAATTTACGCAACGGCCGACTTCAGAAAATTCGTGTGTGAGGGATTACGAGAAATCAATTGCGGGCACGTGTGATACATATAAGATATTGACTACATTCAATATTCTAAATCTTTGAGGGCTTATCCTCGCCTCAAGCATGATTACGATCACTATTGAGTCGTGCCTTGATGTAAATTTGCGCTCTGCGAAAACCCATCACATAGGCAGGCACGTTTTCCACTTTTCGGAATTTTTTTTATGCTTTTCGAACACCAACTTGGGAGCAAAAAAGGTATTATTTTGCAAGAGTATGTAAACTCTGAAGGAAAAAGTTATAAACTTTTTTGTGAAAACGACTTGTAGTGTTATACCGTCTAATTTAGAAAAAGAAGTCAATCAGTTAATGTATGCAACCAATCGCACTCTTGCGTTAACTTGGGTTACTTATTATTAACGGCGTTCCACCCTAAAATTTTCAATACATGTAAAAAGCAATTTCTTTATACCTTTATTATTAATTTTGAAAAGGAGGTCGATACTTCATCTTACAGAGAATACCAGTCTACTTTGAGCTGACTCCAAGCCATAATTAAATAATCATAATTAACCAAGTTATTAATTAAAACATTAAATTCCGAAATTCCTGTGCTTTCAGTTATCAAAATTTTGTATTAAAATTTTTTGGACTCTTAGATTAGACTTTTATTTTGAGCTGGCCCCTAGCTGTTTTAAACAACGCAATAGTTTTTGATTTATTCAATGTTCTTTAGATCAAGAACCGAAACTGATGTAGCTAATTTTGCCGATTTCCGAGCTACGTCAAAAAGATTTACAACGTTGCAGCAGGCGATTATGACTTCCCAGCAGGGATACTTTAACGGCAATAATATCCGAAATAGTTTTAAAACTAGGTTCCGTTTTCAAACAGTATATTTGAAATAATTTATAGTAAAGACTTTTTTTTAAAAACAAGCTTTTATTAAGACGTAATAAACATTTAAAACTAATTTTGATATTGACCTAAATGATTAAAAATAAAGACACATTTTAATAAAAGCTTGTTTTATTGAAAAAGTTTTTTTACTATAAATTATTTTTTAGTCTTGAACAATTTTAATCTTTATTATCTACATTAACTTAATAGGATATAAATTCAACTCTGAGGTCATATTAATTTTAAAAATCGCTCGTGAAGACCCCTTTAAATAAATGAACGAGAATAAGCTTAAATATAATTCCTTTCCAAAACATTGTTTGACTTTTTTATCCCACATTAATTTTAAAAAATAAGCTGTAATGGTAATCGATTTTTCTGACTCAGAATTTGCTTCTTCTGACTCAGATTGTGACTTTCTGACCGAGAATCGATTTTTCTGACTCAGATCTGCTTTTTCTGACTCAGATTGTGACTTTACTGATCGAGAATCAATTTTTCTGGTTCAGAATCTGCTTTTTCTGACTTAGATTGTGACTTTTCTGACCGAGAATCGATTTTTCTGACTCAGAATCTGCTTTTTCTGAGTCAGAATGTGATTTTTCTCGCCAAGAATTAATTTTTCTGACTCATAATCTGCTTTTTCTGACTCAGAATGTGATTTTTCTGGCCGAGAATTGATTTTTCCGACTCATAATCTGCTTTTTCTGACATGGAATGTGACTTGTCTGACCCAGTTCAACTCTAAGGTCATATTAATTTTAAAAATCGCTCGTGTAGACCCCTTTAAATAAATGAATGAGAATAAGCTTAAATTATAGTTTCTTTCCAAAAAATTTGTTTGACTTTTTATTCCACATTAATTAAAAAAAATAAGCTGTAGTGGTAATAATTTATAATAAGCTAAAACTGCAATTTTCTGTAAAAAACACTACGCGTTAAGGGGTTATATCAATTGTAATGGCAATGTTAAAAAAAACTATATATTTCATGAACAAACAAAGCTGTAAAGACATTATGGTTTTTTGTTGGTTTTTTGTTATGTGATCTAAATTCTTTCAACTTTTAACCATTTATTAAAATCCCGTCCATTTTTTAAGTTAACTATACGCAGTCTTGATTTTTTCCTTCAAACAACACTTCCGTGGAAAAAGCGCAATCACACTCTCTAAATTCGCCATAAATTTTAAATTTACGTCGTTTCGTGTGGCTGTGCGAAGCCGAGCCATAACTTAAGGCGAGAAATGTGATTGCCCAAATTTACAGCAAGCAACTACTTTAAATTTTAAAGCCATAATTTATTATTATTTTTAAAAAGGATCGATTGAATCGTCTGCCCCGCTTTCTCCTGAATCGCGGCCGAAAAGTTTTTCTTTGCAAACAAGCCGGTTAGTGAGCTTTTTAATTGAAATGCGAAAACGCTTCCGAAATGGAAAAAATGAACCGTTAAGTGGATATATATTTAATTAGTTTCCTATACCTGCGCTCGTTTTTTTAATGCCGAGGCCATAAAGTTTTTAATTTCCAGTTTTATTAATCCGCGCCAAGGATTGGCGGTAGTTCCTGGCTGTGTTCTACGGTTTACCTTTTCCTTTATCGGAAAATTCGTCGAAAACAAAGTTTTCCCATTTGGAAATTGGTTTATTTCGCTGATCGTGGGCAAGTAATAATCACTGGGGCTTCCATGCAAATTTTATTTGTAAGGTCACAGAAGCGGGCGAGCGAGAGAGACGAAGCACTGCAAAGTTTAAAATTGATAAAATGCAATATTTCCGTGTAATAAGTGCACACATACTGTGCCAGCAATGCGGGAATAAATCGTATGTAATCTGCGGATCGCAGGGGTGGTTTTATAAAGTTGTTATATTAAATCTGCGTACAGTCAAACCTGTATAAGACGGAACCACTTGGGGCTGAAAAAAAGTTCCGGCTTATCCAGTAACTTGTCTAAGACGGAACATGAAACTGTCTAAGCCGTAAAACGTATATAATTGAAAAACCCAAATTACAAGAATTCAAGGTATATTTCTCCACAACTCTTGCACCGTTTTTTGCTTTTTATTAGTACAAGTCGCTTTAACATTCCTTTCAAGTGCAGTGCGACATTCTAATAGCTTTTTCTTCATTTCACCACAAATATACGATCTGAATAATGTTCCAATCAGCTCTTTCAATGCATCTGCAGAGGTAACTATCTTTTCACATTCTTCAACTTCCATAGCTGAAATAATGGAATCCATATAACAATTTTAAATAAATAAATGCTTGTAATATTTGTAAATATAAAATTATTATTATTATTTTGCGTCCAGACAATCCATACCTAAACCTGTTTCTTCAGTTTCATCTTCTCTCTGATCGTCCTGCATAACTTCTTCCATAAGGTCTTCTAAACTCTGATATCCTCCTTCAGTTGTAACTTGCTCATCAATCTTTACGTAATCTTCTGGTCTGACTGAGTTTTCGTCGAGTTCTTCCATTAACTCTTGTAGCCTTTCCATATCCTGTACGCAATTTTCATTTCTTTCTTCCTCAATATCGTCCTTAAAATTAAATCCTGCATGCCTGAAGCATTTTGTTGCACAGTCCTTTTTAATAGATCTGGTACCAGCTGAAATTCAACGAATAGCATCCGAGGCAGATATTTTTTTGGAAAGTTCGGTCACAGAGGTGCAGACTGTCATATTTGCAAATAGCAATTCTAGTACAACTTTTCTGTAATGCATTTTCTTATTCTGAATCACACCCTGATCGATGGGTTGGGTTAGGCTAGTCGTATTGGGTAGTAAGAAACATAATTTAATATTAGAAAATTGTAAATGAGTGTGGCAGACTGCATTATCCGAAAAAAGCAAAATGTTTCTTTTTGTGCCTGCATTTTTTTATTTAAAGGCTGAAGCCATTCTTCCATTAAGGAACAAGTCATCCAAGCCTTTCGATTGGCCCGCCAGTTGACTGGAAGTTCATGAACATTTAAATTTTTGAAGCAACGCGCCTTTAAACTTTTGTCAATAACTAAAGGTTTTTCTACATCTCCGTCAGCAAAGGCACATAAGAGTACAGTTAACCTTTCGTTAGGTTGCTTTCCACCTGCACATTTATCATTCTTGAGAGCTAAAGTCTTACCGGAAATAGCTTTAAAGAATAAGTCCGTTTCGTCACAATTTCCAAAGTGTTACTTCGACATCGTTTTCAGCTTATCCAGTGCAGTACCGCGCAGGGAACTTAAAAACACTTTCCGTTTCCGCGTTGGCCAGTTTCCGGCTTAAGCAGGTAACTTTACATTGAGTTTACATATACGTAATTCGGGACTGAAACAAAGTTCCGTCATAAACAGGATTCCGGCTTATCCTGTTTCCGGTTTATCCAGGTTTGACTGTATCTTGAGATTTGCACCATCTTAACTGATCATTTAGTTTTGGAATTTAAACTTTAATTAAACTATGGGAGTCTGTCAGATTCTGCGACAAGAACAATGTAGCGCAAGTTCCACCACAGTAGTTAAGGGATAACTTAATATTGTAATGAATTGTACCGCATTATAAAATGTATGTTTATCATAACAGTTATAGCGTGAAAGCTTTCCATGAAGAAGAAAGTCGTTACACTTATCAACGTACCATAGTTTAATAATGAATTTAGCGTTGGTTTTCAGGGAACTTAAAATACCTTAATTTAAGCACTTTCCTCGTCAGCTGAAATTTCCGAGTTGGACTTCAGCAACTTGACAAAAGTGCAACTTCCTGCCATGCACTCACGCAAAACAAACTTCCCCTCGCCCGAAAGTTTGTTAACCGAAGATGCATCGCAATTTAATGGTGCTGGAAAAAGTTTTCAATCAAAATTTCTCAAATTAGTTTCTATCAAATGAAGACCTAATATTTCAAAGTTAACCTGAGCGAACCTGTAAATGCCATGTCAACCGTCTCATTTGTCCAATGTTTCCGAATGCTGACCCTCGTCCGTTAACTCTGGCCCTGTCAATTTTACATCCGGACCTCTTCTTATTTCCGGCCTCACTTTATATTTCCAGTAAATTTTTAATCAAAAAAATCCGCTCTTGCAATATTGAATACACGCACGCATGCACAAAAGATGCGGAGAAATTCAAAGATTCAGATGACACGGAAATAAAACTTTTGGATTTCCCGAGGGACCTTTTTCGCGCGATCATAAGGAGTCGATTAATTTCTGAGAGTAATATCGTCATGAGTGGAGAAAGCATCCTGTCGTTTTTAATTTGAATTCGGGTCGACTGTTTCGAGCTGAATTTAAAAACGGAATTTATTTGTGACGAAGGTTTACTTAAAAGGCATTGAAAAAAGTGCAAAAAGTGTTGCGGCCGAAAGGAACTGAAAATCTAATTTACTTTTAAATTGCCGGCGACTAGGAGTGTATGAGATAAAAAATTTCGCTATTCCGCTCTCTATTGTATTTGTTGATAAATTGTCGAGTGGAGGTAGTTTTCAGATTGGAAATTTTCATTAAAACGCTTTTCTTTTTATTTTGATCGAGCAATTTTTCAGGAAAAAATTCGAATGAAAACACTCGTGCGAAATTAAACTGCAATTTTGCCGCAATGGAAACGCATCATGAAATTGAATTCACCCTTACATTTAAAATTGTTTCTTGAATTTTTCAAATCGTTTGTAGGAACTGCATAAATAATTAATATTTTCTATTCAACTAATTAGTCAATCTTTTTGAGAATCTTCTCCTTTTTAACTGCAACTGCGAATTAAAATTATTTTGAGATCGAAAAGAAATAATTTATTTGAAATGGGACGAATTGTAAAACTATTTGTCACAGTCGACGTTTGATTTTAACTGAAATCGTTTTCTAACCTTTATCAAATGAAACGTGTGGTACTTTTATACATTTATTTTATGAAAATCATTTATTTTATTGTTATCAACTTGGTGGTTTCATGTATTAAATTTTTAATGAAAGATTTTATCTTAAATCAAGACGTTTTATATTTTTTTTATGTGCAAATTGTAAATAAAATTAACCACATAAACTACTAAATAATAAACATTTCAATACTGTGAAATATTTATGATTTTACACTGTAATATTTATTTTTATATTTATTTTAAACGATTTGAAATAATAATTAACTATTTTTTAAGTAAATAAATGAACAAATTCTGTTGATGTGTGTTATTATTACAAAATAAAAAAATCCTACCAACTGCAGGAGATTTTACTGTGTACTATTAATTGAAATTACTATTCTTAAAAATATTGTGTTTATTGGTTTATATAATTTAAAAATCACTGTCCAAAGTAAATTTTATTGTTTAATTTCTAAATAAATTCAGCTGCAGCACGATAAGGTACCTTATCAGTTTGTGTGTACTGAAAGTTATCCTCAAACAGAGCAACTCTTCTAAAAGCCATACCAATACCGCGATTAAATTTTATCATCTGCGCGCTCTCTGGCAGAGATAAAAATGTCATATTGCATCGAAAACGTCGAGATGTAAAAATTCGCAAACAAACTTCAAAGCGGAATAAAGCCTCTTATCATCGTGGCACTACTTACTTTTAAGTTTGCATTCCGTATTCAACCGAAACCATAATAGAATCTTTTTGATAACGAGAATAAAAAAAACTGGGGGGAGCATTGATGTTGCTTTAAATATAAAGTAATCCCCCGGCACGTTCGCACTTCAGACTCGTCTGAAGTTTCAGGTTTATCTTGCTAGCTTTTTACGCCTCTTGAAAGTTAATGAAGGAACTTTTAAAAGATACAGCAACCTGTTTAATTCTAAAGGATTTAAATCATGCTTGCGCCCTTTTTCTCTGCCCCGACCTGAATTTAAAATTTAAGTACGTTTTGATGTTTTTCCATTTTGTTTTCGCAATTAAGTCTAAGACCGCACCAGTAAAATTTGTTGGCCCTCGGTTCATTTAAGATTTTCGCTGCGTTTCCATCGGACTTTTCTGTATCAAGTATAAACTTGCTCGCCAAGTTCAGCTCGGTTATATGGAAATAATGAAATTCCTCTGTCAAATTAAATTAAACGGTGGAAACTTGTGGAATATGGAAAAGTTTCGTACTTCATATTTTACGGAAGTGTTATTTTTGGACGGATGTAACCATGTAACTTGTAACTGAAACTAGCCATTTTAAATGCTTTAATCAAAAATAAAATGAACTTAAATAGTTGATACAACACAGATACTCAGACATTTGTAAAATAATAGAGACGAAGAAATTTGTGCCCACTTGAAAACACATTTACAACGAACTACAAAGTTTTAATTTAAAATTTTGAGTTAAGAGAATTTTTGCTATTTACTACAACCGACGAAAAAATATACAGTGCTTTCGTAAAGTATGGAATAAATTCGATAAAACATTTTAGAAGAATTTTCACAAAAAAATCCTCGGACCGGTCAACTTTAGTTTTTAAAACTGCATCTTTTTTAATATTTATAATTTTACAATCGTCTTTTGTTTTCGTACTATGACGTCATCACCCATATTTTTATCGCGAATTTGGATGCAGCACATTTTTCTGAGTACGAATATGATAAATCCGTATGACCTTGAAAACGAAAGTTTTTGAAATAATCGGTCCTAAAATTTCGAAAATGTATGGTAAAATTATTAGAGTAGACCAATAATAATATCATCAAGGAAGCGCTGGAAACAAAAGACGGTTTTGACATCAACAAAATTTATTGGGAAAGCGCTCGAATCCGTCAAATTTTATTTTTAGTGGCGTATTTTTTAAAATAAGATTGGTACAAACTGAATGATTAAAAGAAAAAAAAAAGAAAACGGTTTAGCTATCTCAAAATACTAAATTTAAGTAATGATTAAATTCAAAAAACAACTAAATTAAAATATTGCGCTGTTGATTTCTTGACAGCAGCCAATGCGATCAATAAATTCTTTTTGAACATTGCCAATAACTTCAGGAGGGATTTGTCGTATCTCATGACGAATTGTTGCTTTAAATCTTTTAAATTGTCTAACCTACTAACGTACACTTTATTTTTTAAGCATCCCCACAAAAAGTAATCAAAGGTTGTCAAATCTGGTGATCCCTCTTTTGTTTCCAACGCTTCCTTGATGACATTATGATAGGTCTACTCTAATAAGTTTACCAATACATTTTCGAAACTTTAGGACTGATTATTTCGAAAATTTTCTTCTTCAAGGTCATATGAATTTTGACATATTCCTACTCAGAAAAATGTGCTGCATCCAAATTTGCGATCAAAAGTATGGGGTGCTATTTAAAAAAATTGATGATGACGTCATAGTGCGAAAACAAAAGACGATCGTAAAATTATAAATATTAAAAAAGATGCAGTTTTAAAAACTAAAGTTGACCGGTCCGAGGATTTTTTGTGAAAATTCTTCTAAAATGGTTTATCGAATTTATTCCATACTTTACGAAAGCACTGTAGAATGATATTGTTAAGGGGGCCACTTGAGAAGCAAGATTCACAAGATGGCGCCACCGTAGAAAAAGGTGTCAATTTTGTAAAATGCTTTTTTCGTTAACAAGCTTTTTTATATAAAAAACTAGTACCGGATATAAAAGATAAAAAAATGATCTAGGTATAGACATAAATTTGCCATGGAAAAAGTTGAGAAAAGTATTTATTCAAAAATGTCAAACTTTCAATAATATTTGAATTTTTTGTTAAAAGTAAAGAAAATCTTGCTGATCACACCCTAGAGGCATTAATCATAAGTATACTCGTACATTATCTAATCACATTTGTCAGTATTTAAGTCGAAAAGCATCGGAAAGTGTGACATTTTTGAATTAATACTTTTTTCAAGTTTTTCCATGGCAAATTTATGTTTATACCTAGATCATTCTTTTATCTTTTATATTCACCACTAGTTTAGTTTTAGAGCTTTTACAAAATTGACATTTTTACTACGGTGGCGCCATCTTGTGAATCTTGCTTCTCAAGTGGCCCCCTTAAGCAAAAAGTTTTTGAACGAAACAAAACTTCTATTTTGTGATGTTGCTGAAAATTGATTTAGCTTGCAGCTGCAATTTTTTCAGCGTCTGCTTTTGACGTGCAATACTTCTTGTAAAGCATTCACAGTTACATTCATCGAAAAATCGATTCGAATCGAGCCACGCCAAGTTTAATGAACATACAGCGAATGATCCAGTTACAACCGACGAGAGCGCGTCCTTTTAAAAAGTTAAATGAATCAAGCCGGTGAATAAAATTCGCGTTAAAACGGCAATTAGAACCGGATGGAGTAAAAATTGCAGGATATTGTTAATCGCTATAAAAGAGGACGAGGACAAAGGGCTTTAGGCGCGCGAGTTTTTAGTATCTTCCTAGCAATTCTGGCCTCAATAGGAAGCACATATGCGGTAGTAATCTCGCATGTGGGGTGTTTCGAACAGATGCTCGTGACAACAAAAAGATTAATAAGGGCAAGAAAATAAATACAACTACAGTCGTAAGGGTTTCTTTATTGAAACCATACAATAAACGACTACAATACACACCTACGATATTTGTCCTTGTTAAATTAACAATTTGTACACATCAACGCTTTTTTCTTGTCGAGAGCAAAATGCGACAAAGAAAAATGTCGCCGGTGGTTGGATTTTTTAATTGATGTATTTTTCGATGGGAAAACCGACCGGTTCATTTCCTTACCTCCCGGAAATGAAAGGTTACTTGAAACTGCCGTGGACAGCAATCTAAATCATCCAGGCCTATGTGGATTTACGGCACTTGATGATGCTGACAATACCCTCGGCTGCTGTAAATCTGGACGTTAGTTCGAAGTCTTCAAGTTATCGGACTTGACGTGAATTTATTTCCGTTTTAATACAAACGTGCAATTATCTGGTTTGTGCTGTTTGAAATGTGTTAATTTACTGATTGAATTTTTATTCAAGTGGAACACACATAATTTTAGAATGCGTCATAATTTTAGTTTAATTAAATACCTGTTTGAAATTTTAATAAGCTGTTAATATAAATTTTCAGGCTCTAGTTAGCATTTAATTAAAAACATGGATATGTCTATTAAATTGGCTGATTATTGATTGTTGTAGATCGAACTCATATTGAACAAGGCAAACATTTTTAACTAACTAATCAGTTGCAGACATTAACATAGCCTTTTAACTTTAAATCATTTTATGTTACTTTACTAATGAAAACGTGAAAGGTGTAACTAACAAAAAATTACTTAATTAATCACTGTAATAACACAGTAATTTTTTTACAGTAATAACTAAAATTTAAATTTTAAATAATGACAAAAAAATAGATGAAATCAGAGTGACCAACGGTCAGCGGCGCGATGCCGACCCAAGTGCGGTTTAAAAGCGGTAGAAATTTTGCCTACATAAAAGACCCGGTTCATAAAGAGTACGAAAGCCGAAACCGCGACGCGGTTACATTGAGTCGTCGCATCCGACAGTTCTCAGATTTTATAATCTCAGCTCTGAATAAAATCAAGTCAATTAAACTTTTCCTTCAGAAATCATCGAATCAAAGCAACACAGAAAATTTTAATATCTAATTAAAGAAAAAACGAACAAGAAGAAAATCGCGTTAAAAAATCAAGTTTCGCGGTTTGCAAAAGAAAGCGCCTAAATCATTCAAATCGCTTCCGCGGCAAGGAAATAATGTGTCTTTTTAAGACAGATTTGCCGCAATCTGCGTAAAAATTTATAAAAACAGATGGCTTTGTTTTTCTGTTGCTTGTAATTTTGTAAAAATTTTAAATACAGTCAAATCTGGATAAGCCGGAATCCTTTTTTCAGTCTCGAATTGCGTATATGTAAACTTCATGTAAAGTTACCTGCTTAAGCCGGAAACTGGCCAACGCGAAAACGGAAAGTGTTTTTAAGTCCCCTGCACGGTACTGCACTGACTAAGCCGGAAACAATATCGAAGTAACACTTTGGAAATTGTGACGAAACGGGCTTATTCTTTAAAGCTATTCCCGCTAAAACTTTAGCTCTCAAGAATGATAAATGTATAGATGGAAAGAAACCTAAAGAAAGGTTAACTGTACTCTTATGAGCCTTTGCTGACGGAGATGTAGAAAAACCTTTAGTTATTGACAAAAGTTTAAAACCGTGTTGCTTCAAAAATTTTAATGTTCATGAACTTCCAGTCAACTGGCGGGCCAATCGAAAGACCTGGATGACTTGTTCCTTAATGGAAAAATGGTTTCAAGCTTAAAATAAAAAAATGCAGGCACAAAAAAGAAACATTTTGCTTTTTTCTGATAATGCAGCCTGCCGCCCTCATTTACAATTTTCTAATAATAAATTATGTTTTTTAGCACCCAATACGACTAGCCTAACCCAATCCATCGATCAGGGTGTGATTCAGAATATGAAAATGCATTACAGAAAAGTTCTACTACATTTTGTATGTGCAAACATGACAGCCTGAAACTCTGTGACCGAACTTTCCAAAAAAATATCTGTCTTGGATGCTATTCGTTGGATTTCAGCTGGTACCAGATCTATTAAAAAGGACTGTGCAATAAATTGCTTCAGGCATGCAGGATTTAATTTTAAGGACGATATTGAAGAAGAAATAAATGAAAACTGCGTAAAGGATATGGAAAGGATACAAGAGTTAATAGAAGAACTCGGCGAAAACTCAGACAGACTAGAAGATTACGTAAAGATTGATGAGAAAGTTACAACTGAAGGAGGATATCAGAGTTTAGAAGACCTTATGGAAGAAGCTATGCAGGACGATCAGAGAGAAGATGAAACTGAAGGAACAGGTTAAGGTATGGATTGTCTGGACGCAAAATAATAATAATTATTTTATATTTACAAATATTACAAGCATTTATTTATTTAAAATTGTTATATGGATTCCATTATTTCAGCTATGGAAGTTGAAGAATGTGAAAAAATAGTTACCTCTGCAGAAGCATTGAAAAAGCTGAGAGCATTGGAACATTATTCAGACCGTATAAATTGTGGTGAAATGAAGAAAAGCTATTAGAATGACGTACTGCATTTGAAAGGTAAGTTAAAGCGACTTGTACTAATAAAAAGCAAAAAACGCTGCAAGAGTTGTGGAGAAATATATCTTGAATTCCTGTAATTTGTGTTTTTCAATTATATACGTTTTCCGGCTTAGACAGTCTCATTTTCCGTCTTAGACAGGTTACTGGATAAGCCGGAACTTTTTCCAGCCCCAAGCGGTTCCTTCTTATACAGGTTTGACTGTACTTTCACTGATCGCACACATAAATTCAAAAATCCGTTTGAATTAAAAAAAAAGTAATAAAAGTGTAGACCTCCAAACTGAAAAATTAAAAAAGTTATTGACACTTAAACTTTGTTCGCGCGCGCCTATCCATTACAATTTTCCTGAATGATATAACAGCGTCGGATTAAATAAAAATTAATTTAAGCCAGGCACGAATACAACTTAAATACCCGTAATGGTTAATTATTTTGTTTTAATTAACTGATCGAGATATTTGTAATTAAAATGGAATTACACAACGCGCGCAAAAACCCGATAATTTTGAAACGGGCACACTGACAAACTTTTAAGAGGAAGGAAGCTTTGGGGAACATCGCCTTCACAGAGTTAATTAATGAAATGCACTCGCCTGTTTAATAAATTTACGATTTAAACTGATCATCTTTGCGAATCGGTAGGAGCGCTCGCGTCTCGTTTTTTCCTTATTACACAAAGCTGCTGTACAAACATAAAATACTACCCCGAGAGCTATGTAATCTTAAAGGTCGTATTTCAACTTTCTATATTGGTAGTCGAATTTACGGTATTGAATTCCTTTCAAAACACGGTAATATCCTTCAAAATATACAATTTTACGTCTCTCTCCGTTCAGAATGGGCAGTTTGAATGCATGGGATACATTCTAAATCATTGCAGTTCATTTCAATAATTTTTCGAAACGCCGCGGGAATTTCAATGATCCTGTATTGATTTCAATTTACGATTCGGTCTCATTGCAATATCCTGAATAGATAATTAATGTACAATAAATTCTGACAGGACACGATGAAATAATTAAAGCCGCAATTTAGCCAATATTAGTTAAATGTTTCCAGTTCAATTCTTCTGTCGATTAATCATTTCGGAAATATTGTTAGTTTTTAGACTTTTGGCAAATGCACCTTGATAAAACTCGGGAAATAATAAACGTCCCCGTATAATACAAGTACAACGACAAAATTGCACTTTGCAACACACCAAACATTGGCTGCACAAACTTTAAGCTTATTGTCTAACTTCAAAAACAAGTCCAAGGATAAATCATGTTCAGTTCTTCCCAAATAAAAGCAAACAGAAATCGAGTCAAGATCATGGAAGCTGATGAACCGAAAAGTATCTTTCATCCGTGTAAGCTTCACGTTTAACAGTAATCCTTAGAGTTGATTTCTAAAATGCGTCCATTCATACAAATCACTCGAGAAAAAACTTTAGAAACTTTTTTATCGTCGAAGAAATCTTGCCATTCGACTGATTCAATTAATGTAATTAGTTCACTGAACCGGTACTAAATTCTAACCGTGGCAACAGTTAAACTCGACCTGCGCATTCACATAATCATTACTTTTCAGCATTACTTAATTATCGTTTCTAAGTCTTGTAAGACATCCAAAGCCTTACCACCTAAAGAACCATCATCTAAGTACCAAACATTCAATTCTAAATTCAAATTCTTAATAATTTGATGAATAGATAAACTAAAAATTGCAGGACCGACAGGGTCACCTTGTTGACAACCTACCGAGGATTCAATAACATTTCCATTAAAGAATAATTTATCGAAAATGAATAAAATTTAATTTTGTGTGTTTGTGCAAGAAATCAATATAAAAAATTTAAACCAATGCAGAAATAAAAACTAAAAAAAGTTCTTGCCAGCTTATCCCATTCTGTAATAATTTAATGCTTCTTTTAATATAAAATGGAAAATATGCACACAAGCATGTAAATGCGGGCTTAATTTCCATTATGCAAGTCCGTTGTAAAAATGGATTAAACTTAATTGAAAAATTGAGCGACCCAAAAAAGCCGGGCCCAGTGAGCGAAACTGGACCAAACGGCGTTTTGTTAGACAATCACGTCGTTTTCTCAAATCCTACAGACTTCCTTTGTCCGTAACTCCAATTTCCGTTCGAGGGAACTAGTTTCCGGGAGTTCTCTTTAAACAGCTGCTTTTGCCACGTCATATATTTCAGGAATCGTTCGATATGCTGAACGAACGATTTGGGCGATTATTTTTTCCCCGAACGTCTAATTAGAGCCGTAATTCCTCCTTTTAGCAAAATCGAGGCTTGGTTTTATTTTCGTTTTTTCCCGGAGTTGATTTTTCATTCCGAAATGTTGACAGATATTAACTGAAAATGATTGAACGGTTCGTGAATAAATAAAAGTTTTTATTTTAAATGTACGTTTGGGAAGCGGGATCGTTTGATGTGCGAGCGGTAAATATTAGGGAAAAAAATTGGAACCGCAGTGTAAAGTTTATAGAAATATTTTTCGCAAAACGGATTATCGCGAGATATATTGTTATATCCTTTGGTGGTGCCAGCTCGTATAATGTTTACGCAACTATTGCCAAGTTTCGCAATTTTTCACAAGAAAAAAGCTCGATTCACCTAATTCCAGCAGCGAACAGCGCAGTCATGATTATATTTCTTTTGTGACTAAACATCTGTCATTCAAAACACAACTTTAAAAAATACAATTTTCATAAACCTACACATCAAACCGACGTCTGAATTCGATGATCGACAGAATTGGGTGAAAAAAACTTTTTCCAATTTCACTCCTGAATAAAATCTAAAGGCAGATTCAGATCCAAAATACAGATGTTCCAGCAATTTACAGAAACTATTAAAGTAATAATAATAATAATGTTTCGGAATTAGACAAGTCTTCAATTTTGGAGAGATTCGAATTATTAGCTCCTTGTATTCACGTTTGTAATGTTGAAGACCTTTTTATTCTTGGTTGTCCTATTTTCGATGCACCAATTCCTACATTCATTTCTAAAAAAATTGATTCATTCTCTTTACTTTCTTCAAATCTATGTAAAAGTAATCCTCATATTAGTTTATTTTTACTCCGCCATTGTTTTTGGATACCTAATTTCACTTATAATCTTAGATATTGTTCTTTTTGGAAATTTAAAAATGAGTGTCTTGAATTGGATAATATTGTTATTACTTCTTTGAAAAAAATTTTGAATATTAAATTTACAATAAGATCTTGGACTCGAAGCCAAATTACCAATCCGTTTTGGTGGATTAGGTATAAGGTCTATAATTGATATTTCCTAGCCTGCCTTTTTGTCTTCTATATTTTCTAATTCTGAACTTATTATGTCCATTCTACCTTCTAGTTTTTCTAATTTTGAAATTACATCCCTTAACGAGGCTGTTGATTATTGGAAGGAAATTTCTAATTCGTATTTACTTCCAAAAGAGCTTTCTATTCAAAGAAATTGGAACTTGACTGTGAGAAAATATTTCAAAATTTATTATCTTCCTCAAACATCACACAAAAAGCTATCTTATTAGCTGGATTTGAACTTGAATCTGGAGCTTGGCTTGAAGCTCTTCCATCTTGTAAATTAGGTACTCTCTTAGAAAAAAACTTTTTACAAATTGCAATTTCACTTAGATTAGGCATCAATTTCTGTCATCCTCATATCTGCTCGTGCGGTTCTTCTGTAGACTCGTTGGGTCATCATGGTTTATCGTGCATTAAAAGTGCTGGTAGACTCTCTCGTCACAGCTGTATTAATGACATTATTAAACGTGCTTTCTTTTCTGCCAACATCCCTTGTATCCTTGAACCTAGTATTCTGAGGGATGATGGCAACCGTCCAGATGGTATTACAGTTATTCCATGGAAAGTATGTAAATCTTTAGTTTGGGATTTTACTTGTACGGTTACACTTGCCCCTTCTCATTTGCCTGATTCTTCATTTTCTGCAAGATCTGCTGCACACTTGGCAGAAAATGTTAAGAAAAAAAAATATAAATCAATTTGTGATGATTATTTTTTTGTCGCCTTCGCTGTGGAAACTTTGGGTCCTTGGAGTGCTGCCCTTTCTCTCCTTGAAGATTTGGAGAGACGTATTGTTCAAACAACGGGAATTCCTCAAGCCAAAACATATTTGAAGCAACGAATAAGTTTGGCTATAAAGAGAGGCAACGTTGCTAGTGTTCTTCGTACAGCCCTGCTTTCTTCTTCTCTTAATGAGTTATTTTATTTATTCTAGTTATTACTTATGTTATGTTATTTTATGTCATCGTTAAGCAACTGTATAGTGAAAAAGCTTAAGTAACTCAACCTGTACATTAGCAAAAAATGTTGAAAACAACCGCATTATCGAATCCTTCGAGAATGAAAATTTTCTAGCTTTCGCATAAAAATTAATTCACTTCATGAAGAGTGTCATTCGATAAATTCCACCGAATCTAATTAGAGCGGCGAAAATAACGATAAAATGGTTATAAATTACAAAAAAGACCGTGTAAATATCGACGACGAAGTAAACATTTTTAAAGCAGATAAACACGAGAATTCATTTCCATATTTTTCACTCATCGCATTTCATATTTTTTTAAATGCAAACATTGAAAGATACACATCACTCACGCTAACTGCGATTTTCGAAATCAATATCCAATAAAATTCCTTTTAATCTTCCGAAACGCACGTTTACACAAAAAATACATTCCGGGCCGAATTGCGCGAGAAATGATTCAAATGGCCGATTTCGCTGTTGTCTCTTTAAGTCAATTTAAACAATAAAGACGTCCATCTACGGATTCAGCACACGTAACAGCGCCAAAAACTTTGCGACTGTCTGTCGCTATTCGATAATGCTCTCAGTTTCTCCCGAAATCCTCTTAATCCTGTAAAGAGGAACCGAAATGCTCTCCTTGAATGATTTATGTTAGGAATGACCAAAATTGTGCCGGCTAAATTAGAGGCAAGTCACTCATTTCATCAATATAACCGGTACACAAAACAATTAATTTTCTGTTTGTTGTTACACTTGGGCGTAATTGAATTTCGGCTTTAATGCCCCTTTGTATCGGTAAATTTTGCTGAAGGTCTGCTGAGATCTTTCCAGGTGGGGAAACGTTGAGATTTCCTCGACGTACTAATTAATTACACATTTTCGGTTTAAAGTATTTCTCAGCTATTAAAATGTAGATAAGCATATTTAGCTGGAAATGTATATCTGCACGAAAACATCATCAATCATTCGATGGAAGTAAACTCCGGAGACGGGTTCCCTCTCTCTTTGAATATCATCTAGCCTTATAGTGTTTGCAGGACATGTACAAATGTGTCTGGCAAATGTGTAATGAGGAAATTCATCAAAACGATTTTTTTTGTAACGAAGTTGAAGTGCATTACTACATTTTTATTTTTCTTTGATGTTCTAGTAATAAATCAATACATTTAATTCTCAATTGACAATAAAATACCACTGGAATAAAATAAATGGAAGATTATAAGTTGTTTATTTCGTTGCTAGTCTTTAGGAACACACTGTACAGGTGTCCCTACACGTATTATTAGTTATTTATTTGAAATTTGGTGCATTTTTTTGTTTTTAAATGATTACAACAAGGGTTGACTCTTACGAGTCGGTTTTCCTAGATAAAACCATGCAAATTGCAGTCCACATATACAGAGTGAGTTAAGTTTTACCACCCGTGGCAAAATAGGCTATTAAAATAATTTGTCAATTTGTAGTTTTATATTATTAAGGTACATAGAAACCAAGAAAAAATCTTTTTTTTTATCAGGTAAAATTTTGGCTTTCTTTCAATTACTAATTGCTCAATTTATTAGTTTTTTTTTATGTACGAACAGTAAAATATTTTCACACAATTTAGTGTAATTGAAATAATTTTACTAATTTGGGTTCATTAAATAAAGTCATTTCTGTATTAGACGGTATTTTTTTAAATGATTTACGACATAAGCTGACCAATTCACCTAACAATGGTATTGGTTTTGGGTACTTGGCTGATTATTTATGACAGTCATAAAGTTAAGTTAAAAAGTGCAACGTTACATTTTACAGGAACGGAATAAGGTCTTCGCTATTTCTTTAAAAGTTCACAGCATCGTAACTAACAGCTACACGGTAATTATAATCATAATAAAAAATAATTTTTGCAAGATTAGATTTTAAACTTGATAAGAAAATCGCTTACTAGCTTCTAATTTTCGTTAGTATATCTGTCTACAATTTTGTGTTTCAATTTTGCCGTCTGCAAAGTCAATATACCTATCGGTTATTGAACCTTACCATAAAATAAATTGCTTAATTCACCCAAAGTTTAAAAACCCTGGTCACAACCCTAGGTCACTTTGTGGATAAAGAAACATTCACATTCGCAACAAATCTTCCAACACTTAAACATCGTTGATAAAAAGTGAAAATTAAAACTTTGTTTTGTGGAATAGTGAACATTTGTGTTTAGTTCAGGTATAATCATGCCATTTCAATACTCAGTAGAGGAGAAGCTTGAAATGCTTTTAATTTATGGGTAATGGAGCATCACTTTGAGCATCTTTTATAAAATAAACTTAATATTTACCTATTAAAAACTTATTTTATTTTTCTCACAAATTCCAGAATACAGGTCTGGCAACAACTAAAACGCCGTTCCCTTCAGTTTCATGGGTCGATCATCAGGTATTGTTACGTGGTAGACCGTATTATCCATTGTTGGAAAGTCATAAATAAAAATATTTTTCGTGCTTTATGTTAAATTTGATTTAACTCAAAAAGTAATAATTTTTAACGAATCAAATTGCAATTAACAATGCTACGAGTAATTTGACAAGTTTTGAAATAAAAAACCAAACATGGAAATTTTACCCGAAATTCTTTGTTTTACTTTTTTGGCTTCAAATAAAAATGATTTGGAAATCTTGTAGCACTAATCGAAAGTGTAAACTTCAACTGATGTAACATGTAAATTGGATACTTTCCCCTCAATCTTTAATAGGTATTATGGCCGGGGCGGTAAAACTTAACTCACCCTGTACATCAAGTGTGCTCAGGTCAATTTTTTTTTTTTTTACTTGTGTTAGATTCCACATTTTCATAAAGTGTGCTCAGGTAAAACTTTTCATTTTCAAATGATTTCAACAAGAGTTGAATCTTAAGAGTCGGTTTTCCTAGGTAAAACCATGCAAATTGGAATCCACATATTTATCAAGTGCGATCAGGTCAAATACCATTCGAGGTACCAGTTACCTACTTCCAGTTTCGGGGAAAAGTTTACAATGCCATACATTTAAATCGTACTTAACTTTGCGGATATATACGAAGGACTATTTATAGTCATAAATTATTACTTTTACTCTTAAGATTCCAATATAAGGGAATTTTAGACTAATTACAGCTTTTGAATTTTTTTTTTACTTTGGATATCTGCCTTAATAATACTAATCTTGAAAAGTGAAATTTGGCAAAATTGGGAGATATTATTTTTATAAAAAATCAGTGTTTTTTTTGTTTGTCGAAAACTAACGCCGACAATTAACATTTAAAACTGGACATTTCTAGCCTCATACCAGCGGCATGCGTGCACCAAACTTCAAATAAATAACTTTCAATTAAAGCTCAATTTTAGGGGTAACCACAAGTGATGGAACACCCTGTACATTTATTTAATTTCTTAAGTATACGTTTTATTGCAAGACTTTCGCAGTACATTACATTAGTCATAAATATGTCACAAATAGCCGGAGTTCATGTTGGTCCGTCTAAAAATTAAAATATTTTTGTAAACACGTCTCTCCTGCATTAATTTGAAAATTTGAAGACTTCGCACGCCTTGTTTGTTAAACGACTATTTTTTCGGCCGAAAAGAATTAACATAATTTTTCCACGAGAAACCGTCAATATTTAGATAACGGCATTTTCTTAAAAACAGAAATCAGCGTCAACGTTCCATTGTCTGTAGCACATTTAAGGCATGAATTATGCATGGACCCATCTTATGAAAGCTTTTGATGGTCCCTATGGATCTACAGCCTTCTATTTACATAACGAAGGTCAACAATTTTATTACCACTACGAAATTTGCGAATAAAAAATTCATTCCCAAGATTTAACTCGGTAAACAAGCAGGGCCGGATTTATAGTGCGCAATTATCATCGCACTAAACGAACTCTGTACATAAAATGTGTAGCTCTATTAAGTTTCCCATAAAAGTAACCGCGGCTGCGAGAGATTTATTCGCCATTTTTTCCGGTTTAATAATGGAGCGCTGGCCGTTCTAATTCCTGCCGGAATTAAATTTGAATTCGGGGAAACTTTTTATTGAATTACGGTATAGCATAATACCCTTCAAAGTCCCGAACATCCGGCAGATGTTGAACGTACTATTCTATAACTAACACAGTAATTAAATCTGCTCAAGCACTTTACTTCGGCTTTAAGCAGCCTTTAACACTCACTACACGTTCTTGTTATGCAAATATAAAGGAATCTTAGCTTGAAGAGCACTTTGCGCTCGAATACCTCAGTTTATATGTGTGTGTGTACGCCGTAAGCAAAACGTTTGCAATTTTAATCCCAAAAATTAGATTCCAAGTCAAAGGGCGGGCTGGATCCGTCCCTGGCGTGCATGATGCTAATTTAGCTTTTTCGCTTATTACAACCAGCGCGATGCATTGTTCAAATTGCCACTCAGCTTTCTCTCAAGATTTTCTATAAGCAAGATTATGCTCTCGAAGCTTAATGAGCTTTATCAGCGTATG
Source organism: Dascillus cervinus (assembly GCA_949768715.1). Lineage (NCBI taxonomy): Eukaryota > Metazoa > Arthropoda > Insecta > Coleoptera > Dascillidae > Dascillus > Dascillus cervinus. The sequence goes on from OX458318.1 coordinate 32,444,135, forward strand.
TTGTCTCGTTTGTTGAAGTGGGCTTAATTAGGTAAGTTGCGCTGACGTTAACTTTCCAGTTTATCAAAGAGAAATGAATTAAGCGGGCGAGAGGTATCGAAATTAACAAAAAAAAACAGTCACATCGGGCTAAATTAGAAAATGTAATTTTAAGTAATTCGCGCGCGGTAACCAGCAGGGAGCGAATTAAAAGCGAATTCCTCTCGCTCTCTTTTATTGTTTTCAAAACGTACTTTGCATTTAAATGGCTTTGTAAAGAAACTTAATCTACTCAGTCGGTTTTCAATGAACGTTATCAGTTAAACGTAAGGAGTAATCCTCAAGGGTAGAAATTCGTAAATTTGGAATTTAAGAGGCTATAAGACGGGACTCTCGGAGGAAAGGCTTTACGTGTTTTGTCACCTGGAAACGAACCGACAAAGGGCAAATGCTATTAAAAACGAAATAAACAGACTAACGCCCCGTGAACTCAATTTGTTGAATATGGGGTGAACCAAATTTAGTTATTTCCCTGTGTGCAGTGCAATATAATAATAAGAATTCTTTGAGCACAAACTTTTTTATCCTTTATTAAAAAGTTTTGTAATTACTTACCCATAAAACTTCCTTGCACAAATAGAAGTTGAATGATTAAATTTTGTAATTTTATAACCTGAATACGTTTCGGTAGCCGCAATGAACAACAATGTAACTAGCAAAACGTAAATTTTCAAGAGAGCGTTTTAAAGATTCTACATCTTTTCTCTTCCGTTTTCTTGAGGAGATCATTCTTTTTTGGGTTTGAAATTGATGAATTCTCATTTATTTTAACTCATATAACATCACTGTATAATTTATTTTGAGAAAATTATTGATTTAACGGATTTACCAGCGTTTACCATTGTTCATAGAAGTAATTATTGCAGTTATACCATTGTAACTTCGCTTACAATTATTTTGCACCCAGAATTTTTATCGAATCAGATTATAAAGTGTTTTACAACTCATTTACTTTTTGAAATTTGTTGTAATACTATTGTAAGCTCCAATACATTGCAACTTTTTAGACTGCTTATAACAATAATTATAATAAAATACGATATAATATTGTAGTAGTATTACTGATAACGGGGAATCATTATTATTAATATTCGAATCTTCGGAAATATCTGAAAAACAACAAAATCTTATTAGTTACACCACCTTGAGATTTTCAGAAAATCAATTTTTCCTTTTCGGCTAGATTTATTGTTTATACTTTGCAAGATATTGTAAGCGTTTAACCATTTGAAAGTTCAAATTATTTTTGGAATTCTAGCAATTTGAAGTGAGCACAGCAAAGTACGGCCGCATCTCGGGTACTTTATTCAAACTGGTGTTCAAGATATCTGGAAATTCGCTCAACCGATTTTGATAAAACTTCTTTTCGACTAGATTTATTGTTTATACTTTGCAGAATATTTTAATAAACGTTTAACCATTTGAAAGTTCAAATTATTTTCGGAGTTCTAGCAATTTGAAGTGAGCGCAGCAAAGTACGGCCGCATCTCGGGTACTTTGTTCAAACTGTTGTTCAAGATATCTGGAAATTTACTAAACCGATTTTGATAAAACTTATACCATGTATTCTTTATATTATCTAAAATGTAGCATAGGACTTTTATGATTTTAATAGCTGCGTCAAAAAAAAAAATGTTCATACACATTTTTCCGAGCGCCAAGGTGGTGCTTTAGGCGGTTGTCTGAGTTAAAATAACGAGGTTAGGTTGAACCAGTGCAATAATTAATAAGTCTTACTTACCGTCTTGATTTTGTAGCAACTCTAAAATTTTCCTCCACGTGAAGACATGACAATATTGTTTTACTAACAATATAATTCACTCATATTCACAAAATACTAATAAAATCAAACTACCGTGTTTCGATGTTACCGAATTTTAAGCGGGGAACAACATTGTAAGTGTGCGTAGTCGTCGTTTAGTCCGATAACCATTGATACAAGAACATTGTAAGTCAATAAATCTTAAAGGAATCCGAATAATAACATTGTAAGAATAATTAACATTCCTATGAAAGAGCGTAAAAGAATGTATCATCCCGGCAACAACATTGTAAGCTTTAGTACAATTTTATTTAAGTAAATTTGTTAGTTCTTGGAAAGGTAAAGTATGTTACAATTTTTAGGTCAGGAATTAAATTTCAGTGAAATTCTTTACCATGTTTTATCTGTTAGTAAGTACGTTATTGCAGATACAATGAGATAAAAATTGATTTCTTTTATAATAAAACAAAAAATAAGAAATAATTTGAGTTTACTAAATCGTGTAAATCACACCCAAAATATCAAAAGTGAAAAAAAGTGAAAATCGAAAAATTCTCGGTTACAATGTTGTTAATTGTGGCCCCCGATTTGCTGGTTCACTGCATTTACATTTTTTAATTCAAATTGTACACCTTGTATATTTTTAATGGAATGTTGCTCAGCTGTGCACTTCAGCTGACCACAATAAAAAGATCAGTTTGTCTTTGAAGTTCCAATTTTTTTCCATTTCTTTGATTTAATTGAAATCAACGTAAATAAAAACTTCATGTTTGCCATTAATTAGTTTCAGTTATTTACTGAAAGCTCCATGAATCGGAGCAAACTAGCCAATGCTTGTGAAATTTATTATGTGTTTACAGAGCCTCAATCTGTAAAAACTGTGAAGAAAAAGTCAACAATGAGAGTCATACACCCACTTTTTGTCTGTATTGTGTTATTCCATTCAGCGAAATTAAAGCTTGTTTCTTATACTCGCTGTGCTGGCGACATCTAATAAATTAACTTATTCCGGAAGTTAAAATTGATGGAACAAAAAAGCGCCACTTCATCTCATTTTAAAGTTCACATTTCATTTTGAAACGACACTCGACAAAAGGATAAGCTGAGTGGTAACCGCTCCATGCGGGCCTTTGTTCTTTGCCTGCAATAAACAGAGCCGCGCGAATGCAAAGAAAAACGAAATAAATGAGCTTTTTATTGTTAATAATAAAGTTTATTGTAAAAATAAAAACGATCTCGGTCAATGAATGCGGTCTTAAAATCGGTGTAAAATTTGCATTTAGATTGTAGCATGTTCCTTTGTCTCTTTAAAGGCAGGAAGAAAATGGAATAACTAATCAAAGCCGTTGCTCTCAATCAGCATAAGAGCACTGCGTCGGTGACAATTAGTTTTGAGTGAACTGTAGATTGCTTTCAAACGTCTACAGTTTCATTTCTCAAGATAATTGTTTCTGGTTAATCGGTTAACTTATTTTTCTCAACAACAAAATAAATGTCGACATTTCATCGAAATAAATAAATCTTTTACTAATAATTTCAACAGCGATCAGAGTATGTAGTTACTTACTAATGCAAATTTAGAAGCTTCATATTCAATTTACAAATGTGGAAGTAGATTTGATGTAAATAAAATGATTTCATTCGCTTTTGACTTATTAGTTTTAGAAACTGCAATGGTTACACAAGCATTTACACAAGTAGTCTAAATCAATTTAAATGGAAACTTTGATTTATTTTATATTACAAAACCAATCTAAATTATTGATATTAATTTCACTGTTGAATCGTATGAAATTGTGGTAATGTAAAACAAGGTGAATGTATTTATATGACAGAATACCTTGATTTGTGGAAATGGATGTGGTGCAACTGCTTTTTTCTAAGCTCATACTTTAATTGATTTATTAGACAGTTACAAGTCGTACCTTAAGGTGGGTTTGGTAGGTCTAGAAGTGAGGTTAGAATTATTGAATTTTCAATCCAAGTTAATTTAAATATTACAACTTTAAGAAACATTTACTCAGTGTTACACTGTAGCCTACTTAATACCGAATGAGGAGACATACTTGAGAAATTTTGGTAATGAGCAAAATCGCTTGAAAATATTTTAATATAACATAATAAATTATGAAAAGTATATGTCATCATACCTTCATGCCAGTGGTTTGCGATTTCTACCTTTTGAAGCTTATCTGCACTGTATATTTTAAATTAACTTGGATTGAAAATTCAATCATTCTAACCTCACTTCTAGACCTACCAAACCCACCTTAATGATGCCCAATAACCAATGGAAATGCAACAGTTGCCGAAAGTTGTATTGACGAATCAATTCAAAATAAAATCAACGTAACCGATCAAATTTTGAATTCAATTGAATGCAGCCAAACCAACAATTTACTAAATATTGCTGCATCAACATCAACAATAACATCCATCACTATTAATACAAAAGTGCTGCAGCTGCATTTTAATAATTGCACCATCAATAATATAACTATAAATCAAAAAGAATAATTGTGAAATTTCTTTTTTTTGTTAATTAATTAATTTTCAGATATCGATACCTCAGTTCTATGTTGTAACAACTAAAAAAACTCATTTTTGTGTTAAGCACTTCATTCAAAAGGAAAAAGTGTATTTTATTCAATTCAAAAGAGTTACAAGTCAATTTTCAAAATTCGTTTGTAGATGACCCACAAAACGAAATTTTGTGCAAAGTTCAATAGTGTAACGACTAAATTTTTTTTTGTAAATTTTCAGAAGTGTAAGTGTTATTAAGGCAATCATAAATGAATAATTATTAAGTATGCCAATTATTATCCGTAAATTTCTTACCACAAAAAAATTATAGTAAAGTGAAGAAAACTATTATTGTTTTTTAAATGCGATTATCTCAAAACTTGAATTTTTGACATGTTACATTATAGAAATGAGGTATCGATATGTTTGTGTTTTTTTTACAAGTTTAATACATTTAATACATTTTGAAAATAAAGCGGTTGTTTTTTAAAATTATGACTGATCGTAGAAAAAATAGTGTATGCAACTCACATTTAATGGCTATTCTCATACTCGTGTTTTAATAGCTATCATTAAATGCTCATTGCATAATATACTAATAACTAATAATAAAGAGAATAATTAGTATTCCTAAAAAGCCTGCAAATCGGTGGATATTAAAAAAAAAAACGATTCTCCTTCAGGCCAATTATTTTAAATATGCCATTACATGCAAGTCAGGCAGGGCTTTAATTACAATTAAATTGCAGATGCCGTCCTATGTGTATAATATGGCAGAATTAAAAAATTAAATAAAATCTTCGCTCTCCTCGTTTTTACATTTTATTCGGTTTTCGTTGTAATGCGGCAATTGTAATTTCACACATTTTCTTTGTGCCAGTTTTTCTGTCTGTTATTTCCTGTATAATCCGGCTATATGTATTCTTTTCTCGAATTCAGACCAGTCGCTCGGGTGAATCATTGGGTCGTAGCAAAAATTGATGCTATTGTAACAAGAGACAAAAGTGGTCGGTTGAAATCGATTAGTTTTTTTCGCCTCATCAAACCCTGTAATTCTTCACGCCGAATGTGTTTCAATTTGAATTCATAAATTTTCAGTTTACGCAACAAAAAACGGCCGAGCTGAAAACAAGCAAAATTGTTTACCTTGCTCCTGAAATTCGCTGGATTGCATTCTTTCCTTAAACGTTCGAAATTGCGCGAGGGTTTATCAACGGTATGACAGCATTACAGCAAGCACGTGAGGCATCCCGACGATTCAAGCAAAAGGTGATTGCGTTCTTCGGTGAGACTTACAGTAACTTTAATTATCAATTATACAAATTACAAACATAAGAAGCAGCCAGTCGGAATACTAAGGGTCGGATGTTTTCTTTCCGCACTTGGAATTATAGTTACAACGTAATATCGCGCGTTTCATGCATTTTAATTAAATAAAATGAGTATTTATTGTGGGAAGGAAGAGTGCGGCTTCAATCCAGACCCTTCTCACAAATGATCAATTTAATTTGGTCACAAATTTCTCGCCTGAATTTTATTTCAGGCGCTGTTCGCGATTGAATTCCTTTTTGGTGGATGCGCCAAGATGTAATTACGGCTGCGAATCGAACCGACGATATTGTTTCAAAAAAATTCTGAATTTTATCCGAAATTTAAGAAAGTTGGTTTGGTTCTTAATTTCAATAAATGCGAACTTTTCTTCAATAATAATGTTTCGGAATTAGACAAGTCTTCAATTTTGGAGAGATTCGAATTATTAGCTCCTTGTATTCACGTTTATAATGTTAAAGACCTTTTTGTTCTTGGTTGTCCTATTTTCGATGCAGCAATTCCTCCATTCATTTCTAAAAAAATTGATTCATTCTCTTTACTTTCTTCAAATCTATGTAAAATTAATCCTCATATTAGTTTATTTTTACTCCGCCATTGTTTTTGGATACCTAATTTCATTTATAATCTTAGATGTTGTCCTTTTTGGAAATGTAAAAATGAGAGTCTTGAATTAGATAATATTGTTATTATTTCTTTGGAAAAAATTTTGAATATTAAATTTACCATAAGATCTTGGATTCAAGCCAAATTACCAATCCGTTTTGGTGGATTAGGTATAAGGTCTATAATTGATATTTCCTCGCCTGCCTTTTTGTCTTCTTTATTTTCTAATTCTGAACTTATTATGTCCATTCTACCTTCCAGTTTTTCTAATTTTGAAATTACATCCCTTAACGAGGCTGTTGATTATTGGAAGGAAATTTCTAATTCGTCTTTACTTCCAAAAGAGCTTTCTATTCAAAGAAATTGGGACTTACCTATCTGTGAGAAAATATTTCAAAGTTTATTATCTTCCTCAAATATCACACAAAAAGCTATCTTATTAGCTGGATCTGAACTTGAATCTGGAGCTTGGTTTGAAGCTCTTCCATCTTGTAAATTAGGTACTCTTTTAGAAAAAAACTTTTTGCAAATTGCAATTTCACTTAGATTGGGCAATTTCTGTCATCCTCATATCTGATCGTGCGGTTCTTCTGTAGACTCGTTGGGTCATCATGGTTTATGGCGCATTAAAAGTGCTGGTAGACTCTCTCGTCACAGCTGTATTAATGACATTATTAAACGTGCTTTCTCTTCTGCCAACATCCCTTGTATCCTTGAACCTAGTATTCTGAGGGATGATGGGAAACGTTCAGATGGTATTACAGTTATTCCATGGAAAGTAGGTAAATTTTTAGTTTGGGATTTTACTTGTACGGATACACTTGCCCCTTCTCATTTGCCTGATTCTTCATTTTCTGCAAGATCTGCTGCACACTTGGCAGAAAATGTTAAGAAAAAAAAATATAAGTCAATTTCTGATGATTATCTTTTCGTCGCCATCGCTATGGGAACTTTGGGTCCTTGGAGTGCGGATGCCCTTTCTCTCCTGGAAGATTTGGGGTGGCGTATTGTTCAAACAACGGGAATTCCTCAAGCCAAAACATATTTGAAGCAACGAATAAGTTTGGCTATACAGAGAGGCAACGTTGCTAGTGTTCTTGGTACAGCACCGCTTTCTTCTTCTCCTAATGAGTTATTTTATTTATTCTAGTTATTACTATTTTATGTTATCGTTTAGCAAATGTACCTATTTTACACATTATAAATCTAGTTATTCACATAACGCAGTTAAATATGAATACCAAACGCCGGCTGTTCTATTTTTCATTGTAGGAAAACAATGATAAATTAGAGATTTAAAAAAAATAAAACCAATTGTGTCAGATAACTCAATTATTGGAACAAATTTTGACAAACAGCGAAACTAGAATAGCGACCAATAATTTATTTGTTCGAAGCGTTTCATGCGCAGCGCGATCAATAACCCTTTCATCTACAATAATATCAAAAAAACACCAAGTAAACAAATTCCCGGTTGAGCAATTTTTCACGAAGCTCCCACACTTTGAAACGTGCTAAACGGGTCAATTTAATAATCTGCCTTGTAGATTATAAGGGCAAAATTAAACTCATTAACCTTTAAGAAAGTTAGCATGCGTATACAAAGTGCCGCTAATATCACAATATCAAATTTTGAACTCCAAAATTTTCATTAAAACATACTCTAGGCTAAACGAGAGCCACATTTGCATATGTAAGGATTCCGATGAGAAAGTGAAAATGAAATTGGTTTCCGTAATCTCCTATGATAGTAAAACCCGTAAAGTTCTTCAGTCAGTTCGTTCGGTAATTTACAGCGCGACGCCCCTTAAAGCTATCAATATTACACGGAAAAAGGGGAGGCTGTAATTTTATTTCCTCGCGTGCAATAATTGTTACGGCGTTGACGCATTTTAAAGTTTGATGAAGTATAAATTAAATGCTTTTGTACAAATATTTCCACGCCTTCAGGTTTAATTAAAGTAACCAGAGTCTCTGGTACGAATCCCTCAAAACAAAGTTCTCCTCTCATTATTACATCCCCGTCTCTTAAAAGCAATGTTAAATTACTGCCATTATGTGTAAACCTTTCAGTTAAGTATTTCAAGTTTAAATATTTGGGGAAACGATTTATTAACTCGGAGGTACGCAACGAAATTACCGCTTTTTTCTGAAAGAGGCGCAATTTGTTCGGTTGGATTTTTTTTTCGTGATATTAACTTATTTCGGAGGCCTAATTTGCATTTAGAATTTTTTGCTTCTCATAGTTTTGCATCGAGTTGAGACCATGTAGATTTTTTTTGGTTCATTTAATCCGTCATTTTCCTCTTTCAATTTCCATACCACTTGAGACGCATTGGAAGTAGTAGAACTCTCTTTCCATTTACATTGTTTTGCGTTTGAAGCAGTGACAACGCTATTTCGATTTCCACGGCTGCACAATTATGATTTTAAGCTTTTATTCCAGGATTAGATAAAAATTTAGTGCCTTATTATTTAAAGTGTTATCGATTTATGGAAGATTTAAAATAAACCGGTTTTTGCCAGGAAGGAATGGTTTCCTTCGGAAGCAACGTTTTCTTTTGGAAGCAACAAAATTTTATTTATAAAGCACCATTACTTCTTCGCTCTAATTAAACATAGTTTTTTTTTCCAGTGCATTTGAAAATTCTGTAGCCGCAATTAACAACATTTTTTCACATTTGATATCTTGGGTGTGATTTACATGATTTAGTAAACTCAAATTATTTTTTATTTTTTGTTTTATTATAAAAAAAATCAATTTTTATCTCATTGTATCTGCATTGACGTACTTACCAACAGATAAAACATGGTAAAGAATTTTACTGAAATTTAATTCGTGACATAAAAATTGTAACATACTTTACCTTTCCAAGAACTAACAAATTTACTTAAATAAAATTGTACCAAAGCTTACAATGTTGTTGCCGGGATAATACATTCTTTTACGCTCTTTCATAGGAATGTTAATGATTCTTACAATGTTATTCTTCGGATTCCTTCAAGATTTATTGACTTACAATGTTCTTGCATCAATGATTATTGGACTAAACGACGACTACGCACACTTACAATGTTGTTTCCCGCTTAAAATTTGGTAACATCGAAACAGGGTAGTTTGATTTTATTAGTATTTTGTGAATACGAGTGAATTATATTGTTAATAAAACAATATTGTCATGTCTTTACGTGGAAGGAAAATTTTGGAGTTGCTACAAAATCAAGTCGGTAAGTAAGACTTGTTAATTATTGCATTGGTTCAACCTAACCTCGTTATTTTAACTCAGACAACCGCCCAAAGCACCACCTTGGTGCTCGGAAAATGAGTATAAATATGATTGTTTTTTTTGACATTGCTATTAAAATCATAAAAGTCCTATGCTACATTTTAAATAATATAAAGAATACGTGGTATAAGTTTTATCAAAATCGGTTGAGTAAATTTCCAGATATCTTGAACAACAGTTTGAAAAAAGTACCCGAGATGCGGCCGTACTTTGCTGTGCTCACTTCAAATTGCTAGAACTCCGAAAATAATTTGAACCTTCAAATGGTTAAAAGCTTAAAATATTCTGCAAAGTATAAAGAATAAATCTAGCCGAAAAGGAAAAATTGATTTTCTGAAAATCTCAAGGTGGTGTAACTAATAAGATTTTGTTGTTCTTCAGATATTTCCGAAGATTCGAATATTAATAAAAATGATTCCCCGTTATCAGTAATACTACTACAATATTATATCGTATTTTATTATAATTATTGTTATAAGCAGTCTAAAAAGTTGCAATGTATTGGAGCTTACAATATTATTATAACAAATTTCGAAAAGTAAATGAGTTGTAAAAAACTTTATAATCTTATTCGATAAAAATTCTGTGTGCAAAATAATTGTAGGCGAAGTTACAATGGTATAACTGCAAACATTACTTCTATGAACAATGGTAAGCGCTGGTAAATCCGTGAAATCAATAATTTTCTCAAAATAAATTATGCAGTGATGTTATATGAGTTAAAATAAATGAGTATCCAATTTCAAACCCAAAAAAGAATTATCTCCTCAAGAAAAAGAAAAGAAAAGATGTAGAATCTTTAAAACGCTCTCCTGAAAAATTACGTTTTGCTAGTTACAATGTTGTTCATTGCGGCTACCGAATTGTAATTCTTCGAAACTTATTTATATCTCGCCTTTTTCAAGCCCAAGTCAGCCTTACTAATCCGATTATCATAAAAACGTCTCCAACAGTATAAAATGAAATGACACGAACAGAAGATGTAGCATCAATATCAGCTCTCCACAGCGGCAGACTTTCAAGTGATGAAATTTCAATAATTGGAAGGCACCAATCTCGCAGGAGGATTGAGATTGAACCTGTCCGAGACAATGAATTCATACCCGGAAATTACATCGCCCTTATTAGGACAGTATTAGAAGCAGCAATCCCTGCTGCGGTCACCTTCAAACAAACAGACAAAGGGCAAGATTACGTTGAAACTGACCTACGCAAAATTAACCTGAAAAGGAAATTAAGAATTAATGTAATGTAATTAAAAAAGAAATTGTAATAATGTAATTATTATTTTTTTACTGAAGCAAGTTTTGATTATACAAATCGATACTGAAACTTGTAAAAAATCGGTTATTAAATACAAAAGAAATTTTCCTTCAGCAGCCATTGTTGCCTGTACAAAAGCCTTAAGCGAAAAAAAAATTCTCCGAGGAGTTTCCATGTTGCACGTGTTATATAAATGGATATCTGACATGTTAAACCCGATGCTTTCATCTGAGAGACTTTAGGTATGAAAAGAAATCCACTACTGAATATTTCTGACAGTTTGGAGACAGATCAAGGAATAATAAAGCTCCAGCGGTCTCCCGAAATGGCGGTGATAATTCCAGTTCATCCTCTCAATAAAGTAAAAAATTTGCCTCTCTCTAATTAACAGCGAAAAAGTTCTTTCGTTGCGCATAACCACTGGTGCAGGCCGTAAATCACAAATTAATTTCATGTACAATAAATTGTGCAATAACCGAGATTATTATTCGTATCGTTGGCTGCTGTGTATTGAGTGGATAGGAACGGGACATTACAACCGAATTAAAACCGTTCCGAATTTGAATTCTTAATTGTATCTGTTCGTGGGTTTAAAAGAGGGTCGAAATATATGTATAAAAGGGTCGAGCTGTTATACAATAAAAACAACGATAAACAGGGGTTGAAAAGTGGAAAGTAGTCGAGGCGTGACCCCTTGACGGTTCCGTACAATTGCCATTTGGCGTTAAGAAAACAAAAACCACTAAGTTTTATATAAAAAAATAGCCGCAAGTAACATTACCAGCGAAAAAGTTTAGATTAGTGTGTGTGTGCGAGCGCAAGGGTTCTCTTGTATCAAAAACAAGATGTTAAAGAAATGCTATAATCCTCGAAACTTTTGCTATTTCATAAACGATGTCGTGTACAAAATTTTGAAACTTTTTTATTACATTAAGTAAACACTGGAAACGAAACAGCTGTTCGAACGACACTGATCCCTTTACTTTAATAAACGGTACGACCAACATTTCCCTTTTTAAAGTATGGATTTGCACCACGAACGAAAATGTGTCAAAAAAAAATAGTAACTTAACTCGTTACATTGTTGAAGTATTAAATGGAAGTACAGTCAAACCTGGCTAAGCTGGAAACGATGTCGAAGTAACACTTTGGAAATTATGATGAAACGGGCTTATTCTTTAAAGCTATTTCCGATAAGACAAGAATGATAAATGTGTAGGTGGAAAGCAAACTAAAGAAAGGTTAACTGTACTCTTATGTGCCTTTGCTGACGGAGATGTAGAAAAACCTTTAGTTATTGGCAAAAGTTTAAAGACGCGTTGCTTCAAAAATTTAAATGTTCCTGAATTTCCCCAGTCACCTAGCGGGCCAATCGAAAGGCCTGGATGACTTGTTCCTTAATGGAAGAATGGTTTCAAGTTTTAAATAAAAAAGTGCAGGCACAAAAAAAAACATTTTGCTTTTTCAGATAATGCAGCCTGCCACCCTCATTTACAATTTTCTAATATTAAATTATGTTTTTTACCACCCAATACGACTAGCCTAACCCAACCCATGGATCAGGGTGTGATTCAGAATATGAAAATGCATTACAGAAAAGTTGTACTACAATTGCTATCTACAAACATGACCGCCTGCAACTCTGTCGCCAAAATTTCCAAAAAAATCTCTGTCTTGAATGCTATTCGTTGGATTTTAGCTGGTACCGGATCTATTAAAAAGGACTGTGTAATAAAATGCTTCAGGCATGCCGAATTTAATTTTAAGGACGATATTGAGGAAGAAATAAATGAAAACTGCCTACAGGATATGGAAAGGATACAAAAGTTAATGGAAGAACTCGGCGAAAACTCAATCAGACCAGAAGATTACCTAAAGATTGATGAGCAAGTTACAACTGAAGGAGGATATCAGAGTTTAGAAGCTATGGCGGACGATCAGAGAGAAGATGGAACTGAAGCAACAGGTTCAGGTATGGATTGTCTGGACGCAAAATAATAATAATTATTTTATATTTACAAATATTACAAGTATTTATCTATTTAATATTGTTATATGGATTCCATTATTTCAGCTATGGAAGTTGAAGAATGTGAAAAATTAGTTACCTCTGCAGAAGCATTGAAAAAGCTGATTGGAACATTATTCAGATCGTAGAAATTGTGGTGAACTGAAGAAAAAGCTATTAGAATGACGCACTGCACTTGAAAGGTAAGTTAAAGCGACTTGTACTAATAAAAAGCAAAAAACGCTGCAAGAGTTGTGGAGAAATATATCTTGAATTCCTGTAATTTGTGTTTTTCAATTATATACGTTTTTCGGCTTAAACAGTTTCATTTTCCGCCTTAGACAAGTTACTGGATAAGCCGGAACTTTTTTTCAGTCCCAAGCGGTTCAGTCTTAAACAGGTTTGACTGTATACCTTTATGGAAGAAATTTTAAAAAAAACTAAAATTCTGTTGGCTGAAAATTAGAATTATTGGATACTTCACTTCACAAACCTACTTGTTAATGTGTCAATTTAAGAAATAAAAAGTAACAGGGGGATCCTTGTACAAATTAAAAACATAATTTAGACAATGTAATGAAATGATAAGAATGTTGCGTTATGAAATACTTTGAATTCTCTCTAAGCTAAAATTCAATGTTCATTACTTGAATAACTGGAAGCTAGAAGCATTAAAAGTAAACGAGAAATTGTGAAGAATTCCACATAGAAAAGGCAATTAGATTTTATTAATTTCAAAGCGAATTCTCCATCTGCAACAAATTGTATATTTTTGTGGGAAGAAAAGATTTCAACATACCAACTGTAATCAAAAAGTAGTGGAATTTTAAGCAAGAAACCTGGTTGTTACATAAAACAGAGAAAAAAATGCTTTTTATTGAAAAACTGGAACCAGATATGCCATTAAGCGTACGTTTTCCGGCTTAGAGAGTTTCATTTTCCGTCTTAGACAGGTTACTGAATAAGCCGGAAATTTTTTCCAGTCCCAAGTGGTTCCGTCTTATACAGGTTTGAGTTTTGACTGTATAAAAATAAAAACTGTAAAAGTCAAATTAATTACAGATGTTGCCTGAACTCGAAATAAATATTTCTTGCCCTTCCAAGTAGCGACAAGAAGCTTTTTCATGTTTCAACCAATGTTTAGAAACGAGAAAATTACATTAGGTTGCAATGATTTATTTTCCATTTAAAAAGCCGTATAAAACCAAATTTTCAAGTTTAAGCTCTCCTTGCACACATTCGCCTAGTTAAACTTGAACGAAGGATTTAACCGCAGACTTTTCCCCGATAACATCTGCACCCGGATTTCTACAAACGTCTTGATAATTTTTTCCGCTTCCAATCCACCGAATCAGTGTTTATAAACGCTTATAATCTGTTTTGAATGTAATATCGCGACCCCAGCCCGCTCTCTGTTAGGGTCCAATGTACCCTCCGCCCCTTTAAACCGAGGTAATGTAAACGGGTGTAAGCAATTAACTTATAAAGAGAATCGTGAAATTTCTGTTGTCGGTTTTTGCCACCGGTGGTAAATTCACAAGGGCGAATTTGATCCCCGTATGTTATGTTTAGTAATTGAATTTTTATTGAAAATAGCATCGAAACTATTCGAAACGAAAATTAACTCGTTGTAATTTAGCTTGTAATGAGGAGAGTTCGTAAGTTATTAAGGAAGGAACTCGACAGTAGGAGGGGGGGGTTAACATCTTCCTAGTGTCGTGTCGTAATTACTAGAATGCAACTAGATTAGTTAATAAATTCAGTTTGAGGAATAGATTTTGCGATTTTAATTTATTAGTTGTTTTATGGCAGACGCAACATAAATCTGTAATGTGAAGGATAAAAACTTTAACTCGAATTTATGATGAAAACGAAATTTATAACTTTGACTCTACGTACGGAAGAATATGAACGCTTCATGTGCGATTTTACCTGTATCAATGCGGAAGAAACTTCTGAATTCCCGTTTCTTGAAACGACCGCAACAAACTTCCAGGCGCACGATGCTGGAATAAATTCTCCGGACTTTGGGAGAATTCAGTGCGGGATGCAACTAAGTAATAGCCGTGACCCACTATTTTTGGAAATTATAGGAAGAATGTGATTCGGTGCCGGATTTGGGACTATCCGAAATAACCGTTTAAAATCCTTCATGAAATTTTAATACTTTGAGAACTTTTATTAAAAGATTGATTTTACTAAATGTGTCTTAAATCTTATTATTTTCGTAGGTTTGCAGTTTAACACGTTTTTTGAACAATTCAAAACTTTATTTAGTAAAAGCATTTGAAAATTTTGCAGATTAATTTTTGAATTGAAGACGTTTCATTCCGTGATATAAAAAATTATAAAATTAGTGAATTTTAGATTGCCATTTTATAATTTTCTAAATAGTTGACAAATGCAATTTGTTTGTATTGCTTTAGCGTACGCCAAAATACAGGCAACACTTCAGACTTTTTTATAATCCAGATATCACTATAATTAAGGTAAAGTGCAGTGGATAATAGGTTTAAGTGTAACAATGAAAACGGCTTTCGAGGGGTCGCATTCCAATATACCTGTTCAACAGATGCGAAAATTTTTGTATCTTCAATAAATTTAGAACTATATAATTTAAAGTAAAGTAATAATATGCAAGAAGAATTTGTTAATTTTAACAATTTTATTTACTTATTGTTAGTAAAGAAGTTTTGTTATTACTGCCTGTTACTCTGCAATGTCTTAATTTACGCCAAAACGGGTTAGTATGTTGATCCCAGGTATTTTTTTCAACGTAATTTATATTTACATCGTAAATCGTTTTTAAAAATTGATTTTTAGTCGTTTCAAATTCTATTAATGACATCCGGAATATCATCTATCTCCATATCATCATAATCAGAATTTTTGTTTTTAAATGTACGCGTTCTTTTAATAATTTTGCGGTTACTGTATTTTTTGTTAATTTGTTACGATATGCGAACAAACAGATAATGGAATGCAGCTGACTGTAGTTAAAATTTTAGGCCAAATAATCTGTCTGAAAAAAAGTTGTATTGTCGAACGTCATAAAATTTTATTACGTATTCTAGAAAATTCTGTTCAGAACTCGGAACAGATGTTGAATTTCGTATTCAAAAGGACTAATATTTATTAATAAATTAAAACACAATGAGTAAAAGATTAACCCCTTAAGGCACAGTTTATGTTTACAGAAAATTGGACCGCGTTATGCACGATCTGACCAAGCGCCAAATTGATATTTTGGAAATTAGCTTTCCATCTAACGTATAATGATGCTATCTACCTACAAAAAAATCAAATTGGCGTAAAATCTATTTCTTACTAACAAGTCAAAAATTAGATCCCATTAACAATAACATTATAAGTCGTTAACCCTACAGCTTAATTAATTCAAAAATTACAATTTAAGCTTAATTTTTAAATTCAATTTCACATTTTTTGACATAACCCCTTAACGCGCAGTGTTTTTTTACAGAAAATTGTAGTTTTAGCTTATTATAAGTTATTACTACAGCTTATTTTTTTAATTAATGTGGAATAAAAAAGCCAAACAATTTTTTTGGAAAGAAATTATAATTTAAGCTTATTCTCATTCATTTATTTGAAGGGGTCTTCACGAACGATTTTTAAAATTAATATGACCTTAGAGTTGAATTTATATCATATTAAGTTAATGTACACAATAAAGATTAAAATTGTCCAAAATTAAAAAATAATTTATAGTAAAAAACCTTTTTCAATAAAACAACCTTTTATTAAAATGTGTCTTTATTTTCAATCATTTAGGTCAATATCAAAATTAGTTTTAAATTTTTACTACGTCTTAATAAAAGCTTGTTTTTTAAAAAGTCTTTTTACTATAAACTGCTTTTGCATGTATTGAAAATCTTAGGGTGGAACGCCGTTAATGTTGCGACTGCCCCCGGATCCGCTCCGGCTAACGAAATTATGTTTTCCAGAGACGAAAGTCAAAGTTCTTTCGAACATAAATTGAAAACGGTTTAGATTAAATTGATTTAGTTTGGTTTTGGAAAACAAAAAGTAGAAACCGCTATCAAAAAGTTTTCTTGCAGAGATAAGGGGCAAGAAGGTACTTTCCACCAGTGCGATAAGCTGATTTACTATTATTATCTCGAAAAAACTTCAAGATCCTACCCGGTGTAAACCAAACAGGACTTTATAAGCCGTCCGTATCTTTTCCATTCCGATTCGTTTTCCCCGCCCCGACATCGCTTCATATCCAAAACAGGAGTAAACTTCCCTGAGAACTTATCTGTTACACTCCTTAAAGCGTGTATGACACTCACTGAACTTGTTTATTTTGAACAATGTTCAACTTCCAGTGCAGTTTCTTGTTTGCAAAGAGTCGCTACAGCTTTGTTTGTTGATTTATTGGTCCGTGATTTGAATTCCCGAGAGCTCCGGTGGCAGAGGAATTTTAAAATTAGTTTCATAATGTCAAGATGAATGTTGCTATATCATAAAGATGCATGCTGCTTTATGGAGATCGTGTATCTTTTGTTGGGACGACAAAGGCCTCGCACACGGCTTTGCGAATTTACAACACAAGTGAGCCGGGCACATTATTTTAATTGCGCTTTTAAACTACACTTTTGAGAATTAAATTCGCGAATTCGTTTAAATTAGTTGTCAATTAATCAACGGAAACGCGGAGATGTGCCGATGGTATAATTCATGTTGGCCTGTAATTTCTTTTGATTGAGTCGTCTCGCATTTGATCGCCGACCTGCACGAGACTGTGGCGTGATGAAACCAATGATCAAGGAAACAGATGCCCGGTTGGTTAATAGTATATTATGCAATGAACATTTAATAATAGGCATTAAATGTGAGTTGCATACACTATTTTTTCTACGACCAGTCATAATTTTAAAAAACAAGCGCTTTATTTTCAAAATGTATTAAATGTATTAAACTTGTAAAAAAAAAACACAAAATACCTCAGTTCTATAATATAACAAGTCAAAAATTCAAGTTTTAAAATAATCGCATTTAAAAAAATAATAATAGTTTTCTTGACTTTACTATAACTTTTTTGTGCTAAGGAATTTACGGATAATAATTGGTATACTTAATAATTATTCATTTATGATTGCATTAATAACACTTACACTTCTGAAAATTTACAAAAAAAATTGAGTTGTTACACTATTGAACTTTGCACAAAATTTCGTTTTGTGGGTCATCTACAAACGAATTTTGAAAATTGACTTGTAATTCTTTTGAATTGAATAAAATACACTTTTTCCTTTTGAATGATGTGCTTAATACAAAAATGAGTTTTTTTAGTTGTTACAACACAGAACTGAGGTATCGATATCTGAAAATTAATTAATTAACAAAAAAAGGAAATTTCACAATTATTCTTTTTGATTCATGGTTATATTATTGATGGTGCAATTATTAAAATGCAGCTGCGGCACTTTTGTATTAATATTAGTGGATGTTATTATTGATGTTGATGCAGCAATATTTAGTAAATTGTTGGTTTGGCTGCATTCAATTGAATTCAAAATTTGATCGGCTACGTTGATTTTATTTTAAATTGATTCGTCAATATAACTTTCAGCCACTGCCGTGGATTTCCACCCACCGTGACGTTTTAGAGAGGTAATATCACCACAAGCATCAACCAGTATTGTAGCAGAACTACGACGAAAACAGTGTCCGGTATATAAATTGGGATCCTGAAGATTTAAGTAAGCTACAATTTTTTCCCATGTTCCCAAATTTATTTGTTCCTACGTTTTGTATGGTGCATTTTCCATTTATCTAATTAATAAAAAAGGATGGGATAATACAATTTTTTGGACAAAGATTCATGTACTGTTTGCATATTTCATAATACTTTTCCGTAACTGTGAATTTTTGTGTAGTTTTTGTTTTTGTATCTTTAATTGTCACTAAAAGGGTTGATATAAAACCATTAACATCTTTAAATTCCAACTTGTGTAGCTCGTGCCTTCTACAAGCTCCCATAATACCAAAGATACATGCCACCTAGGAAAAAACAGTTTTTCATATAATATTACATTGAAAACTAAAATTTATTTACTTTAGACAATAAATATTTAACATCTGGGGCTTCTCCAATAAATAATTTGATTTCATTTGTAGAAAACGTTTGAGATTTTTTGGGTGTAAACCCTTCTGATTTTCTTTTCAATAGGGCTTGTAATTTGAGATATTTGGATATGTCCACTTTATGTTTAATACACAACGTAGATTTTAAAATTGAATGTGTCCATAAACTTGTTGATTTCAATTTTATAGACAACTCATCAAAATAAACAATTAACACTTTTTCCGAAAAACTCTTAACCTTACTTTTCTCCCTCCAAGGTTTTTGCCGGTTTTACGGGCAATAAGTTGTTTTCAACTCTTGTAGCTTGTTCCACAATTTCTGGTGGAGTTGAATTTTCGATTTCATCGTCACCATCGCACATTTTCAACGATTTAATTGGTAAAATTTAACAGACTAACAGTAAGTATGAACCAGAACTGTCAAAATTGATAAATTTTAGATCCGCCCATCCTCATGGCAATACTTGACCGAATATTAGTAATGTCGTATTTCCATTGGTTATAAATTTGTAACTTAATGAAAAATTTGTATCTTAATGGGTATCATTAAGGTACGACTTGTAACTGTCCAATAAATCTATTAAAGTATGGGCGTAGAAAAAAACATTTTGAGGCAAAATATCGGGTTTGTTTTTTGTATAAAGTTCAGTTTTAGTTTAGAGAAAAGGATTATGCACAAAATTATACAGAATTGAATCTTACAGAATCCAACAACGCCATTTTTGTCAACACATTTTATTCTTTACTGTCCAGTGGTTGGTCCTTAATGTATAGACGCTGAACTATCAATAATAAATAAAATATTTCGGACAACGTTGGCCATTTTTCACTTCAAAAAAAGAACGAGATTATAAAAACAAAGATATAAAGGTCTATATTTCAAATTCGATGCTTTACATGTCCATTTATCTCTCTCTCCATGGGTAAAGAACAAATATTATTGCACTCGAAACTCATAATAGGAAATATTATTATTTTTATATAAACAATGTAACACATATATTAATGCTACGAATGGTGTTCGCTTAAAAAATTCGCACACATCCACACAATTTAATTTAACAATAATAGTCCGTCCCGCTTCTATTTATCACATGAATTAACACAGAATTACGTTATAGGGGTTGTTTCGATCACGAACAAAATACACACACGCTTATTTTATGTATTCAGAGCGAAAATTCCCAGTGCGACGAGTAACGCTGACGGCCCTCGAACGAAATTACCACCTGAAAAACAAAAGAATTCAAAGGGTCGCTGGAATGGAATACGATCCTACCTTCGTTGCTGGTCGTCGGGACCATAATTAGTGCGAGAAGCGGAGCGTCTTCCTGTAACTCAACCTCTTCGGTACGTCGATACAACGTGAACATCGTTGCCAAGCACCGGAGTTTTAATTTGCTCTTTTCGAACGTGCTCTGATCGGTTCTTATCGATATCGTCGAGTGGACCATTTCCAAATTTGGATACGCGTCGTAGGTCAGAATTGTTTCATAAATGTGAACGCCGTGTTTCGGATGGACCTATAATTACGATTATACATACAGAAAAAAAAATTATAGGTAAGAAAATTTGGGCTTAAATTTAAAATTGCGCCTTCTTAATTTTGGCCCAAGAATTGGTCATTCTTGAATTTTAAGAATGTTCAATTTTGTTGTCAAATTTAAGAATGGAACATTCTCAATTTCAAGAACGTGGCTTCTTCGTGACAAATTCAAGAAAGATTCGCTCTAATTTTAAGAACTTTTATAAGTGTTACATTTAAGAATAGGTCGGTTGATTTCAAGAACTTTTATTTAATTACTTAAGAATGTTCTTAATTAATGTGTTTTCTTATTTAAGAATTGAAGATGGCCTTAATATATTAAATAAGTACTTGTAAATACAATAAATTTTTTCTAATTTTTATGAATTGTAGAGTGGAATGCTTGAAGTGAAGGAATTTTAGAATATAAAGTTATTTTTCATACATAGTTTTATTAGTAGGTGAAAATTTAACATCACATCACATCCTGTTTAAAAATACATTTTCAGTTTAAGAACCACATTATCATTTGGTAACAGTACGTATATGAAATGGAAGTTCATGGAAGTCATTAGCCTTCTCAATGAATTTTGGCCGCCACACAAATAAATTGTTTTTCTCTCAAGAAATAATTGGCCAAAATCTACATCAATCTAAAAACAAAAAAATAAAGTGCTTACATTGTACTATGGACACATTATTATAAAAATTTACCAATATAGGCCAGTTTGAATGATTCAATAATGACCATTCCACTTTATGCAGATTTCCTTTCCGCAAATCCGCGTACTTAAGCCACGCTTGTGTTCTATTAAATTCTTTTAAAGAACTCTACATCCTCCAAAAAGTAAAATTTGTTATAAAATAGATAAATAACGCTAAATGTTTAAAAGAAAATCAAAAGTATTTCCTTACCTTCGTCGTTACTATTAATTATGTTACAGAAACAACTGGTTTGCATGCCAGTTTCTTTTTATCTCTTCTTACTTTTCGTTCCGACGGAAATAAACTAAAAAACAATTTGTTTAATAGCTGTTACATTGAAAAAACTTCTAGAATTTTTACAAAATTTATTCGGTGAGCTAAAAGTGTGGGAAAAATTATAATTACAACAAATTTACTTACATGCGAATTTATCTCACACAGAATCAGAAAATCCCCATCATTTCAGTACCATTTTTAGAAATGGTCTTTGAAGCTGATCATTGTGTTGATCGACATTTATTAATATTGCAGTGACTTAACATCTTCATCTCGGCACATTAAACTACTTGTAATATTTTCCATTTTTTCACAATTAAACATTCACTAATTATGTAAGTTACTAGAAATTCACTTTACAATAAAAATACAGAAAATGCACACCGTAGTATGTATCATCTTACTGCAAGTCGAGTTTGATGTAACGTTTTTCAACTAAATTTCTAAGAAATTCTAAAAAAAAATTATCTATTGTCGGTAAACAGTCCTTTGCAGAAAACATGTCGGTCATAAAGCAATTTACAACATTCTGTACAATTGTATCCACCCAGCTAAACCCAGCGCAAGGTTTCTGAACAATTGTATTATAGAACCCTTGGATCTAACGTTCATCTCGAACAAAACCTTCAATGAAGTCACTACAAATTGAGAATCCCCGAGTAGAATCAGTTCTTAATGTAAGAAGTGGGTTTTTAAAAAATTATTAGGTAGCATTTTTTCAGTGAATGTTTCTTCGCCACTTTTGTTAACCTTGTCCAAGCGTTCACACGTCACAAATTTTGTCACGTCATTTTGACCCCCTTGTATTATGAAAAAGCACATTTGTGTTTCTCTCGGTCCATTGCATAAATTCTGCACAATTTGGTATTTGCGAATTAGTTAAGGCCGCCACTAGGGGAGTTATAAATTCAGATTAAAAACCCCATTTGACTAATAAATTGAGTGGCACAAGGATTAATGCGCTTATAATCGCTAAATTAATTCGAGAGAGAAAAATTACCTCGACGTCATTAAGAAACCAGGTGATATTCATGCGCGGATATGAGGCGGGCGACGTGCAATTAGTCCTAAATTTAGCCCCCAGGGCGACTTTTTGCACCTCCGTTATTAAAACAGGGCCGTCGATCGGTATATCTGCAAGAAAAATTGCCCAAATTAGAACTCGCGTGTTGCTTTCGTCCCCTTTCGATCGGGAATCGTCTGGACTTCCCGGAAACGGAACGGGAGGGAAAACTCCATTAACTGACGGCGAACCGGATCTGCGATTTTTTTTGTCTTACCTGCAACATGTAGATGCGCCGCACGTATTTCGGTGTGGAAAAGTGGGGCGTCTGCTGAGACCTCGCACTTAAATTCTCCTGACGTTTCTCTTTCGACATCAGTCAGTGTCACTTCTCTCGAGTTTGATCGGGACACCTGGAGCAAATTTTATGAAATAATGTTTTTGTCCTACACTTGCGAACTTTGGGCGCGGCGAGGGCTTGATTATATGTAAATTACCGTCTGCTTGTAAATTCAGACTTGCAAATAACTTAAACATCAAACGCAGATGATTCGCAACCTGGTGCTCGCTTGCGCCACAAACGCTTTAGAAAAATTCAGTTGAGAAAACAGGAATCAATCTCAAATTTGGGCATCACTCACACGTGTACGCAGACAATATGATTACCTAAATAGAAGACAAGCCTTCATGTCATCTAAAGTTAATGTTCACAAAGGAGGAGCACAGATTGTTTACTGTGTAAAGGGGGAGAGAATAATAAATGAGGAATGTGCCTTTAGCGTTCTACGAAGGGCGTTGATATATCACGTAGTAGAGCAGGGTGTAACAGTGATAGTGGTTTAATTTGGACTACGTCGGTAAGTGCGTGCGCTGTATCCACTACAACAGAATATAAATTTATGTGTGTAGCAGATGCAGACATGTGATAATTTTACAATGGAAGTCTTGAGGTTAATTGAAAACCTCGTAGCCGAAACGTTTAGCAAGGGACAACAAATAACTCCCTCCAATAAAATCCAGATTTTGTTATGGAGCCCTTTCTTTTTCGGGTTGTTGTATAATTTGAATTCCAACTTTTATCTAAAGATCAAATTTTTTTATGAATGTTTTTTTTTAATTTTTTTAATTCACTGTTTACACCGTTATAACATAGTAAACAATATAAATACTGTTTTTCTCCAAACGTCATAAAAGTGGCATTTAAATGACAGAATGTTGCTAGTAGAAGTTTCATTTATATGCTTAAGCAGATAAAGTACTTTATATGCTTAAGCATATAAAGTCCATGTTACTTGATTGAATAAACGAATACATTTTTTTCCAAACACCATGTAATGAATTTCTTGAACGCTGCTTCATAAACACCGCTTGACTTTGTAGGAAGAAGATTTTCAATCTCGGCTCTTGCTATTTCGGCTATTTCAGGTGGAGTTAATTGAATTTCGTCTGAATTAGACATTGCCACAAAATTGACTGACTTTTCTCAAACAATAATTTGTTGTTTGGCGGTTGCTACGGTAATATCTAGAAAGTGTCTATCAGGCAATGCTATTTTTGTACAAGTGTAATGTTTCCCGAAATAACCTTGTTAATTAGATGCTTATTTTTGTATTATAATTTTACGTTTGGAGAAAAAATAACATATATTATTCGGAGTATAAGCGCTTTATGTGCTTCGGCTGATTTGGCTGCCTCACTACGATCGGCAGTCAACCTATCAGCCACAGCACATAAAGCTTTGCTTATACTCCTAATAATATAAATAACTATTAAAAATGCTGTAATCAAGTTTAAAAAAATATTTAAAATAGAGAATAATTTTGAGCTGTTTAATCGCCAACATTTTTTTGGGCTCTGTTGATGACGTCACATATTATGACAACAACAGTCCAGTCCATTGTTTACTGCAGGTGTTTTCGTTCTTAACTTATTTCACCATGAAAAAAGCTCAAAAGCCAGTTTATAAGTATTGCATTGTGCCTGAATGCAAAAACACTATCAGAAGTGCACCTGGTGGCTGCAAAAATACGAAAGGAATGGTGTAAAGTTATCAGAAGAGATGAAGTATCTGCAACAACTTGTTTACATTGTTGTGGAGATCACTTTAATGTAAGTAAGACGTATTTATTTATTTATTTATTTATTAAATTTTTTGACCTTAGAGCTTAAGCTCCCTAAAGGCCATTATTACAATGTATTTAAATGGTGCAAAATAAAGAAAATGAATGCTCATTTAAAAATGAAATGTAATTAGGTATTTCGATACCTAATATGATTTCAGTTAATCAGAAGTAAGTTTTGTATTGAAAATCAATCACACAAGCAGCAGATAACTGTATCTAAATCCAGTTTACAAAGTTTTGTGATTTCGCCTGTTGTTTTTTATGTAAACAAAAAACAATAAAACATTTAACTATTCAGCTCTGTTTCTAAATTATATCACAGCAGAAGCGAGAGATCCCTTCAGACACGTTCATCCCTTGAATTTTTTAATTTGTTATGCCTACTTAAATGTTTTGTTTTTATATTTACAAAGGCATTTACAAATACAGATAGAGGATACAGAAAATTATGTTCAATACAACATAATGAAACAAGAAGGTGTAAATGTGACACTACGATTAAATAAAGGAGTTTTGCCTTACATATTCCATTGCCAAAATTGAAATATGCCACCACTCGTTAGAAGAATTGGTGCTATCAAGAGAAAACGGTTATCACTGATAGAAAAAGCTCTCTCAGAGTCTACTGCCAGTAGTAGTGATGCTATAGAAATATGTGAACCGCCACAAGCAAATAACGATGAAGTAGAATCCTGTTCTTCCTATATTGTAGAAATTAGTTCATCGGAGAATGAAATGAAAGTACTTATTGATAAAGCTGTACAAGTGAATATTAAAGCTAAGTATAGAAGTAAAGATGTTTATGTAAATTTCCCTACGGGCAAGAAAAATGTAGCACTATCTCCACTAAAATGTCCTCTTTCATTAACAAATACTGCAACATCATCAATAAGATCAGTTGCCAAAAATAATTGCTTGCCGTCAGCCCAGATCAAAAGCCTGCAATGCCATACAAATGTAAGCAGTGCGCAGTACGACTTGTTGACATAGCTTATGACGTCACGTTTCTTTTAGCCAATGGTGTTGCGTTTTAGAAATTTGAATTAATTTGCACTTTTATTTATTAATTTCAAGTAATTAAAAAGATATTAATTACTACAATAATGGTTTAGTTCAAATGTCCGGCCAATAAAGATTCGGAATAAAAATATTTGAACCAAATTTAAATTTCATGCATATTCCCTATTCTTTCACATAAATTTAATTTGCCTAAAGTTTGTGTTCTGATAAGGCTTAAATAATGATGCCACTTTAACTTTCGTGGTGTTCAGCAAGTCCTTTCGATCAACGGCCTTTTTCATTTATACCTTCTTAAGTTCATAATTCTCTTCATTGTGAGGCACTTATTTATTACACCAATTAACCACTTTGCTAACTTAATCCAATCTGATTTTCTTGCAAGTTCACATTTGAAGTTTAAATTAGTGAACGCCTTGCGGTTTTCGAATAGACAAAAAAATTCAGTAATGAAAGTGTTCTTAGGAATGCAATATGTGTTGCCTATGCCGCCCCGCATAACTACTAACTACAATTTCTCATGGGAAACCCAATTCAAAACGGTTCATGTGTCAAATTAAAATCGGTAATTGGAAGAAGTTTCGAAAAGTTAAAATTTCACCGAGCACACGATGGAGAATTAAGACATAAATTCGATTTGATGCGTTTCTTGAGGCGACAAAAAATGTTAATAAAAGCACGCGGTCGGTGACATTATTTAGTCTCGATTTAAAAAATGCTCCGACCCTCGGACGATTAGCAGCCGCAAAACAATAAATCAAATTTTAATTTAATAAACGCAACGTCAAGTGGCTACAGATTAATGGTTGTAATAGAATTTTTTCATAACTTACATCGACGGTAACATGAGGCATCAAAAATACTTTCGAAGGCGGCGATTCTTTCGGCACGTAACGATAAAATTCTTCGTCGTATCGATACCATTTAATTGTGTAAAGTGCCACTTGCTCCAGATCATAATCGCACGCTAAAGTTACCGAATCTCCGATGCGAACGGCTTCCGGCGCTCTAATATGCATATCTTTCAATGCGGACACATCTGCAACAAAATGTAACGTTTTAGTGGATGAATCGGTTTGCCCCGAAAATTTCGGTAGCCACAATGAATAACATTGTAACTAGCAAAACGTAATTTTTTAGAAGAGCGTTTTAAAGATTCTACATTTTTCCTTTTTCTTGAGGAGATAACTCTTTTTTGGGTTTGAAATTGATGGATACTCATTTATTTTAACTCATATAACATCACTGTATAATTTATTTTGAGAAAATTATTAATTTAACGGATTTACCAGCGTTTACCATTCTTCATAGAAGTAATGTTTGCAGTTATACTATTGTAACTTCGCTTACAATTATTTTGCACACAGAATTTTTATCGAATAAGATTATAAAGTGTTTTACAACTCATTTACTTTTTGAAATTTGTTGTAATACTATTGTAAGCTCCAATACATTGCAACTTTTTAGACTGCTTATAACAATAATTATAATAAAATACGATATAATATTGTAGTAGTATTACTGATAACGGGGAATCATTTTTATTAATATTCGAATCTTAGGAAATATCTGAAGAACAAAATCTTATTAGTTACACC
Organism: Dascillus cervinus; assembly: GCA_949768715.1. Taxonomy (NCBI): domain Eukaryota; kingdom Metazoa; phylum Arthropoda; class Insecta; order Coleoptera; family Dascillidae; genus Dascillus; species Dascillus cervinus. The sequence continues at coordinate 32,471,310 of OX458318.1, forward strand.
ATCTTGGGATTTTCAGAAAATCAATTTTTTCTTTTCGGCTAGATTTATTGTTTACTTTGCAGGATATTTTAAGCGTTTAACCATTTGAAAGTTCAAATTATTTTCGAAATTCTAGCAATTTGAAGTGAGCACAGCAAAGTACGGCCGCATCTCGGGTACTTTGTTCAAGATATCTGGAAATTTACTCAACCGATTTTGATAAAACTTATACCACGTATTCTTTATATTATCTAAAATATAGCATAGGACTTTTATGATTTTAATAGCTGCGTAAAAAAAAATTATATTTATACTCATTTTTCCGAGCACTAAGGTGGTGCCTTAGGCGGTTGTCCGAGTTAAAATAACGAGGTTAGATTGAACCAATGTAATAATTAACAAGTCTTACTTAACGTGTTAATTTTGTAGCAACTCCAAAATTTTCCTTCCACGTGAAGACATGACAATATTGTTTTACTAACAATATAATTCACTCGTATTCACAAAATACTAATAAAATCAAACTACCGTGTTTCGATGTTACCGAATTTTAAGCGGGAAACAACATTGTAAGTGTGCGTAGTCGTCGTTTAGTCCGATAACCATTGATGCAAGAACTTTGTAAATCAATAAATCTTTAAGGAATCCGAAGAATAACATTGTAAGAATCATTAACATTCCTATGAAAAAGCGTAAAAGAATGTATTATCGCGGCAACAACATTGTACGCTTTGGTACAATTTTATTTAAGTAAATTTGTTAGTTCTTGGAAAGGTAAAGTATGTTACAATTTTTAGGTCACGCATTAAATTTCAGTAAAATTCTTTACCATGTTTGGTAAGTACGTTATTGCAGATACAATGAGATAAAAATTGATTTTGTTTATAATAAAACAAAAAATAAAAAATAATTTGAGTTTACTAAATCATGTAAATCACACCCAAGATATCAAATATGAAATAAAGTGAAAATCGACAAATTGTCAGTTACAACGTTGTTAATTGCGGCTACCGATATTTTAATCGGAGCAGTAGATTTGCTCCTACAATTAATGGGAAATTAGATCAATTAGCGGTAATCAAGCGTGATTACGTAATCAGTTAGGGTAATCAATAAATAAATCGCGAAAAAATCCGCGAAATTCCCCAGAAATCGCGAAACAACTGCGAAATCCGCGAATAAATTTGATATAACGGTGACCCAGAAGCCCTGTTGCTTATCTACTCGAAGCGGTTTAATTTACTTATCGTGTGTGAGTTGCAGGGCCTTTATAGGTATAAACTACAGTTTAATGTGATTTAGAAATCAAGGGGGAGCGCGTCCTTAAACTTGGGATATGGATTTTCCACTACCTTATATAACTAAGCTCCGTTACGCTGCATTTAATCCCTTCGGGTCCGCAAGCCAAGAATAAAAATGGTTATGAGATTTTTTGTATGTTGTCCTAGACGGTCCCTTAATAGCCTGAAAGGGACTTTACAACGAGGGAGAACTCTTCAAGGAATATCAGTGAGCGGTTTTCGTTTTTTCCTTTCTCTGATAAAGACATCACGATTTGATGTTTGTAGTCACACAATTTTCCTTTAACCCTTCCGCCACCAAATTTATAACATCTTAGCGTCGCCCCGTTACGTATAGCGGCGATTTAGCTTTCTTTTTGTTACCTTTCGACAATATGTCGCCCGACAATGGCCAACTACGAACGGAGACAGTTTCCGGCGCTATGTGCCCGGACGCAAAAAATGTCATAAATGACGTCACTGACGCAATCAGTTCCGTTTTGTTGCTCGTTCACTTCGTTACGCCCGCATTTCCCACACTTGCAGCAAGAGGGTGATTTATCAATTTTTTCTAAATTGCATTTTCGCGTTGAAATTATTTTTATTTCGCGAATTGTCGCCCATTAAATCCTCAATTTGTTTTTTCCATTTTGAGTACAGAACTATTTTCGTTCAGATACTAACCAAGCCTTAAGAATTGCCTTTTAAAAATTATTTTTGTAAGATATGGAGAAAAAGAGAAAAACTAAAATTTGCACGATGAAATGTCACTTTGTAGAACTAGCGTGGTAAAATCTTTACAACCCTAGTCTTATAAAATAACCTTTTCACGACAACAAAAAAATCTTGAGAGTTTCAGAAAGAACTGTTGCAATAAGTTGCTTGAAAATCTTTCATTTATTTCATTTACTTGTTTTCATAAAGTGTGCTCAGATCAATATTTTTTTTTCGACTTATGTTAGAATCCACATTTTCATAAAGTGTGGTCAGGTAAAAAAAAATTCCATTTTCTTGTTTTCAAATGATTACAACAAGGGTTGAATCTTAAAAGTCGGTTTCCTAGGTGAAACCATGCAAATTGCAGTGCCCATTTTCATAAAGTGTGCTCAGGTCTTTTTTTTTTCTGGCCGAGAATCGATTTTTCTGACTCAGAATCTGCTTTTTCTGACTCAGAATGTGATTTTTTTTCGATTTATGTTAGAATCCACATTTTCATAAAGTGTGCTCAGGTCAAAGAAAAAACAAATTGTTGTCCATTAAATCCTTAATTCATTTTTTACATTTTGTGAGCACAGAATTTTTTTCGTTTAGATACTAACCAAGACTTAAGAATTATTTTTTCAAAATTATTTTTACAAAATATTGAGAGAAAGAGAATAACTAAAACTTGGGTGATGAAATGTCACTTTATAGAACTTGCGTGGTAAAATCTTTACAAGCCCAGTCCTATAAAGTGACCTTTTCACGACAAAACAAAAAAATCTTGAGAGTTTCAGAAAAAACTGTTGCAATAAGATGCTACAAAATCTTTGGAAGCGCATCTGAAATTTTTATAAACATTTCCTCAAAGAAAAAACAAATTGTCGCCCATTAAATCCTTAATTCATTTTTTCCATTTTGTGAGCACAGAATTTTTTTCGTTTAGATACTAACCAAGACTTAAGAATTATTTTTTCAAAATTATTTTTGCAAAATATTGAGAGAAAGAGAATAACTAAAACTTGGGTGATGAAATGTCACTTTATAGAACTTGAGTGGTAAAATCTTTACAAGCCCAGTCCAATAAAGTGACCTTTTCACGACAACAAAAAAAAAAGAGTTTCAGAGAGAACTGTTGCAATAAGTTGCTAGAAAATCTTTGGAAGCGCATCTGAATTTTCTATAAACATTTCCTCAAAGAAAAAACAACTTTTTAAGTCAAGTTTTTAATTAGTTATTAATTCGCTGTTCAGCATCCTCGAATAAACAACCCGGTAATAACCAATTTAAAAAGTTACCCAACTTTTAGAAAATTCCCCAATCAAATCAGGCCGTCTAAATAAATAATTACAATTGAAACAATGCGTTTAAGATTGACGAGACCATTTTCACGCAACTACACCCGCAAGACTGGAAAGTGCCTGTCACGAGGCATTAAATTCAATTTCCATTATTATACGCAAATGTGACGTGAAAATCTCCGGGGTGCCTTAAAGCCCGACATCATTAAGAACGATTTTAATTCGCCCGATGAAAGAATAATTGGACCAAACTGCATTTTTCCAGTCGCACTGAATGCACGGCAATTAGCGGGCGAAATGACGGAAATTAGCCAAGTTCACGAGGGCACAGAACCGCAATAATAAGCAATTAATTATTGCCGATAATTGCAGAAGTGTGTCGTAAATTAATAAATTATTGACGATTTTAATTGCGCATTGTGAAGACGGGGTGGGTTAAATAATGTCGCCGGGAAGGCGACTTCATTATAACTTAGTTAATTTCAGCATCAACTTGAGCATGCACAATAACAAGGAGCTTCACAATTAAAAGCTGCAATTTGAAATTAAAAAGTTTTTTTCGGAATTATGAAAAATCGCGCCTCTCTCCCTATATTCCGATGAATAATCACAGTCTCAAAAATGGGGTAAGACAAATTGATAACATTAGGTTAACGTTTCATGAGTGGGTCGCTCGAGCACTTTCGTAATTTGAACCGCTAAGATTGACTGTTTCATAAAGTAAAAGCATTTTCAGTTATAATGCAACGAGTAGTCAAAGATTGTCGAATATTTTCTCATTGGCTTCATGAACACAACGAGTGTGCAGCATTTAAAAAGGCTGTAATCAAGTTTAAAAAAATATTTAAAATAGAGAATAATTTTGAGCTGTTTAAACGCCGCCGTTTTCGCGCGCTCTGTTGATGACGTCACATGCTATGTCAACAACAGTCCAGCCCACTGTTTACTGCAAGTGTTTTCATTTGTAACTTATTTCACCATGAAAAAAGTTCAAAAGACAGTTTATAAGAATTGCATTGTGCCTGAATGCGAAAACACTATCAGAAGTGCACCTGATGGGTGCAAAAATACGTAAGGAATTGTGTAAGGTTATCAGAAGAGATGAAGTATCTGCAATAACTTGTTTACATTGTTGTGGAGATCACTTTAATGTAAGTATGACGTATTTATTTATTTATTTATTAAATTTTTTGACCTTAGAGCTTAAGCTCCCTAAAGGCCATTATTACAATGTATTTAAATGGTACATAATAAAGAAAATTAATGCTCATTTAAAAATGAAATGTAATTGGGTATTTCGATACCTAATATGATTTCAGTAAATCAGAAGTAAGTTTTGTATCGAAAAACAATCACACAAGCAGCAGATAACTGTATCTAAATGCAGTTTACAAAGTTTTGTGATTTCGGCTATTGTTTTTTATGTAAACAAAAAACAATAAAACATTTAACTATTCAGCTCTGTTTCTAAATTATATCACAGCAGAAACGAGACATCCCTTCAGATACGTTCATCCCTTGAATTTTTTAATTTGTTATGCCTACTTAAATGTTTTGTTTTTATATTTACAAAGGCATTTACAAATGCAGCTAGAGGATACAGAAAATTATGTTCAATACAACATAATGAAACAAGAAGGTGTAAATGTGACACTAGGATTAAATAAAGGGGTTTTGCCTCACATATTCCATTGCCAAAATCGAAATATGCCACCACCCGTTATAAGAATGGATGTTATCAAGAGAAAACGGTTATCACTGATAGAAAAAGCTCTCTCAGAGTCTACTGTCAGTAGTAGTGATGCTATGGAAATATGTGAACCACCACAAACAAATAACGATGAAGTAGAATCCTGTTCTTCCTATATTGAAGAAATTAGTTCATCGGAGAATGAAATGAAAGTACTTATTGATAAAGCTGTACAAGTGAATATTAAAGCTAAGTATAGAAGTAAAGGTGTTCATGTAAATTTCCCTACGGACAAGAAAAATGTAGCACTATCTCCACTAAAATGTCCTCTTTCATTGACAAATACTGCAACATCACCAATAAGATCAGTTGCCAAAAATAAATTGCTTGCCGTCAGCCCAGATCAAAAGCCTGCAATGCCATACAAATGTAAGCAGTACGCAGTACGACTTGTTGACATAGCTTATGACGTCACGTTTCGTTTAGCCAATGGTGTTGCGTTTTAGAAATTTGAATTAATTTGCACTTTTATTTATCAATTTCAAGTAATTAAAAAGATATTAATTACTAAAATAATGGTTTAGTTCAAATGTCCGGCCAATAAAGATTCGGAATAAAAATATTTGAACCAAATTTAAATTTCATGCATATTTCATATTGTAAGAGAAAGTTGAAATTTGAAAAATAACAATTTTTTTGGACATCGGTTGAAGAAACTCGTCTGATTTCATAATTGACATCGCATCTACTGAATATCTAACTAATGTTACCCAAATTTCATCAAAAATAATTTTCATTTTAAAATTATTAGTCCGACACCTAACGGTATAAGGACATTTAGAATAAATAAATAAATAAAAAATTATGATTTATTTTCAGTTTTTAAAGTTTCGATAAATTCCATTTTCTCTGAAACCAAAAATCGCTTGCAGAATCCGAATAGTCCGTTTTAGGTTTTTGAACATGCAAATACTTTTGGCAGGTTTAGATTTTTTTAAAAATCGAAGATGAAAGTTTTTCTCATATGGTACCAACAATATTGCGGGCACTGTATGTTCCAATTAAATTACCGATCACAATCGCGCAGCTGAAAATGAAATTGAAAAAATATAAATAAATAAAAAAAACACGTATAACATTCTAACATAATATTTATACAATTAAATGAATTATAAAACGTAACACGAGATACAATCTATCTCAGATTAGTGGAAAGTCACCGAAACCTCAAGCAATTAATTTGGCTGCATTTCTTCTTAAGAAATTTCCAAGGATGTTACGTTGGTAATGATAATTTAGCAATTTCTGAATTAAATTATGAGCTAATAATTTGAACTGCGTTAAAGTTATGAAGAACTCGAAAATTTCACTAATGTCTTAGGATATTAAGAAAAGACATAATTTTAGACATTTTCCTCGTTCAGACTGGGAAAACTAACTGTACCATCATCGAGATAAAACGGTTAACGTAATTAAAATGTAGTCTGCTGAAAAATATTTCAGTTAATTTGAATGGGAAGTCCGAAAATAAATCGCATTTGGGCGAATCGGTCTTTGTTGCGGTTCGGTCAGAATTCATTTGATCGCACAAGTAGTAAACAAACAAACATGTGAGGGTTTGTTCCGCTTGTCTTTGTTGTGCTTCGTTAAGCAGTGAGCCACCTCAAATTTGGTTTTAATCGATCAAGCTGCTTGACTAGCTATTTATGGAAGTTATAGATGCAGGAACTATTTCTCGACGTGGCTGACGGCTCGGTGCGAGTTAATTAATTGATTTTCACTAGGAAAGTTTCAAGTGCGCGGTCCATTACCCCAGGCATGTTTTTGTAAGGGCCAAAATGTTATCATTTGCGGCGAAAAAGAGGCCCGATAATTCGTTTACATCAGAGACGCGTGGGCTGTTTTGAAAAAAAAATTGTTCGAGGAGGAAAAATGACAAAACTTGCCAGTGTCCGACGAGAGGGAAACGAGAGGAGTACATTCATCAAAAGTTTGAATAGAAAATGGAAAATGTCATATTAAAATGAAAAGCGTTTATATCGAAGGCATTAAGTGCCATTGTGGGTTAGAAAATACAATGTAACGGACAAAAAACGGATTGAAATTCTCGGCATTAGTCTGTCACTTAGAAGTAATAGATGGTGCTGTTACGATATGACGTCATGACATACAATATAATGCTCCCGACATAATGGATTCAGACTAGACATGACATTTTCGTCTTCTGGATTTGCGTCTCGTATTAAATACTTGACATAATCAAGCAGGAAAAAATTACGGAATTGTGTATAATCATATATAATACAACAAGTGAAATAGAGATTATCGATAATCGCAAGAGTTGGGACACGAAACATGTTGTCAAAAATTAATTTTACGACTCAAAGAGGAGTGAAATTATTTGACATGTTGAGCGCATCTATTATATCACGAATGAACAATTTAATACTTTTTCGGACAAAATATACTTCCGAGAGTCGCAAAACTCGGTAAATTGGGCCCAAATATATTTGTGAGGCTTTACAGTGTTACACGGTTTATGATGTTGTATCTTTTCATCAATATTGTTTAACGAGCAATCACCGAAACCCGCCAAAATTTCTCTTAAAATTAGAAATTTCATGTGTAATTTAGATTGTACTATTTTAATTAATTTTTTTAAGACAAAAGTAAATAAACTAACTATACTTACAATTAGATTTGAAATAATTAAAATTCACGTGGAAATTGTAGAAGAAAGTTGAAAACTAACACTTTTTTGGACATTGGTTGAAGAAACTCATCTGATTTCATAATTGGCATCGCATCTACTGAATATCTAACTAATGTTACCTAAATTTCATCAATAATAATTTCAATTTAAAATTATGATTTATTTTCAGTTTTTGAAATTTCGATAAATTCAATTTTCTTTGAAACCAAAAATCGCTTGCAGAATCCGAGTAGTCCATTTTAGGTTTTTGAATATGCACAAACTTTTGGCAGATTTAGATTTTTAAAGAAATCGAAGATAAAAATTTTTCCCATATGGTGCAAACAATATGGCGGGCACTATATACAGGCTGTTCACGAAAAAACGCCCCAGCTCCTAGCGCTATTATTAGGAGTCCAATTGTAACAAACGATACGTCAAATTAAATGGTTCAAAAAGTACTACAATGTGTAGCTCAAACATAATTTTTACCTGTTTCTCCATTCAAAGGTCAAAGGTCAACTTCATTTTTTCAAATTACAACCTTATATTTTTCTTTTACAATTTGATAGAGATTTTTTTTCTGAATTCAACGATGTATCACAATCAATATTTCTGATTTATTTTAGGGTAATAAAGAAATTAAAATAATAATTAATATTATTAGCAGTAGGCTTTGAAAAATAACTGAGACGTAGCGGTGGCTATGGAAACGATGTGTCAGTACGGAAACAACGTATTTTAAAGAATTAATTTATGAACAACAACAGATAACATTTAATAACTAAACAATTAAATAAAGAAATGGCAAATTAACAAAAATGTTCAAATTGGGCATCGTTTCTTTCCAGACATTTTCGTCGACATCTAGATCCTACACTTTGTGTAGCATTAATTAAAATTTCTGCTGGTGTTTCCCGACAAGCGTTGACTATTCTCTCTCTCAAAATTTCCTCCGTTTCCGGGCGCGTAGCATAAACAATAACCAATAAACAATGAAAATTGGTCCTATTAGGTATCCTGGCGCCTAATATTCCGCACCAAACGTTCACCGAAAATTTTATCTGAGGATTTTGTTCGATGGTAATATGTGGGTTTTCTACACTCCAATAGCGGTGATTGAAACGATTAAAATGTCTGTTGTTTGTAAATTGACACTCATCAGACCACAAATTTTTTGTATAAAATGATTGATCTCGCCTTAACTCGCTTAAAAAGAAATTACACAAATTTATTCTACGCCAGTGGATCGTTTAGTTCACTATTTCACTAGTTCACTATTATTCATTTTTATTACAAAAAATAGATAAACAAACTAATAGCCAGTTTCTGACGGCGATGTTAACGTATTTCTCCAGTTAAATGTCCCGGTTACCATGGTTATTACCATTGTTGCAACAATAGTAATAGTAATTTTTATTTGTGAGACGTCGTTTCCATAGCCACCGCTACGTCTCAGTTATTTTTCAAAGCCTACTGCTAATAATATTAGTTATTATTCTAATTTCTTTATTACCCTAAAATAAATCAGAAATATTGATTGTGATACATCGTTGAATTCAGAAAAAAAATCTCTATCAAATTGTCAAAGAAAAATATAAGGTTGTAATTTGAAAAAATGAAGTTGACCTTTGACCTTTGAATGGAGAAACAGGTAAAAATTATGTTTGAGCTACACATTGTAGTACTTTTTGAACCATTTAATTTGACGTATCGTTTGTTACAATTGGACTCCTAATAATAGCGCTAGGAGCTGGGGCGTTTTTTCGTGAACACCCTGTATATAAACATTAGGAAAAAGCGCGATTATAAAATACATTGTTAGGCAATATCCAGCTTGAGAACAAAGGGACAATTTTGTGAGTTTATATGCAAAACAATAGTTATAATCATGACTGTTTCATGACCGTATAGAAGTATCATATGTTGCAAACAATTCACACATTTGTTTGAAGTTCGATACATTCATGTCAAAGTACATTCACATGAATATCAAATACTGCTTTAAAAAGAAGTTGCAAAACATGTAATTCTGACAAATTTGTGTAAGCACTAAGTTCCTCCTTCCTTTGATCTCCAAGGCAGTGTTTCCTTAACATGAATCTTTACCTCATTAAACAAGAGACAACAAACGAATCTTCGTCAAGAAGCCTTATAAGCATTAGTTAATTACGAAATCAATACAAGAACGTACAATTTAACTGTTTGGTTAAAATTTTATAAATTTCGAGTAATTTTTGCAAATTATGTTTATCTAAACTTAAAATGCCTGAAAATAATAAAATTAGTCGTTAAAGAAGCTCTTAAACTTGCAGAGTTTTTTCTCGTCCATTAAAGTTCGGTGAAAGTTAAAAATAAGCCCCAAAACTGTTTCGTTTACGCACCGTTGGCCATAACGCTTGAAAACTGTTTCTCCGCCTTATTGTGACAGCGCCACTATTATAACGCATCGAAACTTGATCCCTAACTATACATGCGACGACAGGGTTGAAATGCCCCGCAGGTGAACTGTACAATATCAAAGCTTTCATCAAGTATGTTATCATTGCCAATTCTAAAAGTGGGTTTGTCTTGAACTCGAGCTATAATTATATTCCGTAACCCCTTTTCGCTGACATCACCCTCTATGAGCACAATGTGTAACAAATACTTGTGTCAACAATTATCCTCTGTCAGTTGGTGTCTTATGTAAATTGTTCAGGAAGTTTGTTTTAAAACCGAACGCCTCACTGATTTAGACACATCTTTCCTCAAAGATCAATATGTTTTATTAATTTAAATTGCATAAGTCTCTTATAAAGTTACTGTAGATTAAAATATGTGTTTCCTACAAGGCGTTCATTTTTAAATTGAATTCCCTGTATACAGTGCCCGCCATATTGTTCGCACCATATGAAAAAAACTTTCATTTTCGATTTATTTAAAAATCTATATCTGCCAAAAGTTTGTGTATGTTCAAAAACCCAAAATGGACTACTCGGATTCTGCAAGCGATTTTTGGTTTCTGAGAAAATGGAATTTATTGAAATTTCAAAAACTGAAAATAAATCATAATTTTAAAATGAAAATTATTTTGGATGAAATTTGGGTAACATTAGCTAGATATTCAGTAGATGCGATGCCAATTATGAAATCAGATGAGTTTCTTCAACCGATGTATAAAAAATTGTTATTTTTTAAATTTCAGATTTCTCTTACAATTTCCATGTGTAAATTTGAATTTTAATTATTTGTAATCTAAGTATAGTTGATTTAATTTTATTTAATTCAAGTTTCTCTTGTTATGTATAATTCTGTACCCCAGAAGCAAACTATGTTAAGTCCAAAATTGTCCAAATTGAGTTTTTTATGGTAAATCACTAAACGAAACTCATACTTTCATTTGCTTTTGTCAGAAAAATTCTATCCATGTCTAAAAATCAATGTTCTACCTTGTACCGTCATGGAACTATAGCAAAAACTGTTGTCAAAAAAACTTTAAAGTACTCTCCTGAACATTTGAAGTTTTGGACTTAACATACTTTGCTTCTGAGGTACAGAATTGTTTTAGTTACTTACAATAGTTTCCTTATTCCATAACAACATTTTTAAAATTTTCCACTTACTACAAATTTATCACACACAAACATTTTAAAAAACATATTTTTTAAAACATTGTCAATTACCCACATTAAACATTTTAAAAAGAGTCAAACACAATTATTACTGGTTATGATAGTAAAGTGATTTACAAAGTCATAAATAAATTCAAATATAATAGAAGTAAAAAATTAATGGAACAGATGGAATAAATAACAACGGTAACCAATGAAAGTTGAAAAAGTAATATCAAAAAGATCCAAAATGAATATCGCTGAAACACTATGTATATACAGTGAGGACGCGTGAGTTGGAATAAATTCATTTAAAATTCATGAGTTTGGTTTTTGGAAAAACGCTCGAACAGGTCGATTTTTGTTTTTAAAGCTGCATCTTTCTTGATATTTATACTTTTACGATCGTCTTTTGTTTTCGCACTATGACGTCATCAATAATTTTTTTAAATTGTACTCTATATTTTTGTTCACGAATTTGGATGCAGCGCATTTTTCTGAGTACAGAAATATCAAATTTGTATGACCTTGAAGAGGAAAGTTTTCGAAATAATCAGTGCTAAAGTTTAAAAAAATTTATGATAAAATTGTTAGAGTAGACCACTAATAATATCATCAAGGAAACGCTGGAAATCGAGCAAAACATTCAATTGTGTGATTATTTTGTTTTTTTGATTGTTGACACTTGTCAAGTACAGTTTCAAAGCTTGAAGAATGGCGCGTTTAACTGAGAAACAACGAATAGAAATGTTAATGATGGTAGGATATGACGATAATACTCGAACAGAAGCTGAAGTTTGCGAATTGTTCAATGATAAGTACCCGGAGAAGCCTATTACACAATCAGTAGTTAGTAAGGTGGAGAAAAAGTTTAGAGACTTTGGCCACGTAAGAGACAATTACAAAACCAACTATGTTACATTTCCAGAAAGCACACAATTGAATGTTTTGCTCGATTTACAAGAAAATCCTCACAAGTCAAGTCGACAAGTAGCTGCAGAACAGTCACTAAGTAAATCTTCTGTTCTAAAATATTTACACAAGAACAAATGGCACCCATGCAAAGTACATTTTGTTGAGGAACTTATTTAAGACGATCTCGACCGCAGAGTTTGCGAAATAATGATGGATAGATGCAATGCCAACCCGGAATTTTTACGTAAGATAGTTTTTTCTGACGAGGCAACATTTTGTTTGAATGGTTCGGTATACAAGCAAAATTTTCGATATTGGGCACCAGAAAACCCACATTGGAGAATGGAAAGTCATACACAATTCCCTCAGAAAGTAAACGTTTGGGCCGGAATTGTGGATACCTCAATTGTGGGTCCCTTTTTATTGAGGAACACTTAATTTTGAAAAATATTTAGACTTACTACAAAATGACATAATACCCAGTGTAAGTGCGCTCTACCTGAATAATGAAAACCCAAATATACCGGCAGATTCAATATGGTTCCAACAGGATGGAGCGCCCCCACACTATTCGAGAACAGTACGAGAATACCTTCATAATATTTTCCCAAATAGATGGATCGGAAGGAGAGGTTTTATCGAATGGCCAGCTAGGTCTTCAGATTTAACCCCATTAATTTTTTATCTATGGGGTTATCTGAAATCTAAAGTCTATTTCAATAAACCGGAAAAATAAACACGCAATTGAATGTTTTGCTCGATTTCCAGCGCTTCCTTGATGATATTATTAGTGGTCTACTCTAACAATTTTATCATAAATTTTTGAAACTTTAGGACTGATTATTTCGAAAACTTTCCTCTTCAAGGTCATACAAATTTGACATTTCTGTACTCAGAAAAATGTGCTGCATCCAAATTCGTGAACAAAAATATAGGGTGCAATTTAAAAAAATTATTGATAACGTCATAGTGCGAAAACAAAAGACGATCGTAAAATTATAAATATCAAAAAAGATGCAGTTTTAAAAACAAAAATCGACGTGTCCCAGCGTTTTTCCAGAAACCAAACCCATGAATTTTAAATGAATTTATTCCAACCCACGCGTCCTCACTGTATAAAACCAAAAAGAATGAGGAAATATTAAATGAACAAATTTATACAAATAATGATACGTAATTCAAGTCGATATATAAAGTTAAAAATAACTAAATGTAAAAAAACGGATTCCATAAAAGTTTGGTACTGAAATTTAAATTAGTATGCAATGATTACTGACGATGGACGCACGAATAATAATCATGAATAGTAATAATAATGAATAATCATTGTGTTTGACTCTTTTTAAAATGTGTTTTTTTAAATGTTTAATGTGTGTAATTGACAATGTTTTAAAAAATGTGTTTTTAAAATGTTTGTGTGTGATAAATTTGTAGTAAGTGGAAATTTTTTAAAAATGTTGTTATGGAATAAGGAAACGATTGTAAGTAACTAAAACAATACATAACAAGGGAAACTTGAGTTAAATAAAATTCCAGTGTAAAACTCGTCTAATTACATAAACTTGTCACACCCATTTTGCAATGCATACCTTTCTTCACTCGTGTTACAAAATACTATTTTTTTAACAGCGCCCATTAAATGCCCTTTAAATTTAATTGTGTTTAGTTTTCAAGCGAAGTTATCTTCTGGATGGTACAAAGAAACTAAAACAGGTCAAGTTAAATAGCCGTGGAACGAAATTAGTAAGTTAATAAAGTCACGAACCGCCACTGAGTATGTCTGGAAGTATCCTTACATAGCGCATGCCATTGTGGCATACATAACCACCCTAATTACTTTTCGAATAACTTTATATCGTCGATAAACATTTTCAGACATATAAACCTCCAAACTTATATCATAATTTTATAATCCGAGAGCAGCGCAACTTGAAACTTGCCAACTATGCGCAAACATATTTCCATAATTGTGATAGCAGCGAACCCTTCAACCGTCCCCGAAAAATAAACAGAAAGAACTTCCGCGTGCACAAGAAATGGGACATGCAAATATCTCTGAATTAAATCGACGATTTTGTTTTGAATCGGCTTTAAAGTTTACGGGCTTTAAATTCGGCAGCAAAGCCCGGGGTGGGAATAAACGACTCAGAGAGAGTTCAAGGTCCTCCTGTGTAACTACCAGTGGGCGTATTTTGAAACTTTTAATGACGAGCAATTTTTGCTTAAAAATCACGCTCCGGCAAGCTCCAGTGGCGGCCGTTGCTTCGACACGACATTGATCCCATTGTTTTATTTTACGCTAGTTTTACAACGACGCTGTTATTTAACTGTTTCATAAAAGAGGAACATGTTTTCTGCTATCTACCCTTTGTTTTGATGTTAAACAAATAAACATCAAAGCATAACAAAGTCATAAAAATGTCTGCATGGAACGGGATATGTTCAAAATGACTCCGCTTCGCTAATACGATGTGCATGGCCTACCATATATTTCTAGATAACGGCAAGCATTGTAATCTTACCCTTTGAATTTTATGGAGGTAACGTAAGATTAAAAATAAATGAGGGTGGCTTCGGAAAACGTACTCACTGCATCAAAATAGAGGGAAGTGCATAAAACGCATTAGCTTTTATAACTGCGGAAGAAAGATGATCTCCGTGAGATAGCGCCTGCATTAAGGGCTGAATGCGCGGACAGAAAATCGGTTTTCTTTGATGAAGCCAATTCGTACGCAAATCATATATGGGAAAAACTTTCATCTTCGATTTTTAAAAAAATCTAAATCTGCCAAAAGTTTGTGCATGTTCAAAAACCCAAAACGGACTAGTCGAAGCGATTTGGTCTGGAAGCGATTTTTGGTTTATGAGAAAATGGAATTTATCGAAACCTCAAAAACTGAAAATAAATCATAATTTTAAAATGAAAATTTATTTTGATGAAATTTGGGTAACATTAGTTAGATATTCAGTTGATGCGATGCCAATTATGGAATGAGATGAATTTCTTCAACCGATGTCGAAAAAAATTGTTATTTTCCAAATTTCAACTTTCTCTTACAATTTCCACGTGTAATCTTGAATTTTAATTATTTCAAATCTAAGTATAGTTAGTTTATTTATTTTTGTTTTAAAAAAATTAACTAAACTGGTACAATCTAAATTACAAATGAAATTTTTAATTTCAATAGAAATTGTCATTTTGCATTTTTGGTGCAAAGTTTTTTATCACGAAAAACCACAGTTTAAGTTTCAGCTTGTTTTTTAATTTACTCAAAATACATGTAACTTAACAATTAATGTGAATAAATACAAAAAAATTATAATAATAAGATCATCGTCATATTTTATACAAATTCGTAAATAGCCAGGGATATTTTTTCAATAGGCGAATAACTATTTTATGTTCGACAGTATCATTAGTATTTTCACAATGGAACTTAAATTAAGTAAAAGTGATAAAATTGAAATTGTTTTAATTGTAGGTGACAAATATGAAACGTTGAGAGAGACAGAGCTATTTAATTTTTAATCACCGACATCCTGGTAAAAATATCTCCCACACAACAGTTGGACAAATTTATTCAAAATTTAAAAGTACGGGAACCATTGCAAATAAATTTAAACATCCACATGGTCATTGGATCACTGACGAAGAACACCAGCTGCAAATTTTGCGAACAGTTTCTTCCAATGGAGTTGTAAATTCGCAGAATGGCCGTTGATGGGCAGATGAAAATTCAGATTTTCTAGTAGAAGCACGAAATCAATACGAATGTATGGTGTGGAATCTTTAATAACCAAATATTTGAACCACACTTGGCAATAATTTAAATACAAAACAATCGTTGCTGTAACTACAACAATTGTTACAATGAAATTAATCTAGGATTAACTTATACTGTCAAATATCCATTACTACCCACGAATTTGTATAAAATATGACGATGATCTTATTATTATAACTTTCTAGTGCGTTTAACGGAAAAATGCACTTTTTTAAATTTATTCACATAAATTGTTAAGTTACTTGTATTTTGAGTAAATTAGAAAACAAACTGAAACTTAAAATGTGTTTTTTCGTGATAAAAAGGCTTTGCACTAAAAATGTAAAATAATATGACAAAAGTTCCCTTGAAATTAAAAATTTTATTTGTAATATTAGATTGTACCAGTTTAGTTCATTTTTTAAGACAAAAGTAAACAAATCAACTATACTTAGATTTGAAATAATTAAAATTCAAGATTACACGTGGAAATTGTAAAAGAAATTTGAAATTTGAAATATAACAATTTTTTTGGACATCTGTTGAAGAAACTCATGTGATTTCATAATTGGCATCGTATCTACTGAATATCTAACTAATGTCACCCAAATTTCGTCAAAAATAATTTTCATTTTAAAATTATGATTTATATTCAGTTTTTGAAGTTTCGATAAATTCCATTTTCTCTGAAACCAAAAATCGCTTGCAGAATCCGAGTAGTCCATTTTGTGTTTTTGAACATGCACAAACTTTTGGCAGATTTAGATTTTTAAATAAATTGAAGATGAAAGATTTTCAAGTGCGAACAATATGGCGGGCACTGTATATTCTTTCCAAAAACGGTTGATTCCAAAATATTTATAATTAATTAAACACTCTCTCTACTAGTGAAAAAATCACCAAGGTCACTGTCCTAGTTAAGGGGGTATTCTAGTGTAGAAATTTGAAAAAATCAATTTTTTTTCTTCTCATATTTTCAAAGTTTAACCTTTCAAGAATATGTCTTTAAAAGGAATTGTCAAAATTTTAATTATTTCCGGAGATATAGCTATTTTAGTGACACGACATCCAAACCGGCTGAGCCGGAACGACACTGGGCGTAATTTTACCCGAAACTTTAAACGCGTTTTTCTCGAAACTACTTTCTTCAAAAAGTTTGTCATGATTTCTCAAGTTCTACTTAACCGATTTACTTGGAATTTGGTGTGAGTCTTCTCTATATATGTCTCTATCGTACTAACTATGATTTATAACAAATTAATTTTTTTTACTATTTTTAAAAAATTCAGAAAAGTCAAAAAAATTGTAAAAAAATTTATTATTTTTTCGGACATCCGCAATGTAGCAAAAAAAAAATTTTTTCAGTTTTTTTTGGTTAGTACGATAGCAGCATTTATCTAGATAAATAATCTTTTTTATTTTTTTGTTTCACATCATTTGGAGGGTTGCAATCATGACAGACTTGGCGCGCCATTTTTTTCCAACCCGCCACTTCAACAGCTTATAACATTTTGAGTTTTCAATTTTTTCACTTTTTTTAATGTTTTATGTATTGTTAAAACATGAATAAATATCTTGTTAAAAAATGGATCGTAAAAATATTTTTTGTTTTTTATTTATATCACGCGAAAAAACACCTCAAATTCATGCCTCTAGACTAGAATACCCCCTTAAATTAAGTGGTGCAAATGATTTTTGATTCATCGAGAACCTATCATTCGTCATTACATTGAAAATTAACGCCAAATAGTTACCTAAACGCCTTAAATTTGCTACTAAAATTATTACAAGACTCTCTGAGACTAGCACACTTAAAATCAATCATCGTGACATCCTAAAAGCGCCGTAAGTTTTTTTAAAGATGTCTTTCATAAATAGAATGGAGGATATAAATAATATTGTGATAGTATATAACACTCGACCTGATTAAATCGGCGCTACATTCCTGAAAAAATCGTCCTCGTTTATTTGTAACTGAAACACTGGTTACAAAATCAATGAAAATTTCGAACGTTTTCATTTCGATTCAATTTAAAAACTTGGATAATTGCATATTTCCTCGTTATAAATAAATTGCTTGTTAGCGATACGCCTATTGTCTGGCGCGAGTGATTTTATTTTATTGCGCGATTGATCTTTTCCGTTTTATGCTTGTAACAGTATCTACCCTCGCTTTGCATCGTTAATAACCGTAAACCACAACTTCTCGAGAACGTATAACAAGATCATCGGCATTAAGCATAGGTTAACCTCGCGTTTATTATTTATAAGGACGGCCGTATAAATTTCCTATCGTATATCCTATCGATTAGCTGAAAATTTTCAAAAACGATCTCAATTCCGCGAAAAATAAAACAGCACACACAAGGAATGAGATTTCCGTTCCTTGAGCCATCAGATAAGCAATATCGCAAGCTCGATCTCTTGTTACGAAATCATTTTGTCTTTAGACTGACAGCTTTGGCGACAAGGAGCTGGAAAAAATTCGCTCAGTCACGTGATACGCCGACACGTCCCGTAAAAACTCGATTGTACATTATAGGGGAATTATTTGAATTAATTTGAAGTATGGTTGAGGATTTTTGCGAACATTGGCGCGATTTCCGTCGAGTTGTGAAGCGAAACGGAAAGTTTTTGATTCGAAAGCTTATTAAAAGTTGTCACGGATGGCTCGCTTGAAATTAGGAGAATGTGATTTGACATTTTTGTTACATCGATTCGTTCAATTGAAATATCGAAAAACTTTGCAAATAAAGTTAAATGATACAAGAAACCCTAAAACTTTGTAACTTCTTAATGGCATATCTGGTTCCAGTTTTTCAATAAAAAGCATTTATTTCTCTGTTTTATGTAACGGCCAGGTTTCTTGCTTAAAATTCCACTACTTTTTCATTACACTTGGTATGTTGAATTCTTTCTTCCCACACAAATACACAATTTGTTGCAGATGGAGAATTCACTTTGAAATTAATAAAATCTAATTGCCGTCTCTATGTGGAATTCTTCACAATTTCTCGTTTACTTTTAATGCTTCTAGCTTCCAGTTATTCAAGTAATGAACATTGAATTTTAGCTTAGAGAGAATTCAAAGTATTTCATAACGAAACATGCTTATCACTTCATTACATTGTCCAAATTATGCTTTAATTTTTATTTTTTAAATTGACACATTAACAAGTAGGTTTGTGAAGTGAAGTGAATTCTAATTTTCAGTCAACAGAATTTTGTAGTTTTTTTAATTTCTTCCCTAAAGGTATACAGTCAAACCTGTCTAAGACGGAACCGCCTAGGGCTGAAAAAAGTTTCGGCTTATCCAGTAACCTGTCTAAGATGGAAAATGAAACTGTCTAGGCCGGAAAACGTATATAATTGAAAAACACAAATTACAGGAATTCAAGATATATTTCTCCACAACTCTTGCAGCGTTTTTTGCTTTTTATTAGTACAAGTCGCTTTAACATTTCTTTCAAGTGCAGTACGACATTCTAATAGCTTTTTCTTCATTTCGCCACAATTTATACGATCTGAATAATGTTCCAATCAGCTTTTTCAATGCTTCTGCAGAGGTAACTATTTTTTCACCTTCTTCAACTTCCATAGCTGAAGTAATGGAATCCATATAACAATATTAAATAAATAAATGCTTGTAATATTTGTAAATATAAGATAATTATTATAATTTTGAGTCCAGATAATCCATACCTAAACCTGTTTCTTCAGTTTCATCTTCTCTCTGATCGTCCTACATAGCTTCTTCCATAAGGTCTTCTAAACACTGATATCCTCCTTCAGTTGTAACTTGCTCATTAATCTTTACGTAATCTTCTGGTCTGACTGAGTTTTCGGCGAGTTCTTCCATTAACTCTTGTATCCTTTCCATATCCTGTGAGCAGTTTTCATTTATTTCTTCCTCAATATTGTCCTTAAAATTAAATCCTGCATGCCTGAAGCACTTTATTACACAGTCCTTTTTAATAGATCTGTTACCAGCTGAAATCAAACGAATAGCATCCAAGACAGATATTTTTTTGGAAAGTTCGGTCACAGAGGTGCAGGCTGTCATGTTTGCACATTCCAATTGTAGTACAACTTTTCTGTAATGCCTTTTCATATTCTGAATCACATCCTGATCCTTGGGTTGGGTTAGGCTAGTCGTATTGGATGGTAAAAAACATAATTTAATATTAGAAAAATGCAAATGAGGGTGGCAGACTGTATTATCTGAAAAAAGCAAAATGTTTCTTTTTTGTGCCTGAATTTTTTTATTTAAAGCTTGAAGCCATTCTTCCATTAAGGAACAAGCCATCCAGGCCTTTCGATTGGCCCGCCAGGTGACTGGAAGTTCATGAACATTTAAATTTTTGAAGCAACGTGGCTTTAAACTTTTGCCAATAACTAAAGGTTTTTCTACATCTCCGTCAGCAAAGGCACATAAGAGTACATTTAACCTTTCTTTAGGTTTCTTTCCACCTGCACATTTACCATTCTTGGGAGCTAAAGTCTTATCGGGAATAGCTTTAAAGAATAAGCCCGTTTTGTCACAATTTCCAAAGTGTTACTTCGACATCGTTTCCGGCTTAGCCAGTGCAGTACCGTGCAGGGGACTTAAAACACTTTCCGTTTTCGCGTTGGCCAGTTTCCGGCTTAAGCAGGTAACTTTACATGGAGTTTACAAATACGTAATTCGGGACTGAAAAAAAGAACAGAATTCCGGCTTATCCAGGTTTGACTGTACTTATACTTTAAACCGTGACTGAATAGTAACCGAGCTTTTTTAATCATGTCGCCAACTAGGCGGTGAATTCCATAAAGCGTTTTCACATTATTAATATGTCCGAAATGGCATCATCGGAAACGCCGTAAAATTCGCAGCAGGTAATTCTGGACTCAATAAAAATTAGTTCTGAGTTGCGACTGCAATAACAGTTGTTTGAATGGCGCATAAAGCCACTATAAAAAACAATGACCCGCTTTTTGCTCTTCCCTCGATAACGCAGAAAATGCCGATGCAATCCCGTCCCGTTAAAGCGACACTTCATTATTATAATGCACGTTTTCGTCTGGTTCGGTTCCGGGAAAACGCCTTACCCTCGCGGAAAAATGTTAGTCATTTTTCGTAAAGTTCCGATAATGATATTTCCCATTCGCATACGTCCAATCTTATGGATACTAAAATTCACATTTTTACTGGCGGATGTGGTGCGCTCGTATTGTTTTCCGACTGAGGGTATTTTTTTTTATTACCGTTTTTATTTTTTATGCCGCTCCTGGTTTAATAAGAACGACGCCCGCATCGGCGGACCCATTCTCCCCGACATAATGGGACACGGATTATTCCAATGTAATCAATTATAAAAGTGTAAATAAGGAAAATTGATCGAGCCGACGCAGGGCGTAATGGCATTACATTAAGTTTAAACTGCTTTAGGAAGAGTAATATTTTATTTTCGCAACACCCGTCCTCTCGTCTTATTCTTTTATGCTCGGTGCGAAATGAAATAATCAATTACGTTTATTGACGATATTAATCACTTATTCTCCAATTTTCTTTTTACGGAGCGAACCAATTTTGAAATTCAATCAAGGCACTGTTCGATTTTATCGCGGAAATGATTCAAATCGCCCAATTAAAAACTGGTTTTCCCTTATTTGAGTCACTTTTTCAAATTCGCAAAGTTTTCTGAAACCTTCGCGAGCTGATCCTGAAAGATTATGTCCATAATTTACTGGAAAAAATTGATTATAAGAGATTTATTTAAAAAATATTCGCTTTCTTAAAAAACATTATGTTAAGGTGCTCCACCCTAAAGATTGTTGATAAATGCAATATGCTTTTATTGCTTTAGCGGACGCCTAAATACAGGCAACACCTCAGACTTTTTTATAATCCAGATATCACCATAATTACGATAAAGTGCAGTGGATAATAGGTCTATGTGTAACAATGAAAACGGCTTTCCAGCGGTTGTATTCCAATATACCTGTTCAACAGATGCGAAAATTTTTGTATCTTCAATAAATTTAGAACGATATAATTTAAAGTAAAATAATAATATGCGAGAAGAATTTGTTAAATTTAGCAATTTTACTTACTTATTGTTAGTAACGAAGTTTTGTTATTACTGCCAGTTACTCTGCAATGCCTTAATTTACGCCAAAATGGGTTAGTATGTTGATCCCGGGTATTTTTTTCAACGTAATTTATATTTATATCGTAAATCGTTTTTAAAAATTGATTATAGCCGTTTCAAATTCTATTAATGACATATCCGGAATATCATCTATCTCCATATCACCATAATCAGAATCTTTATTTTGAAATGTACGAGTTCTTTTAATAATTTTGCGGTTACTGTATTTTTGGTCAATTTGTTACGATATGCGAACAAACATATAATGGAATTCAGTTGACTGTAGTTAAAATTTTAGGCTAAATAACCTGTTTGAAGAAAGGTTGTATTGTCGAACGTCATAAAATTTTCTTACTTATTCTAGAAAATTCTGTTCAGAACTCGGAACAGATGTTGAATTTCGTATTCGAAAGGACTAATATTTATTAATAAATTAAAACACAATGAGTAAAAGATTAACCCCTTATGGCACAGTTTATGTTTACAGAAAATTGGACCGCGTTATGCACGACCTGACCAAGCGACAAATTGATATTTTTAAAATTAGCTTTCCATCTAACGTATAATAATCTACCTACAAAAAATCAAGTTGGCGTAAAATCTATATCTTACTAACAAGCCAAAAATTAGATCCCATTAACAATAACATAATAAGTCGTTAACCCTACAGTTTAATTAATTAAAAAATTACAATTTAAGCTTAATTTTTAAATTTAATTTCAGATTTTTTGACATAACCCCTTAACGCGTAGTGTTTTTTTACAGAACATTGCAGTTTTAGCTTATTATAAGTTATTACCAGTACAGCTTATTTTTTAAAATTAATGTGGGATAAAAAGCCAAACAATTTTTTGGAAAGAAATTATAATTTAAACTTATTCTCATTCATTTATTTAAAGGGGTCTTACGAGCGATTTTTAAAATTAGTATTACCTTAGAGTTGAATTTATATCGTATTAAGTTAATGTAGATAATAAAGATTAAACTGTCCAAGACTAAAAAATAATTTATAGTAAAAAAATTTTTTCAATAAACCAACCTTTTATTAAAATGTGTCTTTATTTTTAATCATTTAGGTCAATATCAAAATTAGTTTTAAATTTTTACTACGTCTTAATAAAAGCTTGTTTTAAAAAAAAGTCTACTATAAATTATTTCCAATATACTGTTTGAAAACGAAACCTGGTTTTAAAAGTATTTCGGATATTATTGTTGTTA
Organism: Dascillus cervinus; assembly: GCA_949768715.1. Classification (NCBI taxonomy): domain Eukaryota; kingdom Metazoa; phylum Arthropoda; class Insecta; order Coleoptera; family Dascillidae; genus Dascillus; species Dascillus cervinus. The sequence continues at coordinate 32,494,572 of OX458318.1, forward strand.
AAGTATCCCTGCTGGGAAACCATAATTATCTGCCGCAACGTTGTAAATCTTTTTGACGTAGTTCGGAAATCGGCAAAAATTAGCTACTTCAATTTCGGTTCTTGATCTAAAGAACACTGAATAAATAAAAAATTATTGCGTTGTTTAAAACAGCTAGGCGTCAGCTCAAAATAAAAAAGTCTAATCTAAGAGTCCAAAAAATTTTAATACAAAATTTTGATAACTGAAGGCATAAACAGGAATTTCGGAATTTCGATGTTTTAATTAATAACTTGGTTAATTATGATTATTTAATTATGGCTTGAGGTCAACTCAAAGTAGATTGGTATTCCCTGTAAGATGAAGTATCGACTTCCTTTTCAAAATTAAATATGAAGGCTTAAAATCGAATCGCGTTTTACATGTATTCAAAATCTTACAGTGGAAAACCGTTAACTGTCAACATCACTGTTTCTGTCACATTATTTGTTATCTAAATTATACAGCTAGCAATAGACATTGTTTTATTTTTCTTTGACCAACCCTTATATAAATTGTTTTTGAAGCTCACGGTATAACACAGTTTAATGTGATTTGTTACGTTACAGATCGGTTAAATATACAGTACCTTTAGCAATTGGTTTGAAATCAATTCGTGACAGTGATGCTGTACTTCCAATTAGAGCTTTGTGTAAAAAAATTGCACCAGATTATAACTGGCATGCGACACGTGACCAATCATCAATGATCACAACTTCCGTTGTTTTCCAATTATGTCAGCAGCATTGGTTCGACAGTCAATCGATTTTCAGCTAAAAAATTAGCAGGCTATCTGTTCATCAGAATTCTTTTCTAAATCAGGACCTTTGGCGGGTGGTTCCGCAAATACGGGCGCAAATTAATACGATCCGGCCCTCATACTTTCCAATAAAAAAATGCATCCGGGATAATAAAAACGAGATGAGAAAGAATGGCTTTGAAGAAATTTAGTTTTTTACGACCGCCGGGTAGGCATTAAGAGGTGGTATAAATCTCTGAAACGTAGTGGATGTTGTTGTCAGCGTCACTGCTGTTATTTAGTGCGCTTGATTGGGCATTAACATAAATGTTTGATTTATAAGCCCCGCAGAGAGGAGCCAGCCACAGTTGCAGAAATAAATTCCGAAAGCGTTGTTTTTGCCCGGGCGAATTTTTTGCGACGGCACTTGGTCGGTTTCATTTTTATATGCTCGACAGATTGATTTTCCAATGTGTTAACTCTCGAAAAAAATACTCCCTTCGATACAAAATATATCAACGTCATATAACGTTTTAGGAGTAACTTATCGATACATTGTTTACCCCAGCCGAGCTGACAAACATTCCGAAAATATCGTTCTGACATGCGGAAACGGGCTTGCACGACACAAAAAAATATATTTATATGTGGGGATATCGAAAGCTTTCCGTCAAACGGAGTTATTGACGCCGTGAAAAATCGTATCGCATTACCGCGCGTATGCATTATGCATTACTTAATTGCGAATGGAACGGCGACAAAAAATTTGCGCAATACAACACAATGAAATTATTTGCAAATGCCGCACACCGTAAATCAAATTATATCGCATAAAACGGCTATACCAGTTAATATTCCAGTCGATCGCTTAGAGCCCCTATGACCTAATGTGATAGCATGAATAACAAAAAGTTTAGGACCTGCGAGCGTTTGCATTTTTAATCGAAATTTAATCGATCGCTACATGCGAATTTTTTCACCTCAAATAGTGCCAGCTTCAACTTAGTAAGAATCAAAATCCGATTGTTTTAATTTGATAAGAAAATAAAACCAGACATAAATAACTTTTATGCTTGTACAAATATTGCGAAAAATAAGATCAGAGTTTACAGTCTATTAAACAGGTTATGAATTTTTTAGGTACTTTTTAGTGCCCACAATATTTATTATAGACCCACAATTTGTAATAAGTGGAACGAATAAAAATAAATATAAGAAAAGAGTTGAGAAATGAGCCAGTTAAATTAATTTGCACGTTAACAAGTTTACTTCAAAAACAGATCATTACCATTAGAACCAGAACCTAACCACAACAAAGGAAATATTTATGAAGTAAAATAGTATATTATGCAATAAGGATTTAATGATAGCCATTAAATGTGAGTTGCATACACTAGTTTTTCTACGACCAGTCATAATTTTAAAAAATTGATAGATTTTAGATCCGCCCATTCTCATGGCAATACTTGATATTGACCGAATAATAGTAATGTTGTATTTCCATTGGTTATAAATTTGTAACTTAATGAAAATTTTGTATCTTAATGGGTATCATTACGGTACGACTTGTAACTGTCTAATAAATCGATTAAAGTATGGGCGCAGAAAAAATATCACTTGTTAGACAATCATTTGATTGAACATGTAAGTGGTACTCATATGTAAATTTAAGCCACACTGGGATTTAAAAAACGCCGCATTTTAATTAATTTAATTTTTGGTGTGATGTTAAAGAGGTGGAGGATTTTAAATTTATTTAACATGTTAACAACTTTATCTAGTTTACAACCATTATGCAAACTGTTTTATGCAGTAAAAAGAATGAAAAGGGCAACTTATGTTAAATGGAAAAAATCATTACCTCCGCAGAAAACATCTGGAACCTGCAAGTGCTCTCTTTAGACCGAATGCATAAGTAATGCCACTATGTAAATTTTTTCATCAGGTCGCAAAGCGGGGCTAAAAAAACGAATTGCAAATTAACCTAATACGTTACCTTTTTGTGCAGAATTTAAATCGCTGCAATTTCTTACAAAAGGTATTCACAAGGCGACTTGCTTATTTATGGAAATATTGCAGGTTCTAAACATTATCAGCTCGTTAATTCTTTCACATAATGCTTTTAATGCAACCAATCTGAAATTTCAAGATTGTGTTGTAAATTGGCCGACATTAATTAGAATTTGAGTAACCGGCGACAGACTGTAAAATTAATGATTGCGCAATCACAAAAAAATTAAAATTTGCAGCGCTTGCATTGTTAATCGAACGATGAATCAATAGCCGCACCTAATCCCTTAAGTCAAAAAACGAATAAAAGCGCTGTTTTAACATTTCAGCGTTATTTCAAAAGGACATTAAAATATAATTACAGCTTATAAAGAATTTAATGTTACAATTTAGCGCCACACCTCACTTTGCACTTTAATTAAAAATGTACAACCAACAAAGCAAATAATTTACATATTTGCACAAATATTCCAGAATGCAAATCAGATTAAAATCATAATGTCGTTTCCTTAACGGCGTTTCACCCTAAGATTTTCAATACATGTAAAACGCGATTCGATTTTAAACCTTCATTTTTAATGTTGAAAAGGAGGTTGAAACCTCATCTTACAGGGAATACCAATCTACTTTGAGTTGACCCCAAGCCATAATTAAATAATCATAATTAACCAAGTTATTAATTAAAACATCGAAATTCCGAAATTCTTGTTTATGCCTTCAGTTATCACAATTTTCTATTAAAAAATTTTGGACTCGTAGATTAGACTTTTTTATTTTGAGCTGTTTTAAACAACGCAATAATTTTTGATTTATTCAATGTTCTTTAGATCAAGAACCGAAATTGAAGTAGCTAATTTTTGCCGATTTCCGAGCTACGTCAAAAAGATTTACAACGTCGCAGCAGATAATTATGGTTTCCCAGCAGGGATACTTTAACAGCAATAATATCCGAAATACTTTTAAAACCAGGTTTCGTTTTCAAACAGTATATCGGAAATAATTTATAGTAAAGGCTTTTTTTAAAAAACAAGCTTTTATGAAGACGTAGTAAAAATTTAAAACTAATTTTTATATTGACCTAAATGATTAAAAATAGAGACACATTTTAATAAAAGGTTGTTTTATTGACAAAGTTTTATTTTATTTTTTATTTTTATAAATTATTTTTTAGTCTTCGACAATTTTAATCTTTATTGGATAAAATGAACTCTAAAGTCATATTAATTTTAAACATCGCTCGTGAAGACCCCTTTAAATAAATGAATGAGAATAAACTTAAATTATAATTTACGATATATAAATATAAATTACGTTGAAAAAAATACCCGCGACCAACATACTAACCCGTTTTGACGTAATTTAAGACATTGCAGAGTAACAAGCAGCAATACCAAAACTTCTTTACTAACAATAAATAAATAAAATTGTTAAATTTAACAAATTCTTCTTCAAAAATCTGTTGAACAGGTATATTGGAATGCAACCGCTCGAAAGCCGTTTTCATTGTTACACATAGACCTATTATCCACTGCACTTTGCCGTAATTATGTTGACATCTGGATTATAAAAAAGTCTGAGGTGTTGCCTGTATTTAGGCGTACGCTAAAGCAATAAAAGCAAATTGCATTTGTCAACAATTTTTAGGGTGGAGCGGCTTTAATAAATTCTACAATTCTTTTGAACTCACGGTATGTAATATAATTTTTGTGCAATTTTCAAATTGTACAATTTATTTATTTGAAGTCTTTATATTGTAAACATTACTATTTGTGATAAAATTTATAAACTGCAAGATATAGCAAGACACATTATACAACATAAAAAAAGATCTTGAGTTTTTGTTTTAATTGCTAATTAATATAATTACTTTGCAATTGACTGAAAATCAGGCAACACAACAGACAACGATGTAAACGTATCGTCAATAATCTGAAACCATAAAAGGCATTCTCCCTTCTTCTACAAAACCTAAAGTCTGTTTTTGTATTCGAATCTTTTTGATGGGATAAAACCGTTCAATCAAAACTGCATTTCGATGCAACTGTATTTCGTTTCGTACGACTGAATAAAAAGTTGCAGGGCAAACCATATCTAGACAGATATTAAATTACAATGTAGCTGCACGTGTCCTGATTACAAACTGGACCTTAAAGCGGCCAATGCTGCATTGCAAACGGTCAATTTGAACATATCCGTGACGGAATGGTTTATTTCTGCTGTTAAATTTATTGTTTAAGCATTGTTTAGTTATCGCGAAACACTTTTGAGTTAAATTATCCGTTTTACAGGGTTTGATAAAAATGAAATTCTCATGCATCGGTTGCAGATGCTCGCATCTGCAACCAAGTTCGGGAACTGTAATCGCCTTGCACTGCAAGTTAATGCAGTGTACGATAGCTTTTAATAGATGTATGCAGGTGCAACGTAAATTTTTAATAAATTCCCCTGCGTTCGATGTTTCAAGCTTAACAAGAGATTGAGAGAAAAAAAACTAAAAGCCCTGGATGAGAATGGCGCCATTACAATTCATTAAACTACAATAAGTGTAATGTAAGCTTCAAGATAAGCACTCAGAGAAAGGATATTAATAGTGGCATACACTCATGAGTACAACTAGTTGAAAAGAAACACCAATTTAAACTGTCTAGTGTAGTTTGTACACTAAGTGGTTCACAACTCTAAAGGGACTTTTTTATTTATGTGATATTAATTAAATTCTTGTAATTACACAGATAAATTTATTTGTCTGATTTACAAGGACTTGTAAATAGCCACGGAAATGAAACTTTACCGCAGAGGAATTTCATTTATGGAAATAATAAACTCGATTTTCTGCAAAAAAACTAGTTACTGATGCAGCACTCGATGCAATATTAAATTCAACCAGCGTTTCGCAGATCTCTCAATATAAATTTTCGACCGTGCTGAATCTACACAAAAGCCAATTCAAGTGGTGTCCAAACAAATTTACTAAATAAACACCCTGGCTAGACTACTGCTGCTCCAATAACGTCGCACTCTATTTGAATGTAACATAATTAACACTGGAACATACTGAAGCAGCAAATCGGCAATGCAAATAATTTACTCTTCAATTTCGGGCGAATCAAGCGAACGAATTATCCTGATCCTATTTTAATCAACCCAAGATCATCGCAGTTCTTCTTTATTCCGCAAGCGATTTTTCAAAACGGGATTTTTCAAATACGTGGCAGATTGGTTTACTTAAAGTGCTTTTGAATATACCTTTATCAGGATTACAGCGCTATGCTCTTAACTTTACCAAAAGCAGCTTAAAAGTTCTGCAGTCCGATAGTTGCAAAAGCGAGCAGTATGTGAAGGGTTTAGCTGTTGAGTAGTTAATTGGAGACATTCAAACAAGAATTAGCAACGCCTCGCTGAAAATATTTAAATGTAATTGTGTGTGAATTGAGGCAGGAAATGTAATAAGTAATAAGGATTTGAATTTTAAAAACGAACGCCCTTCAAGGTCAGAATAGGCAACACATATTGCACGTTAGATGCCATTATCCAGTGCACTTTACCGTAATTATGGTGATATCTGGATTATAAAAAAGTCTGAGGTGTTGCCTGTATTTAGGCGTACGCTAAAGCAATAAAAGCAAATTGTATTTGTCAACAATCTTTAGGGTGGAGCAGCCTTAATATTTTATATTGTGTTCAAACAATTAATGACCAAAAATTTTATTGTTTTAAAACAGCAAATATTTTTCACGGGTTTTGATATTTACTGAATTTCACTTATGATATAACAGATTAGTAAGAGATTAGAATTGCAAATATTTTTCTGCCTGTATTAACTATAAATAACAAGTTTAAAAAATCAACAATAAAAATTCAAAAATAATACAAATTTATTTATTATTCTGCACAAACAATTCAAAATAAGACTAATTCATCGATTCACCGATTCTGCCGCCACTATTTGACATTGTAAAACTAAATTCTGAATCTTTGTACCAACTACATTTATTTTTACACTAATTACAACCTCCTTAAAATAACCGGCACGTTAGATGCGGTAAGTAACGGCGCTCTCTTGTTAAATTCCAGTGGGACTGGCGTCGAAGGACTTCTAACGACTTCGAAATCCCTCAAAATATAAACCAAGCCTAATTTTCCACTCAACAGCGCAAATCTATCGCCTGCAAATAAAACCGTCGATTATAAGAAAACACAAACAGAAAATGAGCGATACCAATGCAATTTCTGGGTCCCCCTCCGAAGGGCAGATAAGTATAAAGAGGAATTTTTCTTTTATTTGTTTCGCTAAATCTTTCAGGATCGAATTTTTCAGCGTCTGGATAATAAGTTTCGTCGTAATGAAGACCTATCAGCGGAATGAGAACGGGGGTGCCTCTTTCCAACAACAAACCCGACTCTGTAATCTCATAATCCTCCTCGCATTCGCGTATTAAAAAAGGACCGAACGGATACTTTCTTAAGGTTTCTGAAAAAGAAATTAATTAAGCTCGCGGACGCTCTTTGTGCCCACACTGAGAGAAATAGATAGTCAAAACTAATATAATTGTGAGTAACTTAAATATAGTTTATATTTCATATATGGACAGCAATTTGGAATGTTAAAGGAGCAATATTTATATATTAGGAAACATATGGTTGTTTTAAATATATTGGTATTGTAATAATCAGATATTTAATTTAGCACTCCCAAGAATATTAACTGAATAATGAAATAATATATTACATTTTAATCATTATTATGCAGGACTGCTAAACCATATAGCATAGATTAGTAATTTAAATATCTTGCAAGATCTACTTAACAAGAGATTATAACTGGCTGTAACAGAACATATTTTAATTTTTGTTATCTAACATTGCTGAACCAAATACTACAGGTTGTTCAAAATATATTTAGGATGTAATTTTTAAATATCTTTATTTTGTAAAGATTAGTAACAAATTATAGTTGCATAATATAATTTATATCGTATAAATTCTCTTAAATATAAAAACACATTTTAAAAATAACAAGAACATTAAACTAAAATAACATTTATAAAACACAAACTAAAACGAAACACGTAAGTTTTAAAAACTTGAACTTTATACTATAATAACATTACATAAAAAAATATAAAACTTTTTTTTTGGAAGGTGGTTTCAAAAATACATCATTTAAAACTTCATCTACTTCACTGTCTTCGTATGTCACCGTAGAAGCTGTTGATGTGAAACTACTCTCTGATTGAGTATTACACTGCGTTTGTGACAAAAAATCAGAATTTGATAATTATAGGTAATATATTATAGTAGAAATATAATTATTTTAGTATAAAACAAATAGCTACATATAGAAAAGTTGTTTTTTAAGTATGAATAAAATTTGAAAATAAATTTAACAACTGAGAAACCCGTCAATTGGAGATTAAGGCACCTTAAAACGTGTATCTAATTAAGTAATTTAAAATAGAAGCGCTAGGCTCTAATATGGTTGATACTTCAATGATCAAGGTTCCCTATTCTTTTAAAAACAAAAATTAATGTGCCAAAGATTTTTCTCAAAGAGTTTTTATTTTTAATTTTTTTATGATTATTAATACCTACTTCTGGTGCGCGTATAAGGCCCCAAACTTATGAGAGATTTTTTAAATTTTAATCAAAAGTAATAATAAAAATGTACAACCTACCTGAGCTGCTTTATAGGTATTGAATTGTTCACAAATTTTAACCGATCTCCAATTTTAGGAATTAGCTCTTTTAGAGCGTCGTTGTCCAACAGCAAAAGGCTTCGTCATCTATTCCATTATCTGGAATTTGTAAATATAACTAAGAAATATACGTGGACGGTGGAGGGAAATGAATAACGTACGGTTAAAATAAGATGACCATCTTACCTTCAAATACTTGCACGTAATTTGCAAACCCCTATTCTTCTAGCAAGTCCTTTACCACCACCATTTCACTTTAAGCACCCTTAACAGAATCACTGATTTTCCCAGATTTCGGCACTACACACAAAACCAACCGTGCAGAAATGGTACAAAGCTTGGGCTAATATGAGGCACCAACTCACCGATGAGTTGATAAAATATTGTTTAGTTGCAAGAAACTACATCTTGGATATTTCCAACAACAATCTTGAATTGTTACGTTTCATATATACAGTTCTTTCGTAAAGTATGGAATAAATTCGATAAAACATTTTAGAAAAATTTTCACAAAAAATCTTCGGACCGGTGAACTTTAGTTTTTAAAACTGCATCTTTTTTAATATTTATAATTTTACGATCGTCTTTTGTTTTCGCACTATGACGTCATCATCAATTTTTTTAAATGGTACCCCATATTTTTGATGGCGAATTTGGATGCAGCACATTTTTCTGAGTACGAATATGCCAAATTCGTATGACCTTGAAAAAAAAGTTTTCGAAATGATCAGTCCTAAAATTTCGAAAATGTATGGTAAAATTATTAGAGTAGACCAATAATAATATCAAGGAAGCGCTGGAAACAAAAGACGGTTTTGACATCAAGAAAATTTATTGGGAAAACGCTCGAATCCGTCAAATTTTATTTTTAGTAGCGCATTTTTTGAAATAGGATTGGTACAAACTGAATGATTACAAAAAAAAATAAAGAAAACGGTTTAGCTATCTCAAAATACTGAATTTAAGTAATGATTAAATTCAAAAAACAACTAAATTAAAATATTGCGCACTGTTGATTTCTTGACAGCAGCCAATGCGATCAATAAATTCTTTTTGAACATTGCCAATAACTTCAGGAGGGATTTGTCGTATCTCATCACGAATTGTTGCTTTAAATCTTCTAAATTCTCTAACCTACTAACGTAAACTTTACTTTTTAAGCATCCCCAAAAAAAGAAATCAAAGGTTGTCAAATCTGGTGATCCCTCTTTTGTTTCCAACGCTTCCTTGATGACATTATGATAGGTCTACGCTAATAAATTTACCATACATTTTCGAAACTTTAGGACTGATTATTTCGAAAACTTTCCTCTTCAATGTCATACGAATTTGACATATTCCTACTCAGAAAAATGTGCTGCATCCAAATTCGCGATCAAAAGTATGGAGTGCTATTTAAAACAATTGATGATGACGTCATAGTGCGAAAACAAAAGACGATCGTAAAATTATAAATATTAAATACGATGCAGTTTTAAAAACTAAAGTTGACCGGTCCGAGGATTTTTTGTGAAAATTCTTCTAAAATGTTTTATCGAATTTATTCCATACTTTACGAAAGCACTGTATAATTTTTGTTAACAGACAAAAATGCAAATAGTAATATAACAGATATTTTAAACAGTCATGCTGTCGTAACAGATATCCATAATAGTGAATACGTGTTATTTTAAAACTAATCATTTTTAAGCCAACAATCTTTCATGTTTAAATTCACAATAACTATCTAAATAAAATAATATATTAATGCTAACAAAACAGCGTTGATTAAGGTAAATGTAAATATATAAGCGATTGCAATAATAATCACTAATATCTATTTGTAATAATCTATTTCTCTCAGTGCGGGATTTAATATTGATTGATGGGAGAATAAAAACCGAGGACTAACAAAAATGGATCTACATGAAAAAGTGAGTATTATGAAGTCAAAATTTTAGATTTGAGATAAGTAATGTTACATAATAATAATCAGTGTCATGGAACGCTTGAGAACGGCGTTCCACCACCTGTTTTCGACGAATTTTTTTTTTTTAATAGCCGTTGGTCTAAATGAGTCGTTCCATATCAAAACTAGACTTCTGCAACTTAATAAACCATTTCTAACTAATCGAAAAAAAATTCTCCAGAGTTTATTTTTATCGATAAAGTGTAAATGTTTAATTTTTTATTTTTGAAATAATTGCTAAGATTTCTTTGTCATTTTTAATTAAACGTAAACTCAATGCCCTTTGTTATTTTTGAATTTAAAGTTGGATAAGGCGACTTTTGGATAAGACGAGTTTTGATATGGAACGACTCAAATAAATCGCGTTTAGCGTTCCACCACCTTTTCTTTACAAAAAGAGCACCGATAATAATAATAATAATAATAATCAGCACTCACCGGAAAAAACCATATCTAAATATCGCATCTCCTGGAGGGCTTCGTATGTAACTCCTGCATGCACCTCAATCCCAGATCGAATTTCGTCCCGCAATCGTTTCTGCAATTCCGGCTGCAAGCACAGCTCGTAAAGAGTGAACGCAATCGCGGAACTGGTGCTTTCTTGCCCGGCTGCGAAGAACGTGATCGCCTGGGCCACCAGCCCGTCCCCGCGCAAATTCATAAATTCGTGCCGCTCGTTGCCCTGCCGTTTCAACTCGATCAGGATGTCGATGAGGTCGTTCCTCTTGATGTTCGTCTCCTCGCGCAGATTCACAGTCTTCCAGAACGCCTCCCGGAAAAAATTCCCGGCGGTCGGCTCGATGAATTTGAATCTGAACCATCTGACCAGGGTCGGCGCCAGGAAGTAGGACGCGAATTGGATCGAGCGCGAGAACGTAAAGCCGAAGACTTTCCTGCCCGCGTTTCGGAACTCGGAATTCTCCGACTCGAACGAGTTGGCCTTGATGCCGAACGCGCACGACGCGATCATGTCGGTGGTGTACTTCGCGCAGACCTCCTTGACGTCGATGGTTCTGTCCAAGTGCTCGCCAATGAATTTTTTCATGTCTTCGCCGCTCTCCGCCATCAAGGGCAGCATCATTTTCATTTTTCCCGAGGAGAACGTGGGAGACAGCACCGATCGCAGGGTTTTCCAGCGTTCGCCCTTGAAGGACAGCAGGCTGTTGTAGGTGATGGGGTCTGCCCTTTCGTCGACGGCGAAACCACGATTGGGAAAAATTTGGAAATCCTTGATCAGGATCCTCTTGATTAGTTCCGGCGATTTTACGACCAAAGCTGGCCTGTCGAGCAGGAATATTCCGAAATACGGTTCCTGGAACCTGTTGTACAGGTAGGCTAGCTGTTTACCAGGAGATGTTTTTCCTAAAGCGACGTCTAAGAAGTTTCCAAAAAGGGGCACCGGCTTTTCGAACGGCACTCCTTTGCGCTTCCAGTGGTTGAAGTGTCGCGTGGTGTAACAATAAATTAAAATTAAGATGGTGATGAAGCAGGTCGTCGTCGTGGCGCTCCAAAAAATTATCGAAAATTCCATCTGCGAATTAACAGAAAACAAGTTTCTTAACCACAACATCGATGACGTAGCTTTGGCAAATATAGCCATAAACTAATGAACATAACAGAAAAGGTAAATACATTTTGGAGAATATTTTTCGGGCACTATTTCAATTCGGTAGATAAGCGAGCAGTTAATACAATGCGCTCGTTTAGAAGGCCATTGTATTGGTGTGTTTGTAGACAAATTTGCAACGTTTCTTTGTTATGCGCCGCTGAACAAGGTAAGAATCAAAATTTCTTCAAGTTTTTAAAATCACAGTAAATCTATTTTTATTTGCGTACTATTTAAGATATGAATTGGCCTTGTGTTGAAATTGTAAACAATCTGATGTGAATTTGGCGATACAGTAGAACCTCTCTATAACGAGAACTCAAAGGACCAACATATAACCGATTTTCGCTATAAACAGTCGTGGACAATAAAAGTTTATACACATGTATTATAAAATACATTCATTTAATATGAAAGTTACACACATATCGGTAGCCGCAATGAACAACATTGTAACTAGTAAAACGTAATTTTTCAGGAGAGCGTTTTAAAGATTCTACATTTTTTCTTTTCCTTTTTCTTGAGGAGATAATTCTTTTTTGGGTTTGAAATTGTTGGATACTCATTTATTTTAACTCATATAACATCACTGTATAATTTATTTTGAGAAAATTATTGATTTAAACGATTTACAAGTGTTTACCATTGTTCATAGAAGTAATGTTTGCAGTTATACCATTGTAACTTCACTTACAATTATTTTGTACCCAGAATTTTTATCGAATAAGATTATAAAGTGTTTTACAACTCATTTACTTTTTGAAATTTGTTGTAATAATATTGTAAGCTCCAATACATTCCAACTTTTTAGACTGCTTATAACAATAATTGTAATAAAATACGATATAATATTGTAGTAGTGTTACTGACAACGGGGAATCATTTTTATTAATATTCGAATCTTGGGAAATATCTGAAGAACAACAAAATCTTATTAGTTACACCACCTTGAGATTTTCAGAAAATCAATTTTTCCTTTTCGGCTAGATTTATTGTTTATACTTTGCAGGATATTTTAAGCGTTTAACCATTTGAAAGTTCAAATTATTTTCGGAGTTCTAGCAATTTGAAGTGAGCGCAGCAAAGTACGGCCGCATCTCGGGTACTTTGTTCAAACTGGTGTTCAAGATATCTGGAAATTTACTCAACCGATTTTGATAAAACTTATACCACGTATTCCTTATATTATCTAAAATGTAGCATAGGACTTTTATGATTTTAGTAGCTGCGTCAAAAAAAAAAAAAATATTTATACTCATTTTTAAATTTGAGGGTTTTGTAGTAAGTTTGTAAAATAAACCAAATTCGTCGGTATTCCAGTTTGCTACACTTTCTTGGGGAACACTTTTTGATTTACCACATATTTTACCGCAATTGATACTATGTCTACTATTAAAACGATTTCGACGAAAATTCACAAGTTGCACTCATAATCTTGTCTCTGTTTTTCAAAATTGTTGCCAATGTAGAACTCGCCAAATGTCTTTCTTTGCAGATTATAGCTTGCTTTTTACCATTATTAAACTTTTTTATTATTGATATTTTTTCGTCGATGGAATAATGATTTTCTTATTTTAGAGGACGACATAATTGCATAGGATATTACACGAAGTGTTCTCTACTTAAAAAGTTGTTAAAGACTGAAAAACAAATATGCAGACGCCACAGTTAGCGAGCAAAATTAATTTGTGATAAAATTCTAGTTATTGATACCCGTACGTATCTTTATTTCTTCCAAGAACTCTCGAAATTTCTCGCTATTACCGATTTGAAATGAAACAAATATCTCGTTATAAATTTACAAGGAGTAGTATACAAAACGACAAGGGACCAGACAATTTACTCGTTATGATCGATTTTTCGTTATAAGCGGGACTCGTTATAGAGGAGTTCTACTGTATTTTTAAAATAGTACACAAAAATAAATGCAGCAATTTAATTCATAAAATAAAAAATGCAGAAACGATGCAAAATTGATTTAACGGCATCATTCAAATAAAAATAAGCGAACAATATGTTTGAAGCGAATCAATCAAAAGCGATTTTTGAAAATACGAAAACGATTCTTACTTGTACAATTCCTCACTGATCAGACATCGACAAACAACTGAACCACTTTTTAAATTTTAAATTTCTATTCGTCTGCGACAAAAAATTAAAATGTCAAATTCCGCATCTCTTAATATTTATCAGGACGATTTGCATAAAACACTCATTCCGAAACGGCCTCTACAATCTTGCATAGCAACGGCGAGGAATTAAGATACATTTGATCAACTTATGAATCCAACTCCTCAGTCACACTGACAGGATGTGGCAGCCCAACCTTCCTATTAATTCAAAATCGTCAGCACGATCTCAACTCACAAAAAACCTTATTCGTTCCAGACGATTTATTCCTCTGCAAAACAAATTAAAATTCGTACCTTGTATGTTGCGTTTGATTTGGTTTCACCCTATATTTGCGATGGGAATATCCTCGCAAAAATTGTTATTGAGAATCCATTCATGGCAAAAACAAGTCGACAGGTTTGCTCTCAGTCCGGTCGCTAAACTTTGTGGTTGCCATTTTTAACTAATTATAACTGAAGATCACAAAAATTGTTTTTATTGTTCTAAGTATCTGTTTACACTGGAGGAAATTTTTAAATCTAATGAAGAGCACAAAAGCCTCATCGTTCGTTACCTTTAGGCTCAGAATTCGTGATATATGCGGTACTATAGAATGAACAGAAGCTTAAAGGGATTAGGTGTTAATGCACCAACAATATTAATTGGTTAAATCGGCAATTGTTAAATTTCATTAAGTAAGTGCGGCAACCTCTCGTGCTTAGTCTCAAGGGTGTGTTTAGTGATCCCCTCATCTTCAAACATAAACTGCAGTAGTGAATAACCACTTAAGTAATAGATTTTATTCTTCATTTTGGGCGATTCGATTCAAGTTCGCATATTAAAATCAGTTGAAAGGAAGTAAACAAATTAAACCACAATTTCAACTGAAATGAAAATTGCTTTTATTTTAATTTTCTTACAATCACCGGCGCACTAGGCGACACAATTATCCGATCTCGTTCGTTAAATACAAGCGGAACTGGCGTTGAAGCTTTCACAATTTCGAAATCTTTAACAATGCACGCTATACCAAATTTGATGAACGCAAAATTTCTAGCTGAAAAAAACAAAATTACTACCAGGAACCTAAACAATCTCTGGGTTCATTGAACGGCGTAAAAATGTATTGGATTGTTTGTTTATTTTCATCATTAAATCTTTCAGGATCGAATTTTTCCGGTTCAGAAAGCGCTCTGTTATTAAACCAGTGTCTGGAACTGCATTGCAATTGTGTTGGCAATGCTGAAAATTTTAATTATTGTCCACTTCACTTCATAACCCCACTTTTTCCTTGATTTTCTCACCCTGAACTTAATATCACTCATCTTGCAAATAAGAACTTCCTGAGATTTCGTTACGATTCTTGGGGCAATTGTATTTTTCCATTCGCGAACGAAAACGAACGAAGAAAGAAATCATGTCACAATAATTCATGTCTTTTGTGGCTTCGTAAGTGAGAGCACCATGTTTAACCATAACGGATTTAATTTCATCCCTTAATCGATTTTGTATATCGGGTTGTATGCAAAGCTCGTATAGCGTTAGTGTAATATTAGAAGTAGTCGTTCCGTCCGTTCGTTCAATCACTGTGGAAATATTTTAATATTTAATTGTTCATTTTTGATCATCAAGCGTACCTAAAGTATTTGATAGGACATTTTTTTTTAATTGAACATTTATATGCAATGTTAAAAAAGAGACGATATACAGCCCTAGTAGCAAAGAGATATTTTTAAAATATTTTCTTTGAATATTTAAAAAATGTTATTATGGCAGATTTGTTTATATTTTAAAAATATTTTTAAAACCCATTTAAAAAATATGTTTAAAAAACATTTCAAAAATATTTCTTAAATAGATTAAAAAAACATTTTTAAGAAATATTTTTTAAATGTTTTTTAGAAATATTTTTAAAATATTTTCTTTCAATATTTAAAAACTATTATTATGACAGATTTGTTTATATTTTAAAAATATTTTTAAAAAACATTTAAGAAATATTTCTTAAATAGATTAAAAAAACATTTTTAAGAAATATTTTTTAAATGTTTTTTAGAAATATTTTTAAAATATTTTCTTTCAATATTTAAAAACTATTATTATGATAGATTTGTTTATATTTTAAAAATATTTTTAAAAAACATTTAAAAAATATGTTTAAAAAACATTTAAAAAATATTTCTTAAATAGATTAAAAAAACATTTTTAAGAAATATTTTTAAAATGTTTTTTAGAAATATTTTTAAAATATTTCTTTTAATATTTAAAAAATATTATTATGACAGATTTGTTTATATTTTAAAAATATTTTTAAAAAACATTTTAAAAATATTTTTTAAAAACATTTAAAAAATATTTCTCAAATAGATTAAAAAACATTTTTAAGAAATATTTTTTAAATGTTTTTTAGAAATATTTTTAAAATATTTTCTTTCAATATTTAAAAAATATTATTATGACAGAATTGTTTATATTTTAAAAATATTTTTTAAAAACATTTAAAAATATTTCTTAAATAGATTAAAATACATTTTTTAGAAATATTTTTTAAATATTCAAAGAAAATATCCCTAGGAATATAAAGAGTGGAAGCGAGTTTCAAATGCAACTAAAATGCACATTTCATTTGTTACAATTTGGCCAGGTCAAAATTAATTACTGGTTAGTTGCATAATAAGGTAGTTTATTACAATAAAATAAAAATCTTAACTTTAAGCTTCCTAGAACTAATAATAAAGCACATCTTCATTTAATTAATTATGGTGGGTAGGTAGTTCAACCAATATTCTGTTAATATTAAAACCGCGCTTTACGTGGATTCCCAAAATTATCTGAACATAACTCAATACCTTGAATATTACCTTGAATATTATTTGCAAATTAATTTTTTGTAAAAAGATAATCCTGTTGTTTTTAGAGCATAATCGGCCAGGTTGTTTTTAACGAACCTTCATCACGTGTGATTTAAATAAGCCGCATAAAAAAACAGTGTGCCCGAAAGTTAGCGAGTATGCGCAAGTAATGTGACAACGCGCGAACCACCTCCGCTCACCAATCCTTTAAGTACCCTATTCTCTCTCTTGGTGAATGTATTCGCCCTTAATCTCTTTCTCCCTCCAAGAACTGCTTTGTTTTTGCTGCGGATTTTCACATCGCGAGACAATTTTAATTTAATTATCATTGAAGAGGGTAGATTTCATTATCTTCCGTCTCTAGTTATAAGTGCTTGATTTATTTGTGTTTCATTTTTATTTACATATTTATGCGATAGAGGAGACCCTTCGCGTGTCCGGCTTTTTTGTCTCCCGTTTTTTATCATGCAAAGCAGCCCGCGTTTAAATGCAGAAACGGCGAATTGAAATATATTTTGTGAAATGAGTCGAGGCATTACTGATGCTTTACACATCACCAAACTTTGATAAAGAAGAAAAGGTCAAAAGAAAGTTGGAATATAAATTATTCAAACAGTTGAGTTTCTAAAGCACCTATCTCGTCTTTTGACAATTTTCGAATAAATTACGGTACCTTCGTGTTAAACGGTTAAAAGAAAGATTTCAAACAACAGATTAACCAATTAACTCGGTCATCCAATATTCGCTCAGGAAATTATGGACGTCTTTATCTTTAAACGGCGACACTGTCAATTTTGCTGTTTCCCAATCCGAACATTTTCTTTCAGTAAACTATTTTTGTCTAATCTCTCAAAACGCATGGAATCCAAATTACTTTTGGTAAAACCGAAACAAGGAATTAAATAAAAAAAATAATTAAGCAAGAAACTTAAATCGTCATTCTCAGTTGCACTGTTATTGCATTACGAACATTCTCTTTTAGTAAAATATTTTTGTCTAATCTCTCAAAACGCATGGAATCGAAATTACTTTTGGTAAAACCAAAACAAGGAATTACATAAAAAAATAATTAAGCAAGGAACTTAAATCGTTATTCTTAGTTGCACTGTTATTGTATTAAGAACATTTTCTTTCAGTAAAATATTTTTGTTTAATCTCTCAAAACGCATGGAATCGAAATTACTTTTGGTAAAACCAAAACAAGGAATTAAATAAAAAAATAATTGGGTAAGAAACTTAAATCGTCATTCTTAGTTGCGCTGTTATTGTAGTAAGAACATTTTCTTTCAGTAAAATATTTTTGTTTAATCTCTCAAAACGCATGGAATCGAAATTACTTTTGGTAAAACCAAAACAAGGAATTACATAAAAAAATAATTAAGCAAGGAACTTAAATCGTCATTCTTAGTTGCACTGTTATTGTATTAAGAACATTTTCTTTCAGTAAAATATTTTTGTCTAACCTCTCAAAACGCATGAAATCGAAATTATTTTCGGTAAAACCAAAACAAGGAATTAAATAAAAAAATAATTGGGTAAGAAACTTAAATCGTCATTCTTAGTTGCGCTGTTATTGTATTAGGAACATTATCTTTCAGTAAAATATTTTTGTCTAATCTTTCAAAACACATGGAATCGAATTTACTTTTGGTAAAACCAAAACAAGGAATTAACTAAAAAATAATTAAGCAAGAAACTTAAATTGTCATTCTTAGTTGCACTGTTATTGTATTACGAACATTTTTTTTCAGTAAAATATTTTTGTCTAATCTCTCGAAACGCATGGAATCGAAATTACTTTTGGTAAAACGAAAATAAGGAATTAAATAAAAAAATAATTAAGCAAGGAACTTAAATCGTCATTCTTAGTTGCACTGTTATTGTATTAAGAACATTTTCTTTCAGTAAAATATTTTTGTCTAACCTCTCAAAACGCATGAAATCGAAATTATTTTCGGTAAAACCAAAACAAGGAATTAAATAAAAAAATAATTGGGTAAGAAACTTAAATCGTCATTCTTAGTTGCGCTGTTATTGTATTAGGAACATTATCTTTCAGTAAAATATTTTTGTCTAATCTCTCAAAACGCATGGAATCGAAATTACTTTTGGTAAAACCAAAACAAGGAATTAAATAAAAAAATAATTAAGCAAGGAACTTAAATCGTCATTCTTAGTTGCACTGTTATTGTATTAAGAACATTTTCTTTCAGTAAAATATTTTTGTCTAACCTCTCAAAACGCATGAAATCGAAATTATTTTCGGTAAAACCAAAACAAGGAATTAAATAAAAAAATAATTGGGTAAGAAACTTAAATCGTCATTCTTAGTTGCGCTGTTATTGTATTAGGAACATTATCTTTCAGTAAAATATTTTTGTCTAATCTCTCAAAACGCATGGAATCGAAATTACTTTTGGTAAAACCAAAACAAGGAATTAAATAAAAAAATAATTAAGCAAGGAACTTAAATCGTCATTCTTAGTTGCACTGTTATTGTATTAAGAACATTTTCTTTCAGTAAAATATTTTTGTCTAACCTCTCAAAACGCATGAAATCGAAATTATTTTCGGTAAAACCAAAACAAGGAATTAAATAAAAAAATAATTGGGTAAGAAACTTAAATCGTCATTCTTAGTTGCGCTGTTATTGTATTAGGAACATTATCTTTCAGTAAAATATTTTTGTCTAATCTCTCAAAACGCATGGAATCGAAATTACTTTTGGTAAAACCAAAACAAGGAATTAAATAAAATAATAATTAAGCAAGAAACTTAAATTGCCATTCTTAGTTGCACTGTTATTGTATTACAAACATTTTCTTTCAGTAAAATATTTTTATCTAACCTCTCAAAACGCATGGAATCGAAATTACTTTTGGTAAAATCAAAACAAGAAATTAAATAAAAATTAATGAAGCAAGAAACTTAAATCGTCATTCTTAGTTGCGCTGTTATTGTATTACGAACATTTTCTTTCAGTATGATATTTTTATCTAATCTCTCAAAAATGGAATCGAAATTACTTTTGGTAAAACTAAAACAAGAAATTAAATAAAAAAATAATTAAGCAAGAAAGTTAAATCGTCTTCTTAGTTGCGCTGTTATTGTATTACGAACAAACAATATTATAGGGGAAGTAAAAGAGATTTAGGTTGATTGCTCCAAATATTTAAGTAGTTCTTTCTAAATTGGCTATTTTCTGCTTAAGATGAAACAAGTGTATTATTCCCTTTAAACCTTTTTAATGGAACGTTAATCTCAAAGTAGACGGTTTTCTGTTTTCTTCGCGTATTTTAATTTATTTCTCTAAACTACATTTGTTTATATTGTTTGGTAGAACAATCTCCTGAGGCAGTATCAAATTAAAAATGCGGAAAATTATATTAAGGTTTTTAAAGATGATAAAAAGAGGAAGTGAACGAAGCAATTATGTTGAACGGCAGAAATTCAAACGCGGCAGTGAAATATTGGCAACAAAAAATAGCCCAGAAAATGAAAGTTACAATTTATAAGGCGACAGATGGGGCTAAAATATGGACGAAAATAAATATTGAATGAAATTAAAGTTTAAAGAAATACAGGAAAATAAACAACACCTTGAAAAATAAAGGGAAATAATGGAAAATTTAGAAAAAAAATATTCAAAGTGTGTGCAACTTTGTACGGTTAAAAAAGGTTCAGAATACACGTGGGTCCTTTTATAATAAATGGAGGCTGCATTTTATTTTTAATCCCGACGCACTTTAACCAACAGAAACGAGTCCGGAATTTCTCCACAGTCGAGTTGATAAATGGCCATTCAAGCAAATGCCACCGTAAGTTATGGGTCCGCTTACTTAGATTATATCGATATTATAAGCATCGTCAGCGGATCAGGCGGTGCACTATTTACGGCGCATCAAATTCATAAAGGCCTCCTGTTTTCGTGAAATTTATTTTTATACCGCTTCAAACGGGAGAATTATGAATCCATGAATCACGTATGACTCACACTCAAGATACCCAGAAATAGTGCTGGTTTTATTTTTTCTACTCTCTAGGACGTAACGTTTTCATCCTGACAAATTAAAACTAATGAAAAGGGAAGTCGAACCAAATTTGATTGCGATTGTTGATGGTCAATTACCAGATTGGAACTTACCCAAAGTGCCCAAACGGAGAAATAAAATCGCTGCAATCAATAGGCCGATTCCCATGGTGCAATCCCTGAACTCTTTTATTTTCGAGTTTTAAAAGTTTCCCATTTATCCATTGAGGCCACCAAACTCGCGAAAACTTTTCATTTTAACTCTCACTTCAGCATTTCGTGGCACTCAAAATTTCGGCCAAAAAAATCTCAGTCATTCAACAGCGAAACGACCGATCCTCAATTAATGGCAATTAATCGAGAGCTTTCCTGCGCACGTGGTTGGTAATTTTAATCGTGGTACACATTCGACGTGATTTCTTACCGGCTACTGAAGTTCGAACCGACTGGGAGTTTCGTTTTTCCAACCGGAGCGCCAACGGTCGGAAAATGCCCCAACTAAGCGCGTTATTTCCCCGAATTATTAATGCACGCAAAATTTTGTTTAAACTACAGATTTGCGCACACATTTTATTCATGAGCCGTCCCCTGTATTCCGGAGGGTTCCTCGCGATTTTTTTTTTAAACCACATTTCCCTTGGCAGTTAATTTTTAAGCTGTTTACGAAGACATAAAATGGAAAAAGAAAATTTTACAAGGCGCAATTACCTAATCACGAGCAGATAAGTTGTGCCTTCGGTAATTTAACCGAGTTGAGTCTTCGGAATTGAGTTAATGTTTGCTTCAGTGTCAATCAGGATGTTTCTCAACGCAGCTGATTTTAATGGGAGGCAACGGGTTGATTAAAATTTGCAGTACGTTTTTCATCGCTGCGATCAATGGTAATTCATTTTATTAGGCGAACGGGGCGGCTGGCAATGTGACTATTAAATTGAGTTGGAGACGAAAAAATTGCTGTAATCTTTCGAACGCGAGGTAAAAATTCAACTTCAATTATAATAAAAATATTTTTGTTTACCTCGCCACTTTATATTCTATCGTAAACATGTGTAGTTGGAGGTTGGTTGTTGAATCGAATTTATTTGAGTTTGGAAACAAATTTGCTTTGAAATTATTATTTGCTCGGTGTTGAGCAGTCTGTGCTCATTTCATTTTTTTATAAAAAGTTCCGAGTAGCGAAACAAATTTGTGTGGGTTCTTCAATCTTAACGACTTGACGTTAGGAAAAGCCAAAAAGCGAAGAATACCAATAAAAATACTTAAATAACATAAAGTCTCTGAAAATGTCTTATATCGGGGTAATTACAGAAACTATACTTTATTAGTACTTTCAGGTACAATAAAATTATTAATTGAAGGATGTTATATAAAAAACGTACTACTTCTAAGATTAAAGTCTTACACTTTATCTTATCTGGAGAAACTCAATTTTCAAAAGAGCGGCCGGTAACATTTGGTTAGATTTATTAAAAAAACCTGTAACCTGGAAAATCACCTGCTGTATCTTCAATCAAACACGATTGAAAACGAACGCATTTATACAATCCCCTTTAGCAATTTCAATATAGGCTCAAACAGACTCTAATGGAATACCGATTAACTAATTCGTTGACTTTGTACCGCCTTATTTGCCAATTTTAATTATTAATCTGTTGCTGGAAAAATGTCATTTTATAAAAGGAAAATTATGCACTTGAGCTTGATTGACTGCTGCAGGAATTACCCCCATACATTTCAACTACATAAGGTGCTGAAAGTTGTTTTAAAACTTTTTAACACAATAGCAAAGCCTGAAACGAACATGTGAAAAGAAACTTTTGTATATTTCCTTTGCTTTAAAAACTTTAAACGTTTTTTCATTGGCTACACTTTTACCACACACAAAAGCCGCACTGTGCATCTGACATATTTACTACTTTTCTAGAAGAGAAATAAACTTGTGTTACGAATTGCGGAGTTCTTACACTCCTCCAGGGACGATTTCAATAATAGATTTTTTCAATTAAAAAAAATTAAATTACTCAGTAGCGTATATCCCAGCAGTTCTTGATAATACCAATGATTTGACATTTATGTCAATTTAGAAATAAAAAATTTGATTGTTGAAGTTTTAGTTTTGGAATTTAGTTATTAAATTTATTCAAAAGAAGAAAAAATTAATATTGTGAATTGGTATAAAAATAACTACAGCTTCAGACAAGTCGAAGATTTATTTGTCATCAGTTACCTCAACAAATCGATACCATCTGTCGCAAGAGTCATGAATTAAATCCCATTTATTTAAGAAATCCTTTCGGGATTTTACAATCGTTTAGCGTATTGTTTACAATGTAAAGGAGCACAATTAGAAAATTTATTGCAATGTTTTTTTTTAAATAAATCGTTTCACTGTTCTAATGCATTCCCATTACAATTTGCTTTTTTTGACTCAAAATGTGATTTTTCTTACTCAGAATCGAATTTTTTGACTCAAAATGTGATTTTTCTTACTCAGAATCGAATTTTTTGACTCAGAATGTGATGTTTCTGACTTAGAATGTGATATTTCTGACTCAGAAACGAATTTTTTGACTCTGAATTTGCATTTTTCACTCGGAGTCGATTTTTCTGTCTCAGAATATGTTTTTTCTGACTCAGAATCGATTTTTTTAATTCAGAATCTGCTTTTTCTGACTCAGAATGTGATATTATTGACTCAGAATCGAATTTTTTTACTCTGAATTTGCTTTTTTCACTGGGAGTCGATTTTTCTGTCCCCGAATATGTTTTTCTGACTCAGAATGTGATTTTTCTGACTCAGAATCGATTCTTTTTTATTCAGAATTTGCTTTTTCTGACTCAGAATGTGATATTATTGACTCTGAATCAAATTTTTTGACTCTGAATTTGCATTTTTCACTCGGAGTCGATTTTTCTGTTTCAGAATCTGCTTTTTCTGACTCAGAATGTAATTTTTCTGTCTCAGAATCGGTTTTTTTGATTCAGAATCTGCTTTTTCTGACTCAGAATGTGATATTATTGACTCTGAATCAAATTTTTTGACTCTGAATTTGCATTTTTCACTCGGAGTCGATTTTTTTGTCTCCGAATATGTTTTTCTGACTGAGAATGTGATTTTTCTGACTCAGAATCGATTTTTTTAATTCAGAATCTGCTTTTTCTGACTCAGAATGTGATATTATTGACTCAGAATCAAATTTTTTGACTCTGAGTTTGCATTTTTCACTCGGAGTCGATTTTTCTGTTTCAGAATCTGCTTTTTCTGACTCAGAATGTAATTTTTCTGTCCCAGAATCGGTTTTTTTGATTCAGAATCTGCTTTTTCTGACTCAGAATGTGCTATTATTGACTCAGAATCAAATTTTTTTACTCTGAATTTGCATTTTTCACTCGGAGTCGATTTTTCTGTTTCAGAATCTGCTTTTTCTGACTCAGAATGTAATTTTTCTGTCTCAGAATCGGTTTTTTTGATTCAGAGTCTGCTTTTTCTGACTCAGAATGTGATATTTCTGACTCAGAATCGAATGTTTTGACTATGAATTTGCATTTTTTCACTCAGAATCGATTTTGCTGTTTCAGAATCTGCTTTTTCTGACTCAGAATGTGATTTTTCTGTCTCAAAATCGATTTTTTTTATTCAGAATTTGCTTTTTCTGACTTTGAATGTGATATTTCTGACTCAGAATCGAATACTTTGACTCTGAATTAGCCTTTTTCACTCAGAATGTGATTTTTCTGACTCAGAATCGAATGTTTTGACTATGAATTTGCATTTTTTCACTCAGAATCGATTTTGCTGTTTCAGAATCTGCTTTTCTGACTCAGGATGTGATTTTTCTGTCTCAGAATCGATTTTTTTGATTCAGAATCTGCTTTTTCTGACTCAGAGTGTGATATTTCTGACTCAGAATCGAATGTCTTGACTCTCAATTTGCTTTTGACGTAAGAATACAATTGGTTGCATACATTGACTGATTGACTTTTTTTTTTTTAAACAGAGATATTTACATTTTATGTTCTAGCAAAGGTCGATTTAGGCCCTTTCAAACAGGGATGGGGATATGTTACCGTCCGCCCCGGCGCCCACATGTTCTGGTGGCTCTATTACACGCCCAACAGTCCCATCGATCGTCCGCTTGTGATGTGGTTACAAGGTGGCCCGGGCGTCTCTGCTACAGGTGTCGGCAACTTTTTAGAATTCGGCCCTGTCGACATGAACCTCAACAGAAGGAACCACACTTGGGTCAACGACGTGAACGTCCTCTTCGTGGACAATCCGGTCGGCACCGGCTACAGTTACGTCAACAACGAGTCACTTTTAGCCAAAACTAATCAACAAATTGCGCAAGATTTGCTGGAACTAATGAGGGGTTTTTACCAATCCAAGCCGAGTTTCAAAAGCACCCCTCTGTACATTGTTTCGCAATCTTACGGGGGCAAGATGGCAACGGAATTTGCCCTATTATTGAATTCGGTGAGTGAATTTCGAGTTCTAATCGGGATAAAAATTATTTTCGTGCAGGCAATTAAAACCAAAGTGCTTGAGGCTAATTTTAAAGGAATTGCGTTGGGGGGATCGTGGATATCCCCGTTGGATTCCACCCTCAGTTGGGCCCCGTTTTTATACAACGCAGTAAGTAATGCAATTCCGCCAAGGGACGCTGTGATTGTGCGAATTTAGGGCGCTATTGATAAGAACGGATTGAGGGTCGTTAATGAAGAGCTGGAGAAGTTTAGGGACGAAGTCACGAGTGAAAAGTATGAAATCGCGAGGTACACCTGGTTGAACCTTCAGGAAATCGTTCACAACTTGACAAATCGGATTAATTTTTATAACATACTCTCAAAAGAACCGGAACCCACCCAAGAACTGGAACAGTTAATGAATGGAGCGGTTAAAGAATACTTGTGTTTGCCGGAAGATATACGATGGGAAAAGATGAACGACAGGGTCTTCCACGCGACCGGAGACATGATGAAATCAGTCACTCATATAGGTGCGAACAAAGCGCGAAAACTTCCAGTTTGATTTTTTTCTTTTCAGTTGAACTGTTATTGAACACAACGAATTTAAAAATCGTTGTTTACACAGGGCAGCTCGACTTGGTCGTGGCAACTCCTGGTAAAATAATAAGATTTATAAATGGAGTGTTTATGCGTTCTTTCAGGAACTGTTGAGTGGGTGGACAAATTGAGGTGGTCTAAAAAATTTAATTGGCTTGAAACAATCAGAGAACCTCTCGTTATTAACGGCGTCACTGAAGGTTACATGAAAGTTTTTGAAAATTTTGCCATGTTTTGGGTTAACCGAGCGGGCCATTTAGTACCCAAGGACAATCCAACGGCGATGGAATATATCCTAAGATTTTTAACAGATAATTACAATCAGTAGTTGTTAAATAAAATATTTACACCAAAAAAAATATGTTAAGGTTTGTTTTGTTCATCATTAATCTAGAGAGGAAAGTAGCTGTTTTCTTCACTAGTGACGAAAGTAACTTATATTATAAATTACTTAGTTCATTTATCAACGCTTTAAACTACATTTCGCTACAAACAAGTGGAAAAAATAGGATGAAACACACTTGGGGAAGCGTAGACACATTCACTGAAAAAAATGCTACCTAAGAATTTTTTAAAAACCTACTTACATTAAGAACTGATCAAAGTCTTGTATTTAGCACGAATCTGTTTGCTCTTAAAATTTAGAACGAGGATTCTCAATTTGTGGTGATCTCACTGAAGGTTTTGTTCGAGATGAACGTTAGGTCCAAGGGTTCTATAATACAATTGTTTAGAAACCTTGCGCTGGGTTTAGCTGGGTGGATACAATTGTACGGAATGTTGTAAATTGCTTTATGACCGACATGTTTTCTGCAAAGGGCTGTTTACTGACAATAGATAATTTTTTTTAGAATTTCTTACAAATTTTGTTGAAAAACGTTACATCAAACTCGATTTGCAGTAAGAAAATACATATTACGTTGTGCATTTTCTGTATTTTTATTGTAAAGTGAATCTCTAGTAACTTACATAATTAGTGAATGTTTCATTTTGAAGAAATGGGAAATATTACAAGTGGTTTAATGAGCTGAGATGAAGATGTTAATCAATGCAATATTAATAAATGTTGATCAACAAAAGCTTCAAAGACCATTTCTAAAAATTGTACTGAAATTATGGGGATTTTTTGATTCTATGTGAGATAAATTCGCATGTAAGTAAATTTGTTGTAATTATAATTTTTCCCACACTTTTAGCTTACCGAATGAATGTTGTAAAAGTTCTACAAGTTTTTCAATGTAACAGCTATTAAACAAATTGTTTTTTAGTTTATTTTCGTAGAAACGAAAAGTAAGAAGAGATTTAAACGAAAAGGACATGCAAACCAGTTGCTTCTATAACAGAATTAATAGTAACGACGAAGGTAAGGAAATAATTTTGATTTTCTTTTAAACATTTAGTGTTATTTATCTATCTTATAACAAATTTTACTTTTTAGTGGATGTAGAGCTCTTTGTAAGAATTTTTCAAAGCACAAGCGTGATGAAGTACGCGGATTTGCGAAAAGGAAATCTGCATAAAGTGAAATGGTCATTATTGAAGCATTCGAACTGGTCTGTACTGGTAACTTTTTATAATCATATATCCATGGTACAATGTAAGCACTTTATTTCTTTGTTTTTAAATTGATGTAGATTTTGGCCAATTATTTCTTGAGAGAAAAACAATTTATTTGTGTGGCCGTCAAAATTCATTGAGAAGGCTAATGACTTCCAGGAACTTCCATTTCATAAACGTACATCTGTTACCAAATGATAATGTGGTTCTTAAACTGAAAATGTATTTTTAAACAGGATGTGATGTGATGTTAAATTTTTAAATTTAAGCCCGGAATTTCTTACCTATAAGAATTTTTTTCTGAGTGCGCTACTGGTAAAATAAATTATTTATTGTCTCTCATGATAATGCACTGATATTTGCTCTGTTCAATGTTGTTGTAAATTTTGGTCATTGATCTCCTGAAAAATTAGATTGTTATGTATGTTATGATTTGCAGCTATTATTTCAAAGAGTCAGGATGATGATCGTTGTTATCAGTTAGGGCGGGTGTCAAAGTAGACAATAAACAGATAATCACGACGCAATTAAAAATTAAGTACATTACCACAATCTCCAGTCAAGGTCAAACACAAAGCAGTCGCTTCAATTACTTGAACATCCTTACAATTGAACGCATGGTAATTTTTTCATTGGGTGACCTACGCCATGTCGCAAACACCTCCTTAACAGCGAGTAACTTGAAAAAATCGCATAAATGCGCCTAAGGAAAATTAAAACTTTGCTGTACATTCTCATCAATTTGTTGGGCGTGAATCGAACCGAAGGTAAGAATTTATTTTTTCCGAATTTTCTCTCAGTAATTTCCACTTTGTAACCATTTTACACGAGAATGTGTGTGTGAAATTGGACACTTAAATAGGGGTTTCAAGATATGCTTCATTGAATACGACAAGAACCGGATTACAGATTCGATGTCTAAGGAACCACAAAGAAGGATTTCCAAACACACGATTCTACCCCGAGACACGAAATTGAAGAACACTTTTTTCTTGGTTTTCCTTTTGTGCCGCGAAACAAAAATATTTTTGAAACATTGTTTCAAAGGAGATATTATTCTAATAAATAAGGGTTTTAGGCCGTAAAGGAATCGGGAATGGCGAACAGGAATGGGGTTATATATCAGTTCGCCCACATGCTTACATGTTTTGGTGGTTATATCACACAACGGCCAGTGTCCATTCTTATACCGACCGTCCGTTAATTATTTGGCTGCAAGGTAAGCACGTAGCATGAAATAAAAAAACTGATTGCGGGGCGGAAGAAGCGATGGGCTTTTTAATCATCGCGAATCACGAAAAAAATGTAATTAAGCTTCTATTAAAGTGTTGGCTCGTTAACAAATTTTTCGTTTGTTTTGCGCTGCTGAATTTTACTTTTTGAACGAAAAGCTGACGCTGTATCCTTTCATTAGTTTAAACAGATTAATTTAAATGGCGTTGAGTTACTTTTGTGACGATCTTTCGACCTTTGAATATTGTTTCTGACGGCGAAATTTAATCGTAGATGAAAAAAAATAATTGGAAGTATTTGGGAGATTTATGAGAACGCGCCCGGCGTGGAGCAATAAATAAAAATTTATCTTATACGCTGTTTTTTGTTGTTTTTGATCTTGATAATTACTGAAGCTTGAATTAAACAAAATACCACCAGTTGCCATTTCGGCCAGGCAACAGCGCAAAATAAATGCCATACATAAATACTACCTGGAAACCGACTGTGCGATTTTGTCAAAGACAGTTAGTAGACGAATTCTGTATAATTTCCAACTCGAAAATCATAATTATTAATTTGTTATAAACAATTTTCAACAAAAAATTGCGTTTTTTTTAGTTTCTTGCTTGTAAAATGGAAACTAATGAAGCTATCTTAATGATGTCAATAGATGAATTGTAGAGAATTCAATTGTGAAGATAATGAGAGGTCAAATGGCCCGATCGGATAATTGGAACCGGAGAAAACCCGGAATATCTGGAAATTCAGTATGCAAATTGCAGTGCACATATTCATAAAGTATGCTCAGGTCAATTTTTTTTTTTACTATTATTATTTTTTATTTATGTAAGAATCCACATTTTCATAAAGTGTGCTCAGGTAAAATTTTTTGTTTTCAAATGATTACAACAAGGGTTTAATCTTAAGAGTCGGTTTTCCTAGGTAAAACCATGCAAATTGCAGTGCACATATGCATAAAGTATGCTCAGATCAATTTTTTTTTTTGACTTATGTTAGAATCCCCATTTTCATAAAGTATGATCAGGTACATTTTTTTGTTTTCAAATGATTACAACAAGAATTGACTCTTAAGAGTCGGTTTTCCTAGGTAAAACCATGCAAATTGCAGTGCACATATTAATAAAGTATGCTCAGATCAATTTTTTTTTTTGACTTATGTTAGAATCCACATTTTCATAAAGTATGCTCGGGTAATTTTTTTTTTTTCAAATGATTACAACAAGGGTTGACTCTTAAGAGTCGGTTTTAGGTAAAACCATGCAAATTGCAGTGCACATATTCATAAAGTATGCTCAGGTCAATTTTTTTGTTTCCAAATGATTACAACAAGGGTTGAATCTTAAGAGTCGGTATTCCTAGGTAAAACCATGCAAATTGCAGTGCACATATTCATAAAGTATGCTCAGGTCATTTTTTTGTTTTCAAATGATTACAACAAGGGTTGAATCTTAAGAGTCGGTTTTCCTAGGTAAAACCATGCAAATTGCAGTGCACATATTAATAAAGTATGCTCAGATCAATTTTTTTTTTTGACTTATGTTAGAATCCACATTTTCATAAAGTATGTTCAGGTACATTTTTTTTTTCAAATGATTACAACAAGGGTTGACTTTTAAGAGTCGGTTTTCCTAGGTAAAACCATGCAAATTGCAGTGCACATATTAATAAAGTATGCTCAGATCAATTTTTTTTTTTGACTTATATTAGAATCCACATTTTCATAAAGTATGCTCAGGTATTTTTTTTTTTTTCAAATGATTACAACAAGGGTTGACTCTTAAGAGTCGGTTTTCCTAGGTAAAACCATGCAAATTGCAGTGCACATATTCATAAAGTATGCTCAGGTCATTTTTTTTGTTTCCAAATGATTACAACAAGGGTTGAATCTTAAGAGTCGGTTTTCCTAGGTAAAACCATGCAAATTGCAGTGCACATATTCATAAAGTATGCTCAGGTCATTTTTTTTGTTTTCAAATGATTACAACAAGGGTTGACTTTTAAGAGTCGGTTTTCCTAGGTAAAACCATGCAAATTGCAGTGCACATATTAATAAAGTATGCTCAGATCAATTTTTTTTTTTGACTTATATTAGAATCCACATTTTCATAAAGTATGCTCAGGTATTTTTTTTTTTTTCAAATGATTACAACAAGGGTTGACTCTTAAGAGTCGGTTTTCCTAGGTAAAACCATGCAAATTGCAGTGCACATATTCATAAAGTATGCTCAGGTCATTTTTTTTGTTTCCAAATGATTACAACAAGGGTTGAATCTTAAGAGTCGGTTTTCCTAGGTAAAACCATGCAAATTGCAGTGCACATATTCATAAAGTATGCTCAGGTCATTTTTTTTGTTTTCAAATGATTACAACAAGGGTTGACTTTTAAGAGTCGGTTTTCCTAGGTAAAACCATGCAAATTGCAGTGCACATATTAATAAAGTATGCTCAGATCAATTTTTTTTTTTGACTTATGTTAGAATCCACATTTTCATAAAGTATGCTCAGGTATTTTTTTTTTTTTCAAATGATTACAACAAGGGTTGACTCTTAAGAGTCGGTTTTCCTAGGTAAAACCATGCAAATTGCAGTGCACATATTCATAAAGTATGCTCAGGTCATTTTTTTTGTTTCCAAATGATTACAACAAGGGTTGAATCTTAAGAGTCGGTTTTCCTAGGTAAAACCATGCAAATTGCAGTGCACATATTCATAAAGTATGCTCAGGTCATTTTTTTTGTTTTCAAATGATTACAACAAGGGTTGACTTTTAAGAGTCGGTTTTCCTAGGTAAAACCATGCAAATTGCAGTGCACATATTAATAAAGTATGCTCAGATCAATTTTTTTGTTTTCAAATGATTACAACAAGGGTTGACTTTTAAGAGTCGGTTTTCCTAGGTAAAACCATGCAAATTGCAGTGCACATATGCATAAAGTATGCTCAGATCAATTTTTTTGTTTTCAAATGATTACAACAAGGGTTGACTTTTAAGAGTCGGTTTTCCTAGGTAAAACCATGCAAATTGCAGTGCACATATGCATAAAGTATGCTCAGGTCATTTTTTTTGTTTTCAAATGATTACAACAAGGGTTGACTTTTAAGAGTCGGTTTTCCTAGGTAAAACCATGCAAATTGCAGTGCACATATTAATAAAGTATGCTCAGATCAATTTTTTTTTGTGACTTATGTTAGAATCCACATTTTCATAAAGTATGTTCAGGTACATTTTTTTTTTCAAATGATTACAACAAGGGTTGACTTTTAAGAGTCGGTTTTCCTAGGTAAAACCATGCAAATTGCAGTGCACATATTAATAAAGTATGCTCAGATCAATTTTTTTTTTTGACTTATATTAGAATCCACATTTTCATAAAGTATGCTCAGGTATTTTTTTTTTTTCAAATGATTACAACAAGGGTTGACTCTTAAGAGTCGGTTTTCCTAGGTAAAACCATGCAAATTGCAGTGCACATATTCATAAAGTATGCTCAGGTCATTTTTTTTGTTTCCAAATGATTACAACAAGGGTTGAATCTTAAGAGTCGGTTTTCCTAGGTAAAACCATGCAAATTGCAGTGCACATATTCATAAAGTATGCTCAGGTCATTTTTTTTGTTTTCAAATGATTACAACAAGGGTTGACTTTTAAGAGTCGGTTTTCCTAGGTAAAACCATGCAAATTGCAGTGCACATATTAATAAAGTATGCTCAGATCAATTTTTTTTTTTGACTTATGTTAGAATCCACATTTTCATAAAGTATGCTCAGGTATTTTTTTTTTTTCAAATGATTACAACAAGGGTTGACTCTTAAGAGTCGGT
The DNA here is from genome assembly GCA_949768715.1 of Dascillus cervinus. Classification (NCBI taxonomy): domain Eukaryota; kingdom Metazoa; phylum Arthropoda; class Insecta; order Coleoptera; family Dascillidae; genus Dascillus; species Dascillus cervinus. Next base: position 32,527,261 of record OX458318.1, read on the forward strand.
TTTCCTAGGTAAAACCATGCAAATTGCAGTGCACATATTCATAAAGTATGCTCAGGTCATTTTTTTTGTTTCCAAATGATTACAACAAGGGTTGAATCTTAAGAGTCGGTTTTCCTAGGTAAAACCATGCAAATTGCAGTGCACATATTCATAAAGTATGCTCAGGTCATTTTTTTTGTTTTCAAATGATTACAACAAGGGTTGACTTTTAAGAGTCGGTTTTCCTAGGTAAAACCATGCAAATTGCAGTGCACATTTTTTTTTACGTTGAAATTGTGCAAAAACTGTTATTGGGGGTTTTGAATACATAAGGTGCATATAAATAGCTACCTTTGTGCAAAGTTTCATTTTCAAAATTAAAAAATGGTGGAATTGTGAATTTTTTTAAGAAAACACGGAATTTTCCAGATTTTCCGGTTTTTCTCCAGTTCGTAATTTAATTCTCTACAATTCTTCTATTAAAATCATTAAAATTGCTTCATTAGTTTCCATTTTACAAGCAAGAAATTAAAAAGCGCGATTTTTTGTTGAAAATTGTTTATAACAAATTAAAAATTATTATTCTCGAGTTGGAAATTATTCAAAATTCATCTACTAACTGTTTTAGACAAAATCGCACAGTCGGTTTCCAGGTAGTATTTATGTTATGAAAAAATGCTTTATTGCTTGGCCTAATTTGTGAATCGAAATTATGTGTTTATTATTGAATTAAAGGGGGGCCAGGAATGCCATCAAGTGGTTACGGAAATTTTCTTGAAATCGGTCCACTGGACATGAATCTCCAGCCCCGAAATCACACTTGGGTCAAGAACTTCAACATCTTGTTCCTCGACAATCCAGTCGGGGTCGGCTACAGCTACATATCGAGGAACGCAACGAGAATGGCGCAAAACAACAAAGAAATCGGAGAAGACCTAGTAAATTTTGTGGAAAACTTTTTAATGGAGTTCCCAGAATTCCAGAAAGTGCCTCTTTATATCTTCGGCGAGTCGTACGGCGGAAAAATGGCGGTCGAATTTGGCCATCAGTTAAATGAACGAATCCAAATTGGAAAAATCGATGTCAACTTCAAGGGAATAGGGCTCGGCGGTGCTTACATCTCACCAATAGATTACATCATCAACTATGCACCTCTGGCGTTAAATTTGGTGAGGGTTGAATTTTTTATCTTGTGTAAATACTTCTTGGATCGCTTTAGGGGTTCGCGGACACCCACGGATATAAAAGGATAAACGAATTAACGGAAGAAATCCGGGAGGTAATAAATCGGGGGGAGTACGCCACTGCGTCCGAAATCGAAACCAGAATCATAGACACGGTCATTGAAATAATCCAAGGCATCGACATTTACAACATAATTTTACGATCAAACGTGTCATTGCCGAGTAAGTAAAATTGGCTGTTTATTTCAGCGCGTTTTATTTTTTTCGGTGCAGCTTTTCTCAGTTACCAGGACAGTTGTAATGAATTGATGAACGGGAATATAAAAAAGGCGCTGTTTGTATCGGACGACATTCAATGGAATTTCTTAAATGATGATATATACAATGCACTGCATGGAGATTTAATGCGACCCGTTACCGAAACGAGTAAGAAAAGACTCTGGGTGTAACAAAATAAAAAAATAAGTTTTTTTAAAACTCAAAATCAGAACTAATTTAATTAATTTGTTATTATTAAATTGAAGATACCTACATTAAAATTTACTAAACTTAGGAGATTATTTCATGTTACACTCTGCATATACAGTGCCGGCCATATTGTTCGCACCATATGGGAAAAACTTTTATCTTGGATTTCTTTAAAAATCTAAATCTTCCAAAAGTTTGTGCATGTTCAAAACCCCAAAAACGACAACTCGGATTCTGCAAGCGATTTTTGGTTTCAGAGAAAATGGAATTTATCGAAACTTCAAAAACTGAAAATAAATCATAATTTTAAAATAAAAATTATTTTTGATGAAATTTGGGTAACATTAGTTAGATATTCAGTAGACGCGATGCCAATTATGAAATCAGATGAGTTTCTTCAAACCGTTGTCCAAAAAAATTGTTATTTTTCAAATTTCAACTTTCTCTTACAATTTCCACGTGTAATCTTGAATTTTAATTATTTCAAATCTAAATATTGTTGTCTAAAAAAAATTAACTAAACTGGAACAATATAATATTATAAATAAAATTTTTAATTCCAAAAGAATTTTTGTCATTTATTTTAGATTTTTGGTGCAAAGCCTTTTTATCACGAAAAAACACATTTTAAGATTTAGATTTTTAAAGAAATCCAAGATGAAAGTTTTTCCCAGATGGTTCCAGTTTATGACGAAATTTTTTGCAGTTGAAATATTATTAAATTCTACCGACGTTAAAATAATTGTCTTTAACGGTGTATTCGACTTTATAGTCAACACAGTTGGTAAGAACCATCAAAATCCAGACGAGTAGTTTAAAAAAAATTGTAACGCCGCAGGAACAGCATCTTGGTTAGATAAATTAAATTGGAATGGAACGGCAGAGTGGCACAACGCAACGCGAGAGTCTCTGGAAATAAATATGGTTAATGAAGCTTTCATGAAAAAAGTTGACAATTTAGTTTTTTACACGGTGCTCAGAGCCGGCCATAGTGTAAGATAATTACTTGTGTTTTGATACATAACATAACATAATTAATTCAAATTAAGGTCCCCATTGACAATCCGATAGCCATGGACGAAATTCTACGAAGGGAACTGCTCGATGGTTGAAAATAGTACAAAAGTTATTAGTTGAATTAATTATAAAATTACTACTTAGAAAGACAAATTTAGGTTACCTTAAGAATATAATTGGAAATAAATATATTAATTCGCAAAATTCCTAATGGAATTCCTGAATCCCCTAAATGGGTCCATTCAGTGGCGGCTCGTACATAAGTGCTGCAGCGCTGCAGAACTGCCAAAACAATTAACTTCGTTTGTATTTAATTTATAAAACGTAATGTTAAAAACATTGAATTTCGTCACTGAATTTTATTTTCTTAATCGCAACAACTCGAGGATCCAACATTCCAACAAACCAGTTAAGTTTTGTCGTAGTTTCAGCGGAGCGGACCATTGTTTTTATACTGGGCCATTCGAGGTAGTGCACAGAACTGCTTGAGACGCCCCCACTATTCCCCTCGCGTCCTGCACATACCCTCCCTCTTTCGCTAGTTTAATGCTCTTTATGTGCTGCATTTCACGCAGTTCTGTTTCAGATTTCAGACGTTGTTACGTGCGGTTTTTCGCTTTGTGACTTTGTCGTTGTAAACTTTGATTTTATACTTTCGTGTTCGTGTATTGTATTAGTGTTTTTTTGACAATAGATGTTGTGGACAATTTGATTAACTTTAAGCGATTCGTGAAGTATAGTTACGAAGAAAAAATAGATTTGAAAAATAAAGGTCGACCGCTGCCGGACATTATTATTGAAACAAGCGGTATTAGTCGTGGAAAACCGTATAAACGTCAGTTCAACAAAGAAATTTATGCAAGGAATAACTGGATTTGTGGCTGAAACAAGAAAAATGCTCGTTTCTTGCTTTCCATGTTTGTTTTTTGGTGGAGATAACGCATGGACACAGGTAGGAGTGACTGATTTAGTACACTTGAGTGAAAACATAAAAAAGCATGAAAACTCTAAAAGTCAACTTCACAATTCAATGGAATTATCAATATTAGGAACAATCAACATCCAATCTCGGTTAAATTCGGCATTTTGGAAACACATACAGCAGCATAATGGAAATGTGACAAAAAATAGATACGTTCTAGCAAAAATTATAAACTATAAAACCGAGACTTCTCAAAATCCGGGTATATTTCGTACGTTGATAAATTCTTCTGCTGAACTTGATGCAACTTTAGATAAACATTTACAAAATGCTTCTGTATTTAATACAAAACGATCTTTGAGACTGCATGCTTGAGGTTTCTCACGAAGAAATTATATGAGATGCAAATTGCAGAACATCTGCTTTATTGCACCACGAGCCGCCACTGGGTCCATTAAATCGACGAAACACTATCACAATCTTTACTTGCAGGTGGTTAGAGCCGCTAGCATATTGATCTTTGATGGTTTAACCCAAACTTTTGTACTTTGGTTGCTGCCAATCGATTCACACGTTCTCACAAACAGTTTCGTTCTTTATCTCCTCCACTACTCTCGATGTTACTAATAGTTTTGCAATTTAATTTACGTAAATGTTAAATTAACAACAACAAATAACGATTGCGGCTGCCACAGTTCAAGGCCCACAATCCTAATATGGAGCTTGTCACTTATCGCAATACAACTGTTTAGATTCCCTAAATCATCCTCATTACGATGATCGCTATTTACTTTTTGTTAATTATTATCCCGTGTCTGTTAAGCCAACCGGAAAGTTTATTAGGTGAGTCGAATCGTCTTACAAGCGCAATCTCGACAATTTGCGTTGCAGATAATCAAAAATGGGGCTTCATCAGTGTCCGTCCGCATGCACACATGTTCTATTGGTTATATTACACCAAGGCGAACGTTTCTCATTACAGCGAACGCCCCTTAATTGTTTGGTTACAAGGTAAACAGTCTGCAATTACTGAAATAAAATTTACATTTAATCGCATTAAAGGCGGCCCTGGGATGTCTTCGAGCTGTTATGGAAATTTCATAGAAATTGGGCCGTTGGATGCCAACTTGGAAATCAGGAACCATTCTTGGATTGAGCAGTTCAACGTCGTCTTCCTCGACAATCCTGTTGGTGTAGGTTTTAGTTACAGATCGAACGACGCGGTGGAAACCGTAACGAGCAACAAGGAAATAGGAAACGACTTAATCAGTTTCACGAAGGGCTTTTTAAGTGAATTCGGGGAGTTCAGGCGCACGCCTCTGTATATCTTCGGGGAGTCTTATGGGGGGAAAATGGCTGTTGAGTTCGCCCGGCAATTAAATAAGGTTCTTATCGAGTGTTTGAAATCAATCTTTCAACTTTGATTGCAGGAAATTAAAAACGGGTCGATTGTGGCCAATTTTCAGGGGATTGGACTTGGAGATGCTTATATTTCACCAATTGATTATGCTTTAAACTTTGCACCTCTGGCGTTAGCTCTGGTAAAATCATTCACTTTGTAGTAACGTCGAAGGTTTTGAATGCGCCCTAAAAAATTTAGGTGCAGCTGCTATGTACACAAAGCATCAAAAGAATCCGGACTATCCTATTTCTAGGGCGTTTCTTTTTTAACTTGCCCTATTTTGTAACGTTTCACTCTCACTCTATGTATGATAGGGTTCTGGCCAGGTAAGAATAATTATTATTAAGAATTATTTTAATTACAACCATCAACTTTAACAAAATTTAAAAATGATCTAAAGTTATTAGAGAATTTCCACTGATTTAAAATCATTTAATTTAATTCAATACCATATAAATTCCTATTGTTCATTGTGCAGGTAATACAACAAAATAAATAGTTTTAGAGATAGAAAAATATATTTTTTTTATTCAACATATCAAAAATAAGCATGCATATTAAATTTGTATTAAAAATGTATTAAAGAGAAACGAAAAATAATAAGTGATATTAATATAATTAATAACAATTTAATATAAAATGTGTATATTTGCATTTTCATGTTGTAGGTCAGTGACTTTAGTCATGTGGAGGTGGGTTGTTCAGTAAAAAAGGCCGATATAACTACTGCAAGGTCGACTTCGACAAATGTTAACATTAAAATAAACCAATTCTTATCCAAAACTTAAATAACCTCGTAATGACTCGTGTTGTCTCTTAAGCGTGTGTCTTGTAAATATTTTAGTTTCATTTCTTAAATTTAAAGGCAAATTTTGTGAACGAATTTCTATTGATTTAAAAAAATTTAATTTAATTTTTATACCATCCATATAAATTTCTGTCGGGTATTAATAGAGAAATGCGTTGTGTAGATAATGCAGCAAAATAAGTAGTCTTCTAGATAGAACAATCTATATTTTTCAATCATTATTTCAAAAATGAGAATGCATATTATATTAGTGTTAAAAAGTTAAAAAAATAATAATAATAAACGATAAAAAAACATATTTACAGACACACCCTTAAGAGACAACACCAGCCATTACGGGGTTATTACTTACATTTTTTTTGTTTCCTTTTATCCATAACAATTTTTTGAATTAACTTTTCACTTTACATTTTAAAACACGTCACGAATACATATCGTTGTGTAAATGACATAAGTTTTAAAATGTGTTTTAAGCTGTGTTTGTTAAATTTTTTAAATTGTAATATGTATTCGTGACGTGCTTTAAAATGTGAAGTGAAAAGTTAATTTGAAAAATTGTTATGGATAAAAGGAAACAAAAAATGTAAGTAATAATAATAATTACATAACAAGGAAAATTCGATTTAAATTTAAAGATTACGGGGTTATTTAAGAGTTTTTGGTGGGAGTTGGTTCATTCTAATGATAACATATGTCGAAGTCAACCTTCCAGTGGTTATATCGGCCTTTTTTACTGAACAACCCACCTCCACATGACTAAAGTCACTGACCTACAACATGAAAATGCAAATATCCACATTTTATATTAAATTGTTATTAATTATTAATATTATCACTTATTATTTTTTCCTTCTCTTTAATACATTTTTAATATTAATTTTTTTGATGCGTTGAATAAAAAATATATATTTTTCTATCTTTAAGACTATATATTTTGTTGTATTACCTGCACAATGAACAACAGACATTTATATGGTATCAGTGGAAATTGCCTGATAATTCTGGATCATTATTAAATTTTGTTAAAGTTGTTGGTTGTAATTAAAATAATTCTTAATAATAATTATTCTTACCTGACCAGAACGCCATCATACAAACTAAGGCAAGTTAAAAAAAGACACTTAGTTTCTGACCGATATTTACTTTGGAAATAGGATAGTCCGGATTCTTTTGATGCTTTGTGTGCAGCTGCTATGTACTTGGACTTGTTATAATTAATTTTGAACAGATGGTACATTCAAAATCGGCGGTACCCAATGTGCCACCTTCACAAACAGTAAATTAAATTTCAGGGATTTCTCGATAAGCACAACTACAATTCGATACAAGCCATAGCGAATAACTTCCAAAAAGCCTTGGCGGATGAAGAATACAAAAACGCAACCACGTTAGAATATTCGCTGTTGAGCACTTTCATTAACGAGCTGGATGGAGTCGACATTTACAACATCATGGTAAAATCGGACGGCCAGTCTTGTAAGTTACCCGAGTGCATTTAAATTAATTTAGCACGATTCGTTTCAGTGCTTCAAAAATATCAAAGCATTTGCGACGATCTGATAAATAATAAGATAACTCCCTCTTTAAACCTGCCGTCCAACTTAACCTGGACCTATTTCAACAGCGACGTAAACATTGCGCTCATTAACGACTGGGTACGTTCCGAAACGCGAACCGGTGAGTTTCATCCACACCCCGTAACTCGGTCGCCATTAACTTTTATCGTGTTTGCCATGTACACAAAGTTAGAGGTTCTTTGAACAAACTCTCAGGACAAGTTCACCCATTGAAAAGATCAACGGGGTCAGCTCGAGTACGTTCCGAAATTGTAAAAATTAAATTACGTCTGGACTTTGCCGGTCCAGAATAATCGCAGTCAAACAATGAATAGGCGGACAATGCAGTACTCGGTCAAGTCTTGTTGGACTTTGTTTCAAAGTAGACCCATAAATTCAATTCAAACCCGATCTGATGTTTGACCATTTCGGTATTTTGATCAAAGGACCGTACGGTATTTACATTATTAGGGCAAGCAATAAAGCATTTTTTCATAACATAAATACTACCTGGAAGCCGACTGTGCGATTTTGTCAATCACAGTTAGTAGATGAATTCTGCATAATTTCCAATTCGAGAATCATAATTTTTAATTTGTTATAAACAATTTTCAACAAAAAATCGCGTTTTTTTAGTTTCTTGCTTGTAAAATGGAAACTAATGAAGTAATCTTAATAGACGAATTGTAGAGAATTAAATTACGAAGAGAATGAGAGGTCGAATGTCCAGATCCGATAATTAAAACCGGAGAAAAGCTGGAAAATCCGGAAAATTAAGTATTTTCTTTAAAAACTCACAATTCCGCCATTTTTTAATTTTGAAAGCTGAAACTTTCCACAAAGGTAGAAATTTATATGCACTTTATGTGTGCAAAACTCCGACTCTGACGAACTAACAGTTTTTGCACAATCTCCATTTTATTTATTTTTTTGCCATATTTTCGCGGAGGGCTGGATGATCCTGTCATTCTCCGATTTAATATTTAAAAACAGAATTGGAAAATAGACATGCACAGCAACAAAATGTGTATTTTGGTTTTTCCATAAAATGCAGCAAAATGGCTGAAAAACGGTCGTGAATATGAGTAAAAACGGTCGAGCACGAAAAAAGTGATCGAGTAGTGGGGGGGGGAGACTTGCCGCTGAGAGGAAGCGCATTATATAGGAATAGAACCGGAATGCGCTTCCCCTCAACTGTTAGTTTCCCCGCACTATTCGACTTTCACTTATAATCTTAGATGTTGTCCTTTATGGAAATTTAAAAATGAGTGTCTTGAATTGGATAATATTGTTATTTCTTCTTTGAAAAAAATTTTGAATATTAAATTTACAATAAGATCTTGGACTCGAAGCCAAATTACCAATCCGTTTTGATGGATTAGGTATAAGGTCTATAACTGAAATTTCCTCGCCTGCCTTTTTGTCTTCTACATTTTCTAATTCTGAACTTATTATATCCATTCTACCTTCTAATTTTTCTAATTTTGAAATTACATCCCTTAACGAGGCTGTTGATTATTGGAAGGAAATTTCTAATTCGTCTTTACTTCCAAAAGAGGTTTCTATTCAAAGAAATTGGGACTTAACCTATCTGTAAGAAAATATTTCAAAATTTATTATCTTCCTCAAATATCACACAAAAAGCTATCTTATTAGCTGGATCTGAACTTGAATCTGAAGCTTGGCTTGAAGCTCTTCCATCTTGTAAATTAGGTACTCTTTTAGAAAAAAACTTTTTACAAATTGCAATTTCACTTAGATTGGGCATCAATTTCTGTCATCCTCATATCTGCTCGTGCGGTTCTTCTGTAGACTCGTTGGGTCATCATGGTTTATCGTGCATTAAAAGTGCTGGTAGACTCTCTCGTCACAGCTGAATTAATGACATTATTAAACGTGCTTTTTCTTCTGCCAACATCCCTTGTATCCTTGAACCTAGTATTCTGAGGGATGATGGCAAACGTCCAGATGGTATTACAGTTATTCCATGGAAAGTAAGTAAATCTTTAGTTTGGGATTTTACTTGTACGAATACACTTGCTTCTTCTCATTTGTTTGATTCTTCATTTTCTGCTAGATCCGCTGCACACTTGGCAGAAAGTGTTAAGAAAAAAAAATATAAGTCAATTTCTGATGATTATTTTTTCGTCGCCTTCGCTGTGGAAACTTTGGGTCCTTGGAGTGCTGCCCTTTCTCTCCTTGAAGATTTGGGGAGGCGTATTGTTCAAACAACGGGAATTCCTCAAGCCAAAACATATTTGAAGCAACGAATAAGCTTGGCTATACAGAGAGGCAACGTTGCTAGTGTTCTTGGTACAGCCCCGCTTTCTTCTTCTCTTAATGAGTTATTTTATTTATTCTAGTTATTACTTATGTTATGTTATTTTATGTTATCGTTAAGCAAAGGTACCTAAATCGAACAATACTTTAATATAACCTATGATACTTGATTAAAAATTATGATTCTCGAGTTGGAAATTATGCAGAATTGATTGACAAAATCGCACAGTCGGTTTCCAGGTAGTATTTATGTTAAATCATGACATTTATTTTGCTCTGTTGCTTGGCCTATACTGCAATGATCCTTAATTTCAGTCGAAAAGCTCCTCGACGGGACGAATCTTAAAATTATTGTTTACAACGGCGCCATGGATTTCATCGTCAATACGGCAGGTAATCCAAAAAAATTATTGGCGAAGCGTTGTTCAAATTTTTATCGCAGGAACGGTCAGTTGGTTAGGCAACTTAAATTGGACCGGGAAAGGCGAGTGGCAGCGCGCGAAACAGTCTTCAGTGAAAGTAAATAATATAAGCGAAGCTTTCGTTAAGAAGGTGAAAAATTTGGTGTTTTACAACGTCTTACGTTCGGGCCACAGTGTAAGTTCCCTTTAACGCACGTTGAAATTTTTATGGGTTAATGGCTTGTGTTCTAGGTTCCTATGGATAACCCGATAGCGATGGAAGAAATTTTAAGACGTGAACTATTACTTTAATGTAGTTTTTTATAATTATAACATTTATTTAAAAGGTGCTACGGAGTTTTACTCGTCCGTTTGAAAATGTAAGTAAAGTGCAGCTAATTTGCAATTCGCTGTTTCTATTTCCTAAGGCAGAGCAAATAAATGCTTTCAATGATGCTTAGTATCGAGGCTCCAACAAATAATCCAGCTGCACCTCCGATAGATACTGAAACATAATCAGGATCAGGCGGTTCAAAATTGGATTGATATTTTTAATGTAATAAAGATTATTTTACACAAACTGTCATCTCAATCTTTAAAGTGAAAAATTTGTGCAATAATTGTTCACTTTATAAAAATTTGCCTCCCTGTACAGGGTGTCCCATCACTTGTGGCGACCCCGAAAATTGAGCTTCAATTGAAAGTTATTTATTTGAAATTTGGTGCACATATGACTCTGGTATAAGGCTATAAATTTCTCGTTTTACGTGTTAATTGTCGGCGTTAGTTTTTGAGAGAAAAAATAAAAGCTGGTTTTTGATAAAAATACTATTTTCCAATTTCGTCAAATTTAACTTTTCAGGATCACTATGATTAAGACAAAGATCGGTAGTCGCAATGAATAACATTGTAACTAGCAAAACCTAATTTTTCAGGAGAGCGTTTTAAAGATTCTACATCTCTCCTTTTCCTTTTTCTTGAGGAGATCATCCTTTTTGGGCTTGAAATTGATGGATACTCATTTATTTTAACTCATATAACATCACTGTATAATTTATTTTGAGAAAATTATTGATTTAACGGATTTACTAGCGTTTACCATTGTTCATAGAAGTAATGTTTGCAGTTATACCATTGTAACTTCGCTTACAATTATTTTGCACTCAGAATTTGTATCGAATAAGATTATAAAGTGTTTACAACTCATTTACTTTTTGAAATTTGTTGTAATAATATTGTAAGCTTCAATACATTGCAACTTTTTAGACTGCTTATAACAATAATTATAATAAAATACGATATAATATTGTAGTAGTATTACTGATAACGGGGAATCATTTTTATTCATATTCGAATGTTCGGAAATATCTGAAGAACAACAAAATCTTATTAGTTACACCACCTTGAGATTTTCAGAAAATCAATTTTTTCTTTTCGCCTAGATTTATTGTTATACTTTGCAGGATATTTTAAGCGTTTAACCATTTGAAAGTTCAAATTATTTTCGGAGTTCTAGCAATTTGAAGTGAGCACAGCAAAGTACGGCCGCATCTCGGGTACTTTGTTCAAACTGGTGTTCAAGATATCTGGAAATTTACTCAACCGATTTTGATAAAACTTACACCACGTATTCTTTATATTATCTAAAATGTAGCATAGGACTTTTATGATTTTAATAGCTGCGTCAAAAAAAAATTATGTTTATAGTCATTTTTCCGAGTTAAAATAACGAGGTTAGGTTGAGCCAATGTAATAATTAAGAAGTCTTACTTACCGTATTGATTTTGTAGCAACTCCAAAATTTTCCTTCCACGTGAAGACATAACAATATTGTTTTACTAACAATATAATTCACTCGTATTTACAAAATACTAATAAAATCAAACTACAGTGTTTCGATGTTACCGAATTTAAAGCGAGAAACAACATTGTAAGTGTGCGTAGTCGTCGTTTAGTCCGATAACCATTGATGCAAGAATATTGGAAATCAATAAATCTTAAAGGAATCCGAAGAATAACATTGTAAGAATCATTAACATTCCTATGAAAGAGCGTTAAAGAATGTATTATCGCGGCAACGACATTGTAAGCTTTGGTACAATTGTATTTAAGTAAATTTGCTAGTTCTTGGAAAGGTAAAGTATGTTACAATTTTTAGGTCACGAATTAAATTTCAGTAAAATTCTTTACCCTGTTTTATCTGTTGGTAAGTACGTTATTGCAGATACAATGAGATAAAAATTGTTTTTTTTTATAATAAAACAAAAAATAAAATATAATTTGAGTTTACTAAATCATGTAAATCACACCCAAGATATCAAATGTGAAAAAAGTGAAAATCGACAAATTGTCAGTTACAATGTTGTTAATTGCCGTAATACCACTGATCTTGAAAAGTGAAATTTGACAAAATTGGGAGATATTATTTTTATAAAAAATCATTGTTTTTTGTCGAAAACTAACACCGACAATTAACATTTAAAACTGGAAATTTCTAGCCTCATACCAGAGGCATGCTTGCAATAAATTTTAAATAAATAACTTTCAATTAAAGCTCAATTTTTGTATTTCCTTACCGACTAATTCAAGCTTCGTCCTCACGACGTTGCGTTTAAATCGTGACGTTGGAAGCGATTGCATTTTTATCAATATTTCACTGTTCGACGTTTTCACACTGAAACAACCCTTTAATACCTTCAGCTACATTTTTTTATTTAATTTCCCTCACCCCTTGGTCTCTGATACTACTTTATATTCGGGTTCAACGCATGATGGTACACAATCACAAACTAATCCGGGCTTATCGAATCCTTGCGCGTGTAGTCTATTTACGGTTTCTAAAAATACATTATTTTAATCCTTTCAAGCTCGCGAATATTTCATTTTCCAACCGAAATAGTCAGTCAGGCATTGCAGGCCCTGCATATCGCAGAACTTTTCATTACCTGTAATTAAAGAGTGAAGCGTTCTCTTAATTAAAAAAAGTGAATTTTACTCAAAACAGGCATCAGGTGATGAGTACAATTGCACAGTTGCAAATGTGCATCCGCGTGGCATTGCACGACGCAAGTTGAATAGCTGTAATAATTGTGCACTCGCAAATTATCAGTTTTCTCCCAAGGAAACCTGCACCTGCGTCTGTCCACCGGGAGGTACTTCACGTTCTCGTCATTTTTAATCTCAATCACCTGAAACACAATTCTCGCAAAAAGTAATTAAAAATCGCAACGCGTACATTGAACGTGATGTTGTAAATTTCGCCCAACATGATATCTTTCCTTTGATCCGGATCGGAATTAATAAATGGCACATCTTCCGGCGCATGGAAATATAACTGAAACAACGATATTCATTTTATTATAGAACGGCAAAAGATTTAGTGCGTTTATAACGTCACGCTTTAAATATTTTACAGCCGGACCTAAATGGATTAGGTAAATGGGCGGCACAATTCCGTTCAGGGATGTATTACAATCTATTAAATTTTTCGTACATAATATAACAAATGAGTTTATGCAGGACAATATTTAAGGTAACTGCAAAGTTAGCTGGTTATGGTACCGTGAACCAACTGAATTTTATTTTTATTGCCTACAGGGTGATTCCGGGGGGCCGCTCGTTTCGAAGATGGAGAAGCTGGAGGATCGCAGGCAGGTCGGCGTTGTGTCTTGGGCTTCCGCCTTGCCGACTCATCCCGGGATTTATTCGAACGTTGCCGACTTGCACGATTTTATTGAGGAGGACTTCAAAAAATTGATAACAGAATTGGTGTTGGCTGTATTTTTTACATTGTTTTTGTATTCCTTGAACTTGTAAAATACATATTACTTAATGTAAAGGCATTAATAATTTTTTCTTGAAGATTTTGGAAATCGGCCTACTCTCGCTTGTATCTTGCCGCAGATCTTTTTGACAATAAGCTTGAGGCCACACTCGTGGTTTCGGTTATGATAGCTTGCGGGAGGTTCATTTTGGACAGTAGCAATCTACACAAATAAATAAACGATAATAATAATTCATTTATCTAATCCCATCCTGTCTTTTACACCATCGTGCAATTAAAAATCGATTTGCTCTAAGATTGACAGAGAGAGAAAACTGAAAAGTCGACAAAATGGCAGTAGCGCGGTTAATACTGGAGCGAATCAAATGATTCTTGGTGCATCGTGTTCGGCAGAAAAAGTTATCCTAGTAAGGAGACTTTCAGTCTTAAATGAACTTCTTGCTTTAGTTACAAGAAATCTTTGCAGACCTTTTGTTTTATACATGGATTATTGACAAATCTTTTTTTTCATAACTTAGTTGCATGTCTCTAACAGGAAAATGTTTTCTGCTATTCCCGTGGTATTAGTTTTTCGAAGTTTATTTATTTAACGTAAGCGTAAACGTAGAAGTAGATGTAGATGCAGATGTGGGCGTACACGTAAAAGTAACCGTAAACTTAGATGTAGACGTAGATGCAGATGTAGATGCAGCTGCAGATGTGGACATAGACGAAACCGTAAAAGCAAGCGTAAACGTAGATATAGTTGTAGACGTAGATGCAGATGTAGCTGCAGATGCAGATGTAGACGTGAACGTAGACGTAAACGTAAACGTCGCTGTAGTTGTAGATGTAGATAGAGATGTAGAGATAGGATGTAGACGTAGTATGTAGAGGTAAGATGCAGATGCAGATGTTGTCGTTGACGTAAACGTAACCGTAGATGTAGACGTAGATGTAGATGTAGATGTAGATGCAGATGTAGACTTAACCGTAAACATAAACGTAGAAATAGACGTAGATGTAGACTTAGACGTAGACGTAACCGTAAACGTAGATGTAAAGGTGGATGTAGATGTAGACGTAAATCTAGACGTAAACGTAACCGCAGATGTAGAGGTAGGATGTAGATGTAACTGTAGATGCAGATGCAGATGTGGACGTAAACGTAAACGTAGAAGCAGACGTAGATGTGGACGTAGATGGAGATATAGAGGTAGGATGTAAATATAGATTTTGATGCAGATGCAAATGAGGACGTAAACGTATCCGTAAACGTAACCCTATATGTAGAAGTAGATGTAGGGGTATGATGTAGATGCAGAAATAGATGTAGAGGTAGGATGTAAATGTAGATGCAGATGAAGAAGTAGATGTAGACGTAGATGTAGACGTAGGTGTAGATGTAAAGGTAGGATGTAGAGGTAGGATGGAGATGGAGATGGAGATGTAGATGCAGATGGAGATGTAGATGTAGATAGAGATGTAAACGTGGACGTGGACGTAAACGCAAACACAAACGCAAACGTAAACGTAAACGTAAACGTAAACGTAAACGTAAACGTAAACGTAAACGTAAAAGCAAACGTAAACGTAAACGTAAACGTAAACGTAAACGTAAACGTAACCGTAAACGAAGACATAGATGTAGATGGAGATGTAAATTTAAATGTAGATGTAGAGGTAGGATGTAGATGTAAATTTAGATGTAGATGTAGATGTAGATATAGATGTAGTGAATCTTTCGGAAATGCTCACTTTCCACGATTACTTAAAAACTGATATTCTGCTTACAATTAGATGGAAATAAAAATGCGGATGATAATTTAACTAGAACTAGTTTATTTTACTCGTCAATTTACAATTTAGTGAAGTGTTGTCGCAAAGGTTACAGAATGAATGTTTACAGGATGTTACAGAAGAACTGGTTGAAATAATTAAAAACAATAATCTAAAATGTGTCGGTTGCCATCGTGGCGTCAGTCTGGTGAAACATGTGTGCTAATAAATTTACAAAATACGCATCAAATTTCGTAAAAAATCGAGGGTGCGAGAGAGAGAGAAAGCGAGAGAGAGAAAGTGTGTGTGTGGGTGAGAGAAAGTGAGAGAGGGAGAAAGTGAGAGAAAGAGAGTGTGTGTGAGAGAGAGAGAAAGCTATAGAGAGAGTGTGTGTGTGTGAGAGAGATGGAGAGAGAGAAAGCTAGAGAGAGAGAAGGAGCGTGTGTGTGTGTGTGAAAGAGAGAGAGAGTGTGTCTGTATTAGTGTGTGTAAGAGAGAAAGAGAAAAAGCGAGAGAGAGAGAGAGAGAGTGCGTGTGTGTGTGTGAGAGAGAAAGAGAGAGAGAGAGAGAAAGCGAGAGAGTGTGAGAGAGAGAGAGAGTGTGCGCGTGTGTGAGGGAGAGAGAGAGATAAAGCTAGAGAAAGAGAGCGTGAAGGAGGGAGTGAGAAACGAAGAGAGAGTGTGCGTGTGAGAGAGAGATAGAGAAAGCGAGAGAGAGAGAGTGTGTGTGTATGAGAAAGAGAGAGAGAGAGTGTCTGTATTAGTGTGTGTGAGAGAGAAAGAGAAAAAGCGAGAGAGAGAGAGCAAAAGAGAGAGAGAGAGAAAGAGAGAGAAATTGAGAGAGAAATTGAGAGAGTAAAAGCGAGAGAGAGAGAGAGTGTGTGTGTGTGTTTGAGAAAGAGAGAGAGAGAAAGCGAGAGAGAGAGTGTGTGTGTGTGAGAAAGAGAGAGAGAGCCAGAGAAAGAGAGAAAGAGAGAGAGAAAGAGAGAAAGAGAAAGCGAGAGAGAGCGGGAAGGAGAGAGTGAGCAACGAAGGGAGAGTGTGGGAGTGAGAGAGAGAGAGAAAGCGAGAGAGAGAGAGAGAGAGTGTGTGAGTATGAGTAAGAGAGAGAGAGAAAGAGAGAAAGACAGAGAGGGAAAGAGAGAGAGAGAGAAAGCGAGAGAGAGCGTGTGCGTGTGTGAGGGAGAGAGAGAGAGAAACCTAGAGAGAGAGAGCGGAAAGGAGAGAGTGAGAAAAGAAGAGAGAGTGTGTGCGTGTGTGAGAAATAGAGAGCGAGAGAAAGAGAGAGAACAAGAGAGAGAAAGTGAGAGAGTGAAAGCGAGAGAGAGAGAGTGTGTGTTTCTCTCTACAATGTAACTCGCACACTCGCACACTCGCACACTCGCACACTAGCACACTAGCACACTAGCACACTCGCACACTGGCACACTCGAACACTCGATCACCCGAACACTCTACTTCATTATCTCATTGCTCTCTTTGTCTCTCCCCGCTCCCTCTCTCTCTCTCTCTCTCGCTATTTCTTTCTTTCACTCTCTCACACAGACACACTCTCTTTCTCTCTTTCTCTCTTTCTCTCTTTCTCGTTTTCTCTCTCTCCCACTCTCTCTTTCTCTCTTTCTCTACAATGTAACTCGCACACTCGCACACTCGCACACTCGCACACTCGCACACTAGCACACTAGCACACTAGCACACTAGCACACTAGCACACTTGCACACTATCACACTCGAACACTCGACCACCCGAACACTCTACTTAATTATCTCATTGCTCTCTCTCTCTCCCGCTCTCTCTCTCTCTCGCTTTCTCTCTCTCTCTTTCTGTCACACACACACACACACACTCTTTCTCTCTTTCTCGTTTTCTCTCATTCCCACTCTCTCTTTCTCTACAATGTAACTCGCACACTCGCACACTAGCACACTAGCACACTCGCACACTAGCACACTCGTACAGTAGCACACTCGCACACTCGAACACTCGATCACCCGAACACTCTACTTCATTATCTCATTGCTCTCTCTGTCTCTCCCCGCTCCCTCTCTCTCTCTCTCTCGCTATTTCTTTCTTTCACTCTCTCACACAGACACACTCTCTTTCTCTCTTTCTCTCTTTCTCTCTTTCTCGTTTTCTCTCTCTCTCCCACTCTCTCTTTCTCTCTTTCTCTACAATGTAACTCGCACACTCGCACACTCGCACACTCGCACACTCGCACACTAGCACACTCGCACACTCGCACACTCGCACACTAGCACACTAGCACACTAGCACACTAGCACACTAGCACACTTGCACACTATCACACTCGAACACTCGACCACCCGAACACTCTACTTAATTATCTCATTGCTCTCTCTCTCTCCCGCTCTCTCTCTCTTTCTCGTTTTCTCTCATTCCCACTCTCTCTTTCTCTACAATGTAACTCGCACACTCGCACACTCGCACACTCGCACACTAGCACACTAGCACACTAGCACACTCGCACACTAGCACACTCGAACACTCGATCACCCGAACACTCTACTTCATCTCATTGCTCTCTCTGTCTCTCCCCGCTCCCTCTCTCTCTCTCTCGCTATTTCTTTCTTTCACTCTCTCACACAGACACACTCTCTTTCTCTCTTTCTCTCTTTCTCTCTTTCTCGTTTTCTCTCTCTCCCACTCTCTCTTTCTCTCTTTCTCTACAATGTAACTCGCACACTCGCACACTCGCACACTCGCACACTCGCACACTCGCACACTCGCACACTAGCACACTAGCACACCAGCACACTAGCACACTTGCACACTATCACACTCGAACACTCGACCACCCGAACACTCTACTTAATTATCTCATTGCTCTCTCTCTCTCCCGCTCTCTCTCTCTTTCTCGTTTTCTCTCATTCCCACTCTCTCTTTCTCTACAATGTAACTCGCACACTAGCACACTAGCACACTAGCACACTAGCACACTAGCACACTAGCACACTCGAACACCCGAGCACTCTACTTCAAAATCTCATTGCTCTCCCTCGCTCTCCCGCTCTCTCTCTCTCGCTTTTTCTTTCTTTCACTCTCTCACACACATTGACACACACACACTGACACACTCTCTCTCTTTCGCTTTCTCTCTCTCTCTTTCTCTCACACACACACACACTCTTTCTCTCTTTCTCGTTTTTTCTCACTCCCACTCTCTCTTTCTCTCTTTCTCTACAATGTAACAATGTGTACACTCGCACACTCGCACACTCGCACACTAGCACACTCGCACACTAGCACACTAGTACACTAGCACACTAGCACACTAGCACACTAGCATACTAGCACACTCGAACACTCGACCACACGAACACTCTACTTCATTATCTCATTGCTCTCTCTCTCTCCCGCTCTCTCTCTCTCTCTCTCTCGCTTTCTCTCTCTCTCTTTCTCTCACTCACACACGTACACACACTCCTTCTCTCTTTCTCGTTTTCTCTCACTCTCAATTCTCTTTTTCTCTTTCTCCACAATGTAACTCGCACACTCGCACACTCGCACACTCGCACACTAGCACACTCGCACACTCGCACACTAGCACACTAGCACACTAGCACACTAGCACACTAACACACTAGCACACTCGAACACTCGACCACCCGAACACTCTACTTCAGTATCTCATTGCTCTCTTTCTCTCTCCCGCTCTCTCTCTCTCTCTCTCGCTTTTTCTTTCTTTCACTCTCTCACACAGACACACACACACACTGACACACTCTCTCTCTTTCGCTTTCTCTCTCTCTCTTTCTCTCTCACACACACACACACTATTTCTCTCTTTCTCGTTTTCTCTCACTCCCACTCTCTCGTTCTCTCTTTCTCTACAATGTAACTCGCACACTCGCACACTCGCACACTAGCACACTAGCACACTCGAACACTCGACCACCCGAACACTCTACTTCATTATCTCATTGCTCTCTCTCTCTCTCCCGCTCTCTCTCTCTCCCGCTCTCTCTCTCTCTCTCGCTTTTTCTTTCTTTCACTCTCTCACACAGACACACACACTCTCCCTCTTTCGCTTTCTCTCTCTCTCTTTCTCTCACACACACACACACACACTCTTTCTCTCTTTCTCGTTTTCTCTCCCTCCCACTCTCTCTTTCTCTCTTTCTCTACAATGTAACTCGCACACTCGCACACTCGCACACTAGCACACTAGCACACTAGCACACTAGCACACTAGCACACTAGCACACTAGCACACTAGCACACTAGCACACTAGCACACTAGCACACTAGCACACCAGCACACTAGCACACTAGCACACTCGCACACTAGCACACTAGCACACTCGCACACTGGCACACTCGAACACTTGAACACCCAAACACTCTACTTCATTATCTCATTGCTCTCTCTCACTCCCGCTCTCTCTCTCATTTCCGAAAGATTCACTACATCTACATCTACATCCTACCTCTACATTCTACCTATCTTACATCTGCATTTACATCTAAAGTTGGTTTTAATAGAATTTCACGACTGATATTCTGCTTACAATTAGATGGAAATAAAAATGTGGAAGATAATTTAACTAGAACTAGTTTATTTTACTCGTCAATTTACAATTTAGTAAAGTGTTGTCGCAAAGGTTACAGAATGAATGTTTACAGGATGTTACAGAAGAACTGGTTGAAATAATTGAAAACAATAATCTAAAATGTGTCGGTTGCCATCGTAGCGTCAGTCTGGTAATACAAGTGTGCTATTAATTTTACAAAATACGCATCAAATTTCGTAAAAAATCGAAAAAAAATCTACATCCTTCCTCTACATTCTTCCTCTACATCCTTCCTCTACATCCTACCTCTACATCCTACCTCTGCATCCTACCTCTACATCCTACCTCTACATCCTACCTCTACATCTTACCTCTACATCTAACTGTACTTCTACATTTAAATCTACATCTACAATTATATTTACCTATATATCTATTTATCTACCTATCTATCAATCTATCAATCTATCAATCTATCAATCTATCAATCTATCAATCTATCAATCTATCAATCTATCAATCTATCAATCTACCTATCTATCAATCTATCAATCTATCAATCTATCAATCTATCAATCTATCAATCTATCAATCTATCAATCTATCAATCTATCAATCTATCAATCTATCAATCTATCTACCTCATATACATTCATTCTCTCAATCACACAACCTTTAACCTTCAATCTTCGTCAGAATCTGATATCACCATCATCTCTGACGAGTTCCTCCCTACGAAATTCCTCTTGCTGTTTTCCACGCATAATGTCCCGCATCATGTTGGTTACTGTTTTCCAAGATTCCTCGGAATCCAATAATAACTCAGAAATATTATTCTGGTCTATATTACAACCCATTTTAATCCTAGCATCTACATCTCCATCTCCATCTACATCTACGTCTACATCTGCAGTATCTCCAGTCTCTCTCTCTCTCTCTCTCTCCCCCCTCTCTCTCTCTCTATCTATCTATCTATCTATCTCTCTGTCTATCTACATCTATACATTTATATCTACGTCTACGTCTAGGTCTACGTTTAAATGGGAAAGTTTCCCTAATACCACCCTATGTAGGTTTACGTAAAGATCTGCATATAAGCAAATTTATAATTTACAGGCACACGCCGCTCCTTGAATTTTCATTGTGTGCTAAGGATCCGTAGTAAGCTACTTAAAGGGTAAAGTCATAACCTCACTAAGTGTTTTGACGAACAATAACACATTTAATTTCTTTATTACTCTGACGTCCTCCAAGGTTTCTATCAACAGTTGGCCGGGTCCTGTTTTTCTATTCGATCTCATATCTATTGCAGATTTGGCCGTTTGGCTAAACAAAACTTTTTCATTCAAAGCCTCGAAAATGTAAAATATGTTTACTGTGTATGTAGCGAGTTGATCGAAAAGCATACCCCGTACTCGGTTTCCAAGGGAAGAAACTTATCACAACAGTCGAACGTGATGTTGTTCCATTTACAATTTCTTATCAAAACAGGGCATTTTCTGCGAAACTAAAATGTAAGGCGCGTTAAGGGAAAATGAAGTGGTGACAGGCATGTTAAGAATACCTTTGCAGTTACTTCTTTGAAGTTTAAATCTTTGCACTCTACGCAAGGGGTGTTGCAGGAATAACAGCTTCCCGTGAAAAATATTATGTCCATTATGAACTGCTGCACGGGCGAATAATCGCCATCGGGCCCCCTGGAAAAGGTTGTTTTGACCGAATTTTTACAATTTATTTATTTCAATTTTAAGAAATATCAGTAATTTATTTTCTAATTATTGTTAAATCTATGTTTAAGACAGTGGCGGCTCTTGGTACAATAAAACAGGTATTCTGCAATTTGCATTTCAAATAATCAGGGTCGTGTGTTTATCAACAAAATATCCACAAAATTTTATACAGTTTATAATTTTTGATAGAACGTATCTATTTTTTGTCACATTATCATTATGCTGCTGTATGTGTTTCCAATATGTCGAATTAAATTGAGATTGGATGTTGATTGTTCCTAATATTGCTAACTCCATTGAATTGTGAAGATAACTTTAGGAGTTTTCATGCTTTTTTAGTTTTTCACTCAAGTGTACTAAATCAGTCAGTCCTACCTGTGTCCATGCGTTATCTCCACCAAAATGCAAACATGGAAAGCAAAAAAGAGCATTTTTCTTGTTGCAGTTATTCCTTGCATAAATTTCTTTATTGAACGGACGTTTATATGGTTTTCCACGACTAATACCGTTTGCTTCAATAATAATGTCCGGCAGCGGCCGACTTTTATTTTTCAAATCTATTTTTTCTTCGTAACTATACTTCACAGATCGCTTAAAGTTAATCAAATTGTCCACAACATCCATTGTCAAAAAAGCAATAATACAATACACGAACACGAAAGTATAAAATCAAAGTTTACAACGATAAACAGCCCGTAACATAACGTTTGAAATCTGGAACAGAACTGCGTGAAATGCAGCACATAAAGAGCATTAAACTAGCGAAAGAGTTTGGGTATGTGCAGGACGCGAAGGAAATAGTGGGGGTGTCTCAAGCAGTTCTGTGCACTGCCTCGAATGGCCCAGTATAAAAACAATGATCCGCTCCGCTGAAACCAAGACAAAACTTAACTGGTTTGTTGGAATGTTGGATCCTCGAGTTGTTGCGATTAAGAAAATAAAATTCAGTGACGAAATTCAACTTTTTCAATATTATGTTCTATAAATTAAATACGAACGAAGTTCATTTTTCTGGCGTTAATTTTTTGGCAGTTCTGCAGCTCTGTTGTACTTATGTACGAGCCGCCACTGGTTTAAGAATTAAATATTATTATAGCAACAAATTTAGAGAATTAAAATTGAATTCAGTAAAATTGAAATTCTATTTTTTGTTGCACAACCTTTAATTATTATTGTTAGAAATTACTTACGCGGTCCAGAAAATTTCGGAACTAGTAATTTCACAAATGGTGACGGCAGGAAACGATGTATTCCAGTTCAAATATGTAGTTTCAGTAACAAAACTAATGGGATGATACCTGTAAGACTCGTAAATTCTGAGAAAAACCAGAAACATTCCAATAATCGACACTAAGAATATAATCATCCAAAATATTCTAATGCAGATAGGTCTGTTTTCATCAACTGTATAATGCAAGCCATGGATGCTTGTGGTTTTCCCATGATGTACCAGTCGTCGATTCAACATTATGTACATTAAATGTATGTTTCACATTGTCATTTGTATCTGATATTATCAGATTTAAAAGCTGCCAAGGCAATTCCATAAATGATCACATTTTCTGATATGGCTAATGTACTTTATTGCAGATAAAAGGGAAAACACAAGTTTTATAAATTCGTTTATTTGAAAAGCTGAAATATATGTAACAAAAAAATCAAACACAAATGCAACGTATATATATTTTACAATATTACATCTAACTTTACAAGAGAATAAAAATGCTGAATAGATGCATTAGCAACGGCGGTAATAGATCAATTCCACTAATGAAATAAAAAACGCATTACAATACTGGTTACTACAAAAAAACTCCATTTGGCAGTTTGTACAGCTATATTGTTCTCTTGTGTCGATAAATAAAATTAACTATAAATACTCAATTAATAATAATTACAGTCTTTTAAAAATAACTACTAAAAAAAGCAACTGACGAAAACAGTTGGAAGAATTGCAGGAAAATATAAGATACAGTGGTTACACATAACATTCAAACATTTGCAATTTGATATGTCTATCAGGAAATATCATACGTGGACCAAACAATCATCTTATGTTTCACTGTTTGGTTAGTTGGAAACAACAATTTTTAATAAAAATAGGAACAGCGAGTTAAAATCTGGATATCTGTTTGCAAGAGTATTTTAAATGTTATTTAAAACTTTGTAAAATCGCAAAAAATCACATATCTTCAATAAAATTTAGCAGATTCACTTTACAGGCTTCACAGTTCTTTTAGCACATAACACAGCATACATTTTTTCCATTAAAAAATTGAAAATTTTGACTTTTGCGCAAGGCCATTAGCTTTCGAATTTGCCTAAGCTTTTGTAAAAATTTCTAAAAAAGTTCAAATTAAAAACTAACTATCAACAGTGGGGTCTTCATTTGAAGCCATTTGTACATAAGCTGATGTACCATCTGGTAAATTATCTTCATGTTCGGTTTCTTCAATTTGTTCAGGATCTTCAATCTTAGCCTCAGATGGATACCGTATCCTGACAGTATCCACAACATCCAGTAAGTTTTTAGAATCCATCGCCAATACATGAGCGGCCCCCAACATACTCCTTAAAATAAACAAAAAACTCAATACAGGTAACCCGCGGTTTACGCCGCAGTTGCGTTCTTGGAAAAGTCGGCGCAAATCGAATCAGCGTAAAAAGAACCCATATTTACAGTGATGTATAGGGTTAAGTTCTACATAAGTGAAAAAGAAGCAAATCATTTTATTTATTAATACAATATAATGCAAAATACATATATATCTATCCCCCGATTTGCACGGATTGTTTTTTTATAGGCAAAACCGTGTAAATCGAAAACAACGTCATTTATTTAACATAATTTTTTTTAATAAGATATTTTGAAAAATTAAAATAACAGTTCATTCATAAAATAACAAATATACAGTGCGAACCAGTCAAATGGAATAAATTCAGTATTTCAATTATTGTGCATATTTATAAAAAATCCCGTTTATGACATGATATCCTGCAAAGTAAAAATTTCATCCCTAACCTCAACTCCCTTCGAGTGACAGTTTCAACCCCCAAATTTTTAAATAGGAAGTAGGGGCTTGTGATACCTCATTTGAAAGGTCTCTTCATGCTCCATTAAAAACTGCTATGGTTTAAAATTTTATTGCGAAAAAAATTGTAAAAATGCTACAAAAAATAATTGTTTGTCGCTAACCAGTAAATATATGAAGTTTAAAAAATTCTGATTAGTAAAAATACAATGATGTACAATTTTCTACTGGCACAAATTTACTGCAGTAATTTACGTGAATACGTAGGAAGTTTTATTCTGCATACAAAACGGGGAATCACCACAATATGTATAACCAAGTGAACGGAGTTTAAAAATGATTGTAGAAATATGTACTCATCTGAAATATTCGTTTTCACCATTTCATTTTGAATTCGTTATTTTAAAAACCGTGTAAAAGCGAAATCGTATAAAAAAGTATCGTGTAAATCGGGGGATAGGTGTATTATAAATTTAATTTTTAAAATGTATTTTAAGATAAAATGAAGTGAAATGTTTTTATTAACAAATATTAAGAAAAACAAATGAAATTTCAAAGTTTCGGATCTCTTACATTTTTTGGAAAAAAGAATTCACAACGTCGCGGCTCAACACTGAAACGAAAATCAGTCTAACATACGAAGAATCGGTGAATTACCCAATTATGTACACGGCGACACAGTGAATTCCACAGCGGCGTTATTGTGAATCGGCGTAAATTGAGCCGGCGTAAATCGAGGTCTACCTGTATTGACATTTTGAAATAAACAAAACTTACTTCCTATATTCTGCATCTAAAGTTGTGTTACTGTACTGTTGAGCAAGTTTCATGGCATTCACCAACTCTCCCATATCTTTCGACAGCACCTTGTGTGCCATTTCAACCTCACGATGGGCAGTCGTTGGAAAAACAGGTACAATAGAGTCAACACTGGCAAGCAAAGTACGCAGTGCGAATCCCACATTCCGAACGAGTTCAAGGTACTGGTCGGCATGCGATTGTTGCACCCCTTGAGACAGAGCCATCACTGTTCGCACAACCTGTGTGGTACAATCGTACACTATGTCGTTTGTACGGTCTAGAGGGGCTGTGGGAACAGATTTGATCAATTCAAGTTGTTCGGAGCCTTCTTTTCCGGTGATGGTTAGAGTGCTGGTAACAGAAGTTGCAGGGGAGTGACTTTTGCTGCTACTTTGTGACTCGGCGCTGCTGTGCAAACCATTGCCGCTCAATGACATGCTAGCCATGCTTCCTGAGAGGTTGTAAGAGGCTGAATTGGCGTAAGTGGTTGAAAATGGGCTGCTTGGTAGGGATGCGAGGGATTGTGAATGTTCTTGAAACATTTCCATCTCACTGGTACTCAATACACTTAACCGGTTTCTCTGCAAAAATTTTAGGTAATTAAAGGAGTACCATACACAAGAAAAAATCTTTTTAAATTATTATTTAATGTTAAATGATTGGTGTCAGAACTATTAAAAACTATTTGGTAAAAATCCAATGTAAAAAAAAAATTATTTTAGAAGAAATTTGCCGTGTGACGTCACAAGGCTAGACCCAAACGACCGGCTTATCTTTTATGTGCAAAAGCTACTCGCTTCGAACAATGATTTATTTACCTAAAAATAATATTTTTAATGCTTAATTTATACGAGACTATGTAAATGTATGTGCTAAAGATGATAAAATAATCAGAATTTCGATACAGTGTTTAGTTTTTTTTAAAAAATATTAAATAAGACTGTGCGTTCCGTTCCTATTTTATCTAATTGTGCGTAAAGTTTGGTTAAAGATATTCTGCGTTTATGACTGTGCCTCATCTTGGGTACTTTGTTCAAACTGGTGTTCAAGATATCTGGAAATTTACTCAACCGATTTTGATAAAACTTATACCACGTATTCTTTATATTATCTAAAATGTAGTATAGGACTTTTATGATTTTAATAGCTGCGTCAAAAAAATTATTATATTTATACTCATTTTTCCGAGCGCCAGGGTGGTGCATTAGGCGGTTGTGCGAGTTAAAATAACGAGGTTAGGTTGAACCAATGTAATAATTAACAAGTCTTACTTAACGTATTGATTTTGTAGCAACTCCAAAATTTTCCTTCCACGTGAAGACATAACAATATTGTTTTACTAACAATATAATTCACTCGTATTTACAAAATACTAACAAAATCAAACTACAGTGTTTCGATGTTACCGAATTTAAAGCGAGAAACAACATTGTAAGTGTGCGTAGTCGGCGTTTAGTCCGATAACCATTGATGCAAGAATATTGTAAATCAATAAATCTTAAAGGAATCCAAAGAATAACATTGTAAGAATTATTAACATTCCTATGAAAGAGCGTTAAAGAATGTATTATCGCGGCAACGACATTGTAAGCTTTGGTACAATTGTATTTAAGTAAATTTGCTAGTTCTTGGAATGGTAAAGTATGTTACAATTTTTAGGTCACGAATTAAATTTCAGTGAAATTCTTTACCATGTTTTATCTGTTGATAAGTATGTTATTGCAGTACAATGAGATAAAAATCGATTTTTTTTATAATAAAACAAGAAATAAAAAATAATTTGAGTTTACTAAATCATGTAAATCCCACCCAAGATATCAAATGTGAAATAAAGTGAAAATCGACAAATTATCAGTTACAATGTTGTTAATTGCGCCTACCGATATACCATTTTTCTTAGACTTAAGCGTACTTTTAAATTAAACAAACTTATTTTTTGTGTATTGTGCCCCTTTAAATAAAAACGTGCAATGAATCGATGCTTACCAAGTGATTTTCTGATTCAGCTAACCACCTGGAATCTTCTTCAGATTCTTTTTGTTGCTGCCTTAATTTTTGTTCAAGAATCTGTCGATTAAATTCCGAAGGGATCATATCATTAATCATTGGGTTCTCCAAGAGCTGATCGCCGTAGATGGGCTAAAATCATGAAACAATTGTAAAAAATCAGAATTACTAAAACAAAAGCTGAGCAATGCCCACAGTTACAAACACAAACGAGATGCAAAAATTAAAAGAAAGCAAGGCTGCATGCTTGGTGGAAATTAAAATAAAATTCATGCGCATGCCGATTTAAAAATTTGTAAATCATAAATCCAGACTACAACAAGTGCAGTTCTAAGTGCCCTTAAAAGAAAACACACTTGTGAACTGCACCCAAACAAAATGCACTATTTCAACCAAACATCGAATTCAAGACATGCTTGAAGTCGAACCTGCATCTTAATTTCTTGAGATTTAGAATCTTGTTTTTGTACAAAACAAGGCAGTTTATGAGCACAACTTTTAACATCAGCGCCTCCAAAATCATAAATATTCTCTTCGTATCCATGTTGCATCTCCTTTGGTTTATCATTGAACTGATAGAGGGTCGGCTCAGGATGGTAACTGGGAATCGAATCGGGATCGTAATGGAAATTGATCGACATTTTGTGGGAGTTCCGCTCGAGCGAACCGGTTCTTGAAGCAACGCTCTGATTAATTAAATGCGCGTTGCGTTCGAGCGACCCCATTTTTGGAGAGTTCGTGTGAGATTTTCTCTCTAAAGACCCCATTTTTGGACTGAAGATCCCGATCTTGTCGAGACTGCCGCGAGAGCTGCCGATTAAATGTGCGCTCCTTTCGAGGGAGTTCATTTTCGGGGAAGTGTGCCCGGTCGTGTCGATGTGGGCGTTTCGCTCAAGCGACCCGGTGTTGGGGGTGCCCGCACTGCTTCTTGAAGGGGTGCGCTCGAGAGTGCCGATTTTTTTTGGTTCGGGAACTTCAGGATCGAGTTTTTGCAAATTTTGAACTTGCATGGGACAAGTTTTTAGGACAGGTTCGGGCAATTCGGTGGTCGTTTCAAAATCTACTGTTATTGTATTAAATACCGAAGCGGGTGTTGTGTACGCTGACGGGCATAAACCTCGAGATTCGTTTTCTTTCATTAAATGGGCTAAAACTTCGGCATTCTGGGCAACGATGTAAGTTTGCGGACCTGCACTTGGGGCGTTTATTGAGTTAAGTGATGCTAAAGATGATGAATCAACACCTGGAAGTGATTAACTTAGTTGCAGATTGAAAATTTAGATTGGAAATTACCTTGCATTGGGTAACGACATGGTTTTGGGGGCGGGGGGAGGTCGTCTCCTGATCCCCAGGACATAGCTGCCACTCGGCGATTTTCGCGACGCATCGTCTCATGAGCCACTGATTTTTCATCAACTAATATCTCACTGAAAAATACAAATGATAAGTCACACATTTATAGGCCAAGCAATAAAGCATTTTTTCATAACATAAATACTACCTGGAAACCGACTGTGCGATTATATCAAAGACTGTTAGTAGATGAATTCTGCATAATTTCCAATTCGAGAATCATAATTTTTAATTTGTTATAAACAATTTTCAGCAAAAAATCGCGTTTTCTTTAGTTTCTTGCTTGTACAAAGGAAACTAATGAAGCAATCTTAATTATGTCAATAGACGAATTGTAGTGAATTAAATTACGAAGAGCATGAGAGGTCGAATGACCCGATCGGATAATTACAACCGGAGAAAACCCGAAAAACCCGGAAAATTCAGTGTTTTCTTAAAAAATTCACAATTCCGCCATTTTTTAATTTTAAAAACTGAAACATTGCACAAAGGTAGCTATTTACATGTACTTTATGTTATTCGATCTCTCATTCTCTTTGTAATTTAATTCTCTACAATTCGTCTATTGACATCATTAAGATGGCTTCCTTAGTTTCCATTTTACAAGCAAGAAACTAAAAAAAACGCGATTTTTAGCTGAAAATTGTTTATAACAAATTAAAAATTATTATTCTCGAGTTGGAAATTATGCAGAATTCATCTATTAACTGTCTTTGACAAAATCGCACAGTCGGTTTCCAGGTAGTATCTATGTTAAATTATTATTACTTGCCAATCTAGCAATACAGCATCAAATCATTACAGATTTTCTTTTCATTGCAGCCATAATAACGCACAGTTTTCAATAAATGTGTCAAAAATGTATGCCATATTATTCATAAAGCAAAACTCACTTGTGGTTTTATGGAAATAAAAAAACCATTAGTGCATACAGTGAAACCCCGTTTTTACGTTTTTCAAAGGACCGACAAAAAAAAACCTAAATGGAGGGAAAACGTAAATTAAGGGCAATGAAAATTTTTCTTTAAAAAATCATGCAAATTAGTTTGGTGTAAATTTATTTCTCGTGTTTATATGTTTCTTGCTATACTATAATTTCTTCGTACTTTGAAATTCTTTTGTGCATGCGCTTTTTTTGCCATGGGACGACATTGTATGGCACTTGTTTCAATTGATTCACGATTTTTTATTATTGTAGCCAAAGGCGGTATATCAAAATTACGCGCGAGCGAAACGTGCGAGAATCAATACCGAATGAAATAAAAAATTGTCCACCTACTCACGATCACGAAACTTTGCAAAGTGCAGTGGTGTCTAAAAACTGCTAAAATATTAATTTCAATGATTTCCATAGATTTAATCGAATGTACTAAAATAAATGGAATTTTTAATTTTAATAAATTTAATAACTGCATTTTAAATATATTTAAATAAACGTAAAACGGATATTAATCTACATTAAAATGAAACGGGACTGCAAAAATTAGACGTAAATAACGGGAAAACGTGAAATAGGGGGACGTAAAAACGGGGTTCCACTGTAATTTGAATTTTACGAAAATCGCCGCTGTTATCAAGCGTTTACTGATAAATGGATAAAGCAATTATTTAAATAAAGATTAAAACTCACTTTAATACTTCCTTAATTTCCTTAAAACTTGGTCGTTTGCTGGGTTCATAGGCCCAACATTGTGACATTAAAGAGTAAAGTCTCGGCGGGCAACCTTGTGGAAGAGGTAAGCGTTCACCGTTTTCGATTTTACCAATGACATCATTATTTTTTACTCCTTGGAATGGCTTTACACCTAACATTAGAATTTCCCACATGCACACACCTATAATTTCATTGTGTACTTCCCACGTGTGGGGGTGTATAACTGTTATAATTACCAAACATCCACACATCACTAGCAGTAGTAAATCGCCTGAAATTAATACTTTCTGGACTCATCCATTTTATCGGCAGTTTGCCCTTGGAAGCTTTGTAATAACTCTGATCTTCGCCCATCCAACGTGACAGGCCAAAATCGGCTAATTTAACACAACTATGCGTACTAACTAATACATTTCTAGCTGCAATATCCCTATGTACATATTTCTTAGATTCTAAATAACTTAGTGCTGTAGAGAGCTGGAATGCATACAGTAAAAGCGACGCAAGATCTAGGCGATTTTTGTTGTTTTGTAAATAAGCGCGTAATTCGCCTAATTTCGCCAGTTCCATCACAATCCACACTGGTGAATCAGAACAAACTCCAACCAATTTGATTATGTGCTGATGATCGAATTTTTGCATTATATCTGGAAAATAGGTTTATGATTAAATTAAATAAAAATGTTGAATTACATTTTAACTAACAAGCTTCTTCTAAAAATTTTTCAGTTGTAGCGAGATCAGCATCCCCTTTACAAGTCTTCACAGCCACAGGAATTAATGTATTATCTTTAGTCTTGTATGTTCCTTTGTGTACGTCACCAAACTGCCCCTCGCCCAAGATATCACCGAGTTCAAGTTGACATCTCACCAACTCATAATTTCTTGCTGCAATAAATTGCAAATACAGGGTGAGTTAAGTTTTACCGCCCGTGGCCAAAATAGGCCTTAAAAATAATTTGTCAATTCTCATAAATTGTATGAGTAATTTTATATTATTAAGGTACATAGAAACCAAGAAAAAATCTTTTTTTTTAATCAGGTAAAATTTTGGCTTTCTTCCAATTACTAATTTGGATTCATTAAATAAAGCCATTTCCATATTAGAGGGTATTTTTTTAAATGATTTACGACATAAGCTGACCAATTCACCTAACAATGGTATTGGTTTTGGTTACTTGACTGATTATTTATGGCAGTCATAAACTTAAGTTAAAATGTACAACGTTACATTTTACAGGACCGGAATAAGGGTCTTCGCTATTTCTTTAAAAGTTCACAACATCGTAACTAACAGCTACACGGTAATTATAATCATAATAAAAAATAATTTTTGCAATATTAGATTTTAAACTTGATAAGAAAATCGCTTACCAGCTTCTAATTTTCGTTAGTATATCTGTCTACAATTTTGTGTTTTAATTTTGCCGTCTGCAAATTGCTTAACTCATCCAAAGTTTAAAAACCCTGGTCACAACCCTAGGTCACTTTGTGAATAAAGAAACATTCACATTCGCAACAAATTTTCCAACACTTAAACATCGTTGGTAAAAAGTGAAAATTAAAACTTTGTTTTGTGGAATAGTAAACATTTGTGTTTAGTTCAGGTATAATCATGCCATTTCAATACTCAGTCTAGGAGAAGCTTGAAATGCTTTTAATTTATGGGTAATGGGGTATTACTTTGAGCATCTTTTATAAAATAAACTTAATATTTACCTATTAAAAACTTATTTTATTTTTCTCACAAATTCCAGAATATGGGTCTGACAACAACTAAAACGCCGTTCCCTTCAGTTTTATGGTTCGATCATCAGGTATTGTTACGTGGTAGACCGCATTGTTGGAAAGTCATAAATAAAAATATTTTTCGTGCTTTATGTTAAATATGATTTAACTCAAAAGGTAATAATTTTTTAACGAATCAAATTGCAATTAACAATGCTACGAATAATTTGACAAATTTTGAAATAAAAAACCGAACATGAAAAATTTACCCAAAACTCTTTGCTTTACTTCTTTGGTTTCAAATAAAAATGATTTGGAAAACTTGTAGCACTAATCGAAAGTGCAAACTTCAACTGATGTAACATGTAAATTGCATACTTTCCCCTCAATCTTTAATAGGTATTATGGCCGGGGCGGTAAAACTTAACTCACCCTGTACAATGATTCTTTCTATTAAATGGCAAAGAAACTTACTTGCAGGTGTCGAATAATCGCCTTCTTCATCAACAATTTCCGCATAATCTTCAGATAACATAGTTCCATGGATGTTGTCTGAATTTTCGCGCCGACCTCCCAATTTGTGTTTTGGAGCGTCTAAAACATCATTATGCCAATAAAGAAAATCAACGCCATGATACAAAAACAGCAAGCTAAAGATCACTAACGGTCTATGATACTAACCTTTGCAAGGGCAAGGAAATTGCTTCCAAATAGTTGCTTGAAAAAGTAAAGAAGGCATACTTGGTTAAATTCTAAACATATAATGCTAACAAGCAAAAGCTAAACTAATCTCCCTTTCTAAATTTGCCAATTTGTTAATTACTAAACGAATGTTAGATATCTTACCTTTTCTGTTCCACAATGAATTTTGGGATCCGGAGCACAATCTGTAATATCCATCGATTAAATCGGCGACGCTTTCTGCAACGTCCAGACTTGGACATGTTATGAATAAAATTTCTTGTGCACCGGCGACACGCAACTGCAACGTAGCTTTACTGTGTTCATCACAATCACTGACTAGCGTTTGTATGGCCTGTATTTGATCGAAACTGGCAATTTTCGTTGTGTACGATGCTTGGACGGCTGTATACGAAATACCTTGTTCAGGCCCAATCACCAATTCAACAGGTACAGACCAAATGCTGCCTAAATCTACCCTAAATCGTTCTTGATCGTACTTATAATACATTCCCAATATATCGAAGAATTTAAACATGCAATCCACTTCGGTGAGCTGACTGAACTTTTTAAAATGCGTTTGGATGCTCTTCCTCAACGTTTTTGGTTTCATTGTGTCTAATATGGTGCGGGGTAGAAACTTGTGCATTCCGATTTCCCTCTCTAAATATTCAAAATTCGATTTCTTATCGAGCGCTATTTGAGGCATGTCTTTAAAAAAATAACGTATTTCCAAACAGCACAATTGCACAGCCGCATCTGGATCTATATTAATATGGTTCGAATTCAGATAATCATTTCGCACCTAAAAAACGACAGTTTTAAAATGAACTAAAAATTAAAACCCACCGAATTACTTGATCATAATAGAAAAAAAATGTAACTTTATCCTTATAGTACAAATCGTAAAGACTAGTGGGAACATATCTCACGCGCAATTCAAAACGCCATTCGATTGCAGGATGTTTCTTGAAATATTTTTCCTGGACTTGATACATCGTTGTGTCCTGATGCAACCAGTGGATCTAAACAGAATTGTTGATGAAACAGATAATTACCGAGGTTGGTTACACACCTCTCCAGTAAGGGTGTGATGGAGCCTCATTGCATATAAGCTCTTATAAAATCGTTCACCTGTTGATAAGCGTTCAGTGACTAGAGATATGATGCCCTTGACGTCGATGGCATCCCCATATTTGACCACGTTTAAACCCCCATTGGGCAGGTGAACCTACACAGTTTACATAAACTTCTCAATGAAATTTTTACAAAGCTAAACGAGACATGCAAATTTAATTATTGCATTGCAACCAAATGCGGTGGGTGCTAATGTGTCTCGACCTTTCAATGTTTTTAGTAAATATTCTTTTAGGTTTTTTTAAATTATCATTAATTTCAAATTCAATTTCAAAACTACATTAAGGTCCGGGAACTGGTAAGTAATGCACAATTCTTCCGCTCAGGGGGCACCAATTTTGCCCCTTAAAATAAAAAATGTTTAGGCAACCAAAGAGGTATCCTAACTAATGAGGTTTGAAACTTAAGTATTGAACAGAGAAAGAGCAAAAAAAAGAGTTGCGCGTTTTTCATGCGCTCGTAACTTGATAAATATTATTTATATTATGGTCTGCGGCGATAACGACGGTAAACTCAGTCGGAAAAAAAATTAGTCTATAATTTTTTGCTAAATCTTTGCCAATTTTGTGTTTTCATAGATGTACCTGCTATAATTAATCCCGTAACAGGCTGCAAGCACATTTTCAATTATGCAAAGAGTAATCTTTATCCCCATTTTTATACGCTCATAATTTGATAAATATTATTTATATTATTGTCTGCGGCGATAACGGCGGTAAAATCTGTCAATGCGATTGCTGCATTATTTACTGTTTTTTTTTTTGTAATTTTTTCCTACGATGCTATTCGAAACTAATATATATTGTATAATTTAGTAGGCTCGAAAATGTTTCATATCCTTACGCGTGCGAACATGGATATTTTGCATTATCAAGTGTGTATTTTTATAAATTTTTAGAGTTTTATATCCTTACGTGTGCAAATATGGTTATATCCTAACAATTTGCACTCTATCGAGTGTGCATTTTAATACAAATTATTCTATCCATGCCGTCAATCAAAAAGGATATCTGTGAGTAAAAGGACGAACTATTTGACTAAAATCTTATGGGAAAACAACTTTTCCTCGAAAATGTAAAATTTAGACATTTCTCCAATTTGGTTTACGGAAACTATTTCTTAGGTGCCAAAGGAACATTTTTATGTAATTTGTTGACGATGTTGTGTTCGGAAAGAAATAAAAAACGCGATCAAATAATACTGTATTTCGTACCACAACTTTTAGTTTTTTTTTCAAAGATATTCACCATGTTATTATAAAAACAACATGTGATATTATACTACTATATGTTTAGTATAAGTACCCCGAAGGAATTTCTACAATATAACTTACTTCTTGAGCTGAACTGAGTTTACTGGCACACTAAATTTTCAAAAAAATATTGTTGTCAATTTTTTTCTTCTTAAGTTATCAACTTTCTCGCAATAAAAAAAATATTTTTTTACAGGGCAATATATTCCCTATAAGTGCTGTAAAGTGCATTGCAAAATATTTCGTAACTCTAAAGATTTCAGTAAAAAACCCTCACTATTACATTTTTGCGAGAATTGCACTTTCGGAGGTTAATTTTTGAAAACTAGGCACTTCTTCACCAAAGCAAATATATCATTAGATGCGGTAACATTATGTTTACTACTGTTGCTTCGCAAATTATATATTGATAAGTACTTTCTAAGCAATACTGAGTTTCTTAAAACTCTGCATTTTTTTAGGTTGGATTCCCCAGCCTTAATGAGTAACAATTAATTTAAGATAATGCATCAGCTTAATTTTAAAAATGAACTTTATAGCAAATCATATTTGGGCATCTGGTTGGTTTGAAGTGTCGGAACGTGCTGGAACAATCTATGACTGGAATATTGAATCATCTCACACAAATATTTGTTGACAAAATATTTAATTTCCTCGATTGAGAATCGATACCTTAAGCGTGGCCTTGTCGCTCGACGCTGGACTTCCTTGTGGAGACTTTTTAGGACTATCCATATTGACCCGAGGCTGTGCACTCCTAACAGGAGAGCCAGTATTAACAGGGGCTGCTGGAGATGCATCACTGCAACAAGAGAAGAAAATAATAAACCCTCGAAGGTGATTAACCGAAAAAAGTAACAAAAACAAGATTCAGACAGCTGATAGTACTCAACAGAAACATACACAACGTAAATCCACATGTGTAATGTAATTATTATTAGATACTATAATTCTGGAAGCATAACAGTTGAGTGTGTGCCAAGAAAAAAGGAAATAAATTAAAAGTCGTCGAAAAAAAAAATGTTTAAAATTACGGATAACGTAAGTGTGGTTGTGTGGTCGAAACACCAAAAAAATAACGTGTTAATTGCCAATGATTGTTTCATTATGAGGTGCAATTTTATGGTGGAGCGCTAATTCGACGGTTTAAGTGGTTACTTCTGGTTTGGCTAAAATTGTCCCGAACGTTTGAAAGAGTACAATGAATTTAATGCAGGACGTGTAGGCGGAAAATATGACATCATCTGACGCAATGGTTTATCACCTGAGTATTCCGCACGCAACCTTGTGATATTAAAATTAAAAAGGAAAATCAACAAATACAGGTGACGCCTGAAAAGTAATTAGATAAACGGTGACTGGTAATCAATAAATTGCTGTTATTAGGTGTTGATGGAATTTTTAAGCATCGAGTTAAGTGTGTGTTTTAAGTTTAAAATTCGTCCATTAATAATAATCGGAGCCATTAAATCAAAACGCATAAATTTTTTTATTTGGCTATATTTATAACACGGCGCTCACATTTACTTCAGCGTTTCTATCAGATATTTTTAACGTAAGGTTTATGAACTTTGTGACCCACCACTACCATCGCGCGAGCAGGATAAAAAGCATGATAATAACCGACGATTATAATTTATAATAAAAATTTACTGTCATTCTTTCACAAATTCATAAATATTTACTTCAGATGTTACGGCTATTATTAATCCTCCGGTTCGAGGAGTATACTCCAAAGTGCAAAATCCGCATAAAAACGAATTTTAATGAGTCGCGCGTTACTTCAAAAAAATCGGTTGCAATTACAACAGTTTCTAGTGTAGGATGACGACTGTTTCTTTTATTTCAACGGACATTTTAATGTCCTACGCAAATTATTCAACGCACCGTGTTAATAAGTTATATTGGGT
This sequence comes from Dascillus cervinus, assembly GCA_949768715.1. NCBI lineage: Eukaryota > Metazoa > Arthropoda > Insecta > Coleoptera > Dascillidae > Dascillus > Dascillus cervinus. Next base: position 32,564,637 of record OX458318.1, read on the forward strand.
CTGAAAGTGTCCGTTAAATTATACTAAATTATACTGCTTTTTCTCCGTATTGGAAAAACGTTTCAAAAACTTGTTCCAATCGCTGTTTTTTATACAGAGGAAATCGTTATAAATTTAGAAGTTACAACGTGTTTATTTACAAACTTAATTAATATTAAAGACCATTGCTTTAAAAGGAGCATTGCGTTAGTACTACAAAAAACGTTAATCCTTGAGGAATTAAATGCGAGGAAGTAATAATCTCCAATCCAGTCAATAAAAACAATGTTATTCATTTTACCTCGTACAGCAGTGGCGGCTCGTACATAAGTGCTGCAGAGCTGCAGAACTGCCAAAACATTAACTTCGTTTGTATTTAATTTATAAAACGTAAAATTAAAAAAAAAAAACGAATTTCGTCACAGAATTTTATTTTCTTAATCGCAACAACTCGAGAATCCAACATTCCAACAAACCAGTTAAGTTTTGTCGCGGTTTCAGCGGAGCGGACCATTGTTTTTATACTAGACCATTCGAGGCAGTGCACAGAACTGCTTGAGACACCCCCACTATCCCCCTCGCATCCTGCACATACCCAAACTCTTTCGCTAGTTTAATGCTCTTTATGTGCTGCATTTCACGCAGTTCTGTTTCAGATTTCGGACGTTGTTACGTGCGGTTTTTCGCTTTGTGGCTTTATCGTTGTAAACTTTGATTTTATACTTTCGTCTTCGTGTATTGTATTAGTGTTTTTTTTTGACAATGGATGTGGACAATTTGATTAACTTTAAGCGATTCGTGAAGTATAGTTACGAAGAAAAAATAGATTTGAAAAATAAAGGTCGACCGCTGCCGGACATTATTATTGAAACAAGCGGTATTAGTCGTGGAAAACCATATAAACGTCAGTTCAAAAAAGAAATTTATGCAAGGAATAACTGGATTTGTGGCTGCAACAAGAAAATGCTCTTTTTGCTTTTCATGTTTGCTTTTTGGCGGAGTTAAAGCATGGACGCAGGTGGGAGTGACTGATTTAGTACACTTGAGTGAAAAAATAAAGAAGCATGAAAACTCCAAAAGTCGTCTTCACAATTCAATGGAGTTAGCAATATTAGGAACAATCAACATCCAATCTCAGTTAAATTCGGCATATTGGAAACACATACAGCAGCATAATGGAAATGTGACAAAAAATATATGCGTTCTATCAAGAATTATAAACTGTATAAAATTTTGTGGAATTGGCATTGCGCGGAAACCGAGACTTCTCAAAATCCGGGTATATTTCGTGGGTTGATAAATTTTTCTGCTGAACTTGATGCAGCTTTAGACAAACATTTACAAAATGCTTCTGTATTTAATACAGAACGATCTTTTAGACTGCATGTTTGAGGTTTCTCACGAAGAAATTGCAGAACACCTGCTTTATTGCACCACGAGCCGCCACTGTCGTACAGTGACGAGATAATTAACAATCGAACAACCGATTTATAATTGGATCGTTGCCGAATTATTTTCTGGATAAATACCGTATTGTCCCGACTATAAGGAACGATTTTCTCAATAGAATCAACACCAAAATATTCAAGCTTTAAAAGACAAACTTGATTGTTCATTTCTTGTGTTAACTTCTGAATTAAAAAATTGGCGGTAATCTTATAGTCGAAACAATGATATGGTTTAAAATTACCTGAAAGATTTCGGCCTTGGCCTATGGAATTTCCACGTGTTACTTTGATTATGGATACTTCTGCCGTACGTATCTCCACAATTAACTGCACACAATAAACTTTTAGGTCTGATATTTAAATTCGGCTTTTGGTTTTTTTCCTTTTTGCGCACGTTTATGTACTGAGCGGTGTATGTGGCAGGATTACCGATCATACTTGCACGTTTCACCAGTTCCAACATTTCGTTTCAATTCGGCGCACATTACAGTTCACTGAAGGAAATAAAACTTTTACTACGGATGCGATGCACTGTTTATTTAAAAAACGCTCCAACGATTTTATTTCCCCAATAAATTTCGGTGATCTACTGATAGGTACTGAGAGACTCTGTTTTGGGAAAACGAACACACGTTTACTTTCTAACAGTTAAAAATTAATTATTACACTCACAGTGTGGAATATAAAAAATTAATATTTCCTTAATTCACACACGTGTTCTGCTTGCCGTCTTCGGCCGTAAATTAATGCCCGCAGCGCACGCATTTTTTATTTTTCAATCTAGTCATCCCCAGCCTTAAATAAACCGCTCCTATCTGCAGAAGAAATCTTGCGCTTTCGCCTCGAGCCACTCATTTACAACGTGCGTAATGGAATTATCACGGGGAACTTTCATTCCTCGGAGATACGAATTTGGAAGCAGCTGGAGATAGCTCGGGGTTACAATATGGGGGCTGATCCGGCATAATAAATGGTTCGCGTGCGCTCACGTCCCGTTCTTAATCGTTTTACGCAATTTGGTGATGGTCAACCGTGGGAAGTTTACGGTGCAACACAACCCGCAGCAATCGAATTGGCCTACAATTCTACAGAGTGAACCAGATGAAGATTCTCGATTATCGGCCAGAAAAATCACATCTGAGTCGGAAAAAGCAGATCTGAGTAAGAAAAATCAGATTCTGAGTCAGAAAAATCGATTCTCGGTCAGAAAAGTCACATTCTGAGTCAGAAAAAGCAGATTCGGAGACAGACAAATCGATTCTGGGTGAGAAAAGTCACATCTAATTGTAAGTCAGAAAAAGCAGATTCTGAGGCAGAGAAATCGATTCTGGGTCAGAAAAGTCACATTCTAAGTCAGAAAAAGCAGATTCTGCGACCGAAAAATCAATTCTGAGTCAGAAAAGTCACATTCTAAGTCAGAAAAAGCAGATCTGAGTCAGAAAAAGCAGATGCGCAGTCAGAAAAATCGATTCTATGTCAGAAAAGTCACATTCTGAGTCAGAAAAAGCAGATTCGGTGACAGAAAAATCGATTATGGGTGAGAAAAGGCACATCTAAGTCAGAAAAAGCAGATTCTCGGTCAGAAAAATCGATTCTTGGTCAGAAAAGTCACATTCTGAGTCAGAAAAAGCAGATTCTGAGACAGAAAAATCGATTCTCGGCCAGAAGAATCACATTCTGACTCAGAAAAAGCAGATTTTGAGACAGAAAAATCGATTCTGGGTCAGAAAAGTTACATTCTAAATCAGAAAAAACAGATTATGAGTCAGAAAAATCGATTCTCGGCCAGAAAAATCACATTCTGAGTCGGAAAAAGTAGATTCTGAGGCAGAAAATTCGATTCTCGGTCAGAAAAATCACATTCTGGCCCAGAAAAAGCAGATTCTGAAACAGAAAAATCAATACTGGCTCCGAAAAATCACATTCTGAGTCAGAAAAAGGCGATTCTCAGTCAGAAAAATCGATTCTCGGCCAGAAAAATCACATTCTGAGTCGGAAAAACTATATTTTGAGACATAAAATTCGATCACGGCCAGAAAAAACACATTTTGAGTCGGAAAAAGTAGATTATGAGTCAGAAAAAGCAGATTCTGAAACAGAAAAATCGATTCTGGGTAAGAAAAGTCACACTCTATGTCAGAAAAAGTAGATTATGAGTCAGAAAATTCGATTCTTGGCCAGAAAAATCACATTCTGAGTCGGAAAAAGTAGATTCTGAGGCAAAAAATTCGATTCTCGGTCAGAAAAATCACATTCTGGCCCAGAAAAAGCAGATTCTGAAACAGAAAAATCAATTCTGGCTCCGAAAAATCACATTCTGAGTAAGAAAAAGGCGATTCTGTCAGAAAAATCGATTCTCGGCCAGAAAAATCACATTCTGGGTCGGAAAAACTATATTTTGGAGACAGAAAATTCGATCACGGCCAGAAAAAACACATTTTGAGTCGGAAAAAGTAGATTCTGAGTCAGAAAAAGCAGATTCTGAAACAGAAAAATCGATTCTGGGTAAGAAAAGTCACACTCTATGTCAGAGAAAGTAGATTATGAGTCAGAAAAATCGATTCTTGGCCAGAAAAATCACATTTTGATTCAGAAAAAGCAGATTCTGAGACAGAAAAAGCAGATTCTGAAACAGAAAAATCGATTCTGGCTCCGAAAATCACATTCTGAGTCAGAAAAAGCAGATTCTGAGTCAGAAAAAGCAGATTCTCAGTCAGAAAAATCGAATCTCGGTCAGAAAAGTCACATTCTGAGTCAGAAAAAGCCTAATAATTAATAAAAGTTAAGTTATAATCAAATTGCCATAAGGGCCCGTAAACGCCAGAACTGTATAAAAATGGCTAGGGAGTGATGACATAAATGCCACTATCGAATAGACATAACGCACAAATAAAAATTATGAATGGCGTAAGCGACAAATTTTCATTAATTCCTCAAAATAGAAAAACAATAGTCCTTTAAAGAGATAGAAAAGTTTAAAAAAAATATACAACAAAAAGAAATTTGGCTGATTAAAATACAAAAAAATTTCATAGAAACTAATCGGTTTTTTCCATCTCCTGTAAAGTTTGCCAAATGGCGTTTATGTCGTTTTGGCGTAAATCCGTCGATGTATTTTCGGGATCAGAAAATTTCTCACTTAATTTTCAAGAAAAACGAAATTGCGACATGCTGCTTTCTAATTAGTGTAGACAGTGGCATAGTTTACATCAGCAGATTCATCAAAACAAACATAATCTCACACCGACGTTTCACTCAATGCTAAAAACAGAACTGTGTGAATACGACGTTGTAAACTCCGCCCTCCACTGCAGTCTTCATGCAAACGAATTATAGCTTTCCTTTGGCAAAACAAAGTGAAGCTTAAAAATGTTCTCCTCATCATTCAATCAAACTAAAAGAATTATTTTGAGAGTCAGAATTTCTCCATCTTCTGCGATCTACAAAATATCGCTCATTTACCTTGGAATTTGGCCCGCCCTGTAGAAAATTTGGAAATGCGACGACCTTACAATCCACCTACCGACACATTCTTTGCTCCAAATAGGCAAAATTAAAGAATCGAGACTAGATCATCTAGGATGAGTCAAATCTCACAAGTGGGCGTTAAATTTTGTTGTTCGATAAACAACAGGAAACGCCATTAATTAGTTGGTGAAAAAAATCGCTTCCGTTCGAATAATTTCGGAGAGATCGAATTGTTAACCCGAATACCAAGAAAACCATTGTATACAATCAAACGAACCCACAAGGTGAACACGAAAAAGTGTATCGAAGAAGAAAAAAAATACGTCACCGAAAATATTTCATGTAGGTGTAATGTTATTCAACGAAAGTGAAACACGCGAACAACATACTTAACTAAATAAACTTAGACTGCATATTATTACACTAATTAAGGCATGTCGGACTTGTGACTAAACAACGAACACACAAAACGGCGGCTGCGTGGGGCGTTATTTTAGAAATTGATTCGACACCCTTACACATTAAGACCGGCTGTCCTTATGGAAATCGTGTAACTGACAAGTCAGATCCTTGTTAAGAAAAAAATTTATCGCGCCGCTTTAATTATATCCCGAAGCGTCCCCTTTGACAGGCAACCATTACCGCAATCTTCTCCAATTAAATAATAAAGCGCATTTCAATTAAGTCCCGGAGTGCACTTAACAAGCGCAATTTCATACCGAAGTGTCGATTACAATTGTCTGAATTATTTATTACAAATCGTGTAATTGCCATTATGCAGTGTCCCTGAAACGCTTCGCGAGTCACGCGTTCTGGGGAAGAACAACTTTTAAAATATCACTCGGACAAACTTGGGAAAAGAGCGCGCTTTTCTTGTTTCTATTTTAACGCGAGGAACCATTGTAAATAACCTAAATATTTCCGTTCTTTTTGTGAAAAAAATCGACCTCGAAATACGGAAATAACCGAGACGAGTTTGAAAAATTGAAGTAGGCGCTAAAATTAACGAACTTTTTTGTTTACGGATTTTTTGTGCGCCCAAGAAATTAGCAAACACTGATAAGGCCCGGTCCATTAAGGTTATTGGCGTATTAAAAAAGTAGGTTTCGGTTTTGGGGACGGTCTAAAATGGTTTTTGGCAAAATTGCGATTCCTGGTTACTGAAAAATGTTGAGCTGTGACCTACAGGGCGTTCATTTTATCTCTTCGCGCCTGAAGATTCAAAAATAGGCAACACATCAAACACTTAAAATGTATGTTTCATATTTGGTCGGAGATTTTTTTGATTTTTTAATAATGAGGTGAAAGTTTGTAATAGATTGTGCCCTAATTTCAGTGTCTACGAAATGTGTGGTGTGTTTCTCACATTTGAATTTTCAGGCGTGAACAGATAAAATTGACACCTGTATATGCATCCGCTTAAAATTTTGAATTTACTAACGAGTTCTCGAGGAAATGTGTAAAATAAAATATGATGTACTATTACGGCCACCGAAATGTGCATGATTTTTTTCAGAAACTTGATTTTTGCTTTATATCATAGGCGTCCTAAAAAACATCAGCTATATGTCAATATTATTTTGTTTATGGCAAATATTATTAGCAAAACAATTGTCCTGCGAAAGAAAATTTTTTTGTAAATGTATTTTTAAGCTTAAAATTATTTTTCTTGCGTGTTGGAAAAAGAAATTGTTGGGAAAGCTAGTTCTTACAGATGGTAACATAACATTTTCCAATATTTCTCTATAGTGTTCGCCCGTTAAACGTCCATCTATTTTCCAACATACTTCAAGTCCATGAACACTTATCCTTCCCCAAAAATTAACCGAAAATCGACCAGAATTTGTTGTCGCATGTGTGTAACTTTCATGAAATCTAGAATTTCTTGGTCTATAAACGCGTAATTTTCCATTATTACAAGATTGGAAACATTTTTCAACTGAAAAAACTATAGAACTGCAAAATTCTTCATCGGCATTTAAAAATTGATTAGCAAAAATTGTTGATTTTCGAATTTTTTTAATAAACTTTTTTTAACTAATTTGAATTTATTATTGCCTAATTTATTTGTTTTGATTTTGTAATGTTTAATTTATATATTATACACATCTAGTGTTTGTTATTGTGACTTGTAAATGCTTGTAACAATTATTTTGAACATACCATTTTTGATAGTAAAACTTTGACAGGGACTCAAATTATTTCATTTATGTATTACATTGCATTTTTCAATTTGCATTCCAGAACTTTACAATAACAGCAACGGTCAAATTAATGAGTTGCTGCGTCGACAGAACTAAAAAGCAGGGAATGTTTTCTTGCATTGGTTTTTTGTTCTACGCTTATCGGTGTTTAACATTCAGCATTATTATCCATAGGCGGGTAACGAAATAAGAGTCAAATCTGTCAACAATTTTAACTTGTTAATCAAAACGTTTACATCAAAAAGTTATTTTAAAAAGTTCTTGGGTTTGACGAGTTCTATCACTGGTTAAAATTAATAACATTATTTCTGGGACACGTTGTATATATTTTACAAAATAAAAACATTTGCCTCCTTTCACGAAAGTCACTGGATAAAGCCAGCTTTAATGTATGGAAAAATAGGGAAATTTGTGTCATTTCGGTGGCCGCAATAGTACTATTAATAATCTACTATTTATGACAGGTAAGAAATTTATGAAACTTCAGATTCTTATATTTGTAATAAGTGAAAATGTTTTTAAAATCGATCGACGAACATTGATAAAAAGAGTTAAATAAATCTGTATCAAATTAAAGTTTTTTATTATTGTTTGAATTGCTAATGAACAACTCATACCTAGAAATTTATTTTTCGAACCAAAGATATTTATCTTTCAAGTTTTTAATTATAATTAAAATCGTTAACATCAAATTTTAATCTTAAATTAAGTGGCACTTGCGATTACCTACTTCTTTTGTAAGCGTACCTCTTTTTATTTGTTCCATTATACTGACTAGAAAAAGATTTACGGCCCATCTTGAAAATGAGTTATGATTAAATAAATTCCAAAAACCCTCTACAAAATTAAGAATCCTCCATCCATCAAAAAAGTGAAATAAAACGTGCACTCAATTTTTCGCCGCGATCCGAAAGCGACGTTATAAATAATTCCCGGATAACGTGAATAACGTAACCCCAAACATAAACAAGTTTACCGAAAAATTACGCAATTGAATCTGTGAATTTCTCCTCGAATGCAATCACCCCCTGACAAGCCGAGATAATTGCATCAAAAGTGACATTCTACATGTTATTTTTGACCCGGTGGCCCTCCCATGTGGGGCAATTATTTCATTATTACCTCACAATAACCATAAAAATATTGCCCACACTTTCAATTCCGATTTGCATATATGAAAGTAAAACGTCTTTTTCAATAAAAACGATTTGAGAAAAAAAAAATTACCCGACGCAAACTTCTTCTCTGGTCGTTGCAACCGGAAATTGATGTAATTGTTTGTGAATTAGAATTCAGTGCGGATCGTCTCGTCACCGTTTCGTTGAATAAATCAGCTATGAAGTCGGAAAAAACGCAACCAACATCATCGCGTTATCTTATCAATTTCGACGCGTTTTCGCGATTTCATGCACAAATTTTCGTTTCGAAAATTATTGACCGCGCCGCGTTTAACCTTTGCCATTTCAACCTGCAAAACCCGTATGAAATTTTAACAATACCAGAAGCGAAAAAAAATTGTAAATAAACAATCTCAAGAATTTATCGCACTAAATTACAACCACTCCTTAAAGGCGCCGATTTGATCCCTTACACCGATCACTGAACTGATCACACTTGAAACTGTTGATTTTTTTCGCGTTTCACTCTGGTTAAAAATTAAACACCGAAAAAACCACTTCAGAATCACTAATTAATTGGTATTTATTTAATGTTGTTGTTTATAATTACTTCACGTGTTGCAGGCGCAAAAACCTTCAACATACTACACAGACAAAAGTGAAATTTCTTCGTATAATGTGTTGTATATCTATATTTATAAATGCAGTACGTTCGTACGGTCTTGGCACTGCTTGAGACGACGCGCACCCATCAATCAGGCCCTGAAAAATATTCGAAACTTCGACACATAAGTGGCTGTTGAGTTCGCAACATGTGGCTTGCATATAAATCGCTCTTTATGCATTCCAGCCGAGTGCTAAACAATGAGTCGACGACACCCTAACGTTTTAATCTGATTATTTTATTCATGGCTAATATAACCAATCGCAATTCGTTATTTGAGGAAGGAACAACGAATTACAGCGATGGTACCACTCATAGTGCTATTTTTCCCTATCCTAGCGACCCCTCAATAAATGATAATTAGCAGTGGAGAAAGATTAATAAGTGATAATCCCGCGTGCTGCTCCGCAAATCTAGTGTACCGTGCTGTCAACTGAAATGTCACAGTTACAAAAAATGACGCGTTTCGGTGATTATTCGTTAAACAATATTGATGAAAAGATACAAAATCATAAACCGTATAACACTGTAAAGTCTCGCAAATATATTTGGACCCAATTTACCGAGTTCTGCGACTCTCGGAATTATATTTTGCCCGAAAAAGTATTAAATTGTTCATTCGTGATATAATCTGACGAATACAATTCGTGGAATCGCGATTATTGATAATCTCGATTTCACTTGTATTGTATACGATAATTCTGACTATTCAATTCACAAAATCATTTTTCAAATATTATCCAATAAAATAGCAGATATTTACTTTCGTATCCTAACAACAGAAAATTCCAGCGAATATTTCATTAGTGAAAATATAACTGGATATTCCACTAGTGGTTGCAGTGAATATTTTAAAGTAACTTGATTATTATTTTTATTTAAGAAAATTATTACTTTGTTACAAAATTAACTGAACAATTTGAAAAATGAACATTGTTGCAATTCTGAAAAATTCCTTCTTTGAACGAATGTTCAACATCACAAATTTTACCCTCCCTGCTGTTGGGCAATTCAGTCGCCACCGTTGTCGACGTAGTAGTTCTCATTTTTTCAACAATTGTCCTGTGATGTTCGTTGTCCATTTGTAAATAAGACTTGATAGAATACAGCTTCACTAAATGGGTTAATCTCAATATTCCACTTATTGAAATACATTTCTTGCACCATTTTCGCAGTACTGTTCCATAAATGCTTGACCACACCTTCCTTATATTCCGACCCATCTCTCTTCCTCATATTAACGGCCCAACTCTTCAGAATAATATTTAACTCTGCAGATGTGACAGATGGTGTCAAAGAGTAGTCTTTTTCTTCCAAAAACTGAGAGAACTGACGCCATACCGACTCTCGTGACTTCCGTTTGTTTTCCGGCACGTTTCTTCCAATATCTACATTGATTTCTGCATCAGATCTCTCTCCAAATCTTTTGCACACACTTTCCATTACTGTCAGAAAATATTCAAATAACAACTTTTTTTACCGGTTGCTATGGAAATGACATCATGTGTAACTCAAATTTTCGAACTAGATTTTGAAATATTTCATTTTAATCATTGATTTGGTGAATTGAATAGTCTGTTGAATACAATTCGTTGTCAAAGATTGTACAATATTTTTATTCATGGTCATTATACGCTTCCGAACACCATTCGTGCTGCGCACTCATGGTGTTCATAAAGCGAATGACCATTCATAAAAATATTCGACAATCTTTGACTACTCGTTGTATTATAACTGATTATTTTCTTCATGCACATAAAAAGTCCCAGTCACCATGGTTTTCCTCAGTTTTATATCGATTAAATATTGACGTTTCAAACGTGTCAAAATTTACCCGATTAAATTTTGACGTTTAATAGCTTCTGAATTTTTTTTTGCAATCATTATCAAAGATTCCTCGACAAGTAAATAAATAATTTGTTGTAAAATCTATTTATTCAAATTAATAATCAGGAAATAATCATGCCGAATACCCCGCGTGCATGAAAATAGCCTGATTAAATTTTTACGTTTTTGTCGCAACGTTTTGCCATAAAGAAATATTTCTCGTAAAATTTCCACCCAAAATCTCTCGTGCTACGCACTCGAGATTTTGTTACGTGGCAAATTTGCTCGACATATTTCTGGGCAAAACATTTTGACAGAAACGTAAAAATTTAATCGGCTATTTTCATGCACTTGTGATATTACTGTTGATAAAACTTCGAGTTCCTTTATATCGACGTTGCCTAGTTTCCACCAACAAAAAATTTTCAAACAATTTTATTTGTGTCAAATTTTATACATTCATAAAATAATCTAATCAAATATCATTCAAGCTTTGAATTTCTTCGATTAATTAACTCAAACTTCCTGCGTAGAAACTTTTAAATCGTTTAAATTTGATGATAAAAACGCTCCAGCTTCGCTGTCGCGTTTTTAATACTCATCATATTTACATTCTTTTAAGTTGATTCGCAACTTTTTCTGCCGAATACGATGGAACAAAAATCATTCGATTCGCTCCAGTATTAACGGAGCTACGGCCACTTCGTTGACTTTTAGTTTTTCATTGTTGACTTTTAGTTTTCTATCTCTGCAAATCGATTTTTAATTGCACCATTGCGTTCCTCGCAAAAAAATACATAAGTTTTCATGTTTATATGACGGTCTAAGCAAGAAAGAAAAAAAAGTGTTTTCCTTGGTTTGGCTTTTTTCTCTTTTTTTTTCTTTTTTTCTTTTTTTTTCCTTACTAGGATAACTTTTCGTGCCGGAAACGATGGAACAAGAATCAATTGAGTTGCTCCAGTATTAACGGAGCTACGGCCATTTTCTCGATTTATAGTTTTGTATCTCTGTCAATCTTAGAGCAAATCGATTTTTAATTGCACCATCGTGTTCCTCGCAAAACAAATACATAAGTTTTCATTTTTATATCTCTCTGGCCAAAAAAAAAAACATGCAAATTGCAGTGGACATTTTCATAAGGTCAGGTCAATGTTTTTTTTTTCTTTTTTAACAGTGCAATTGTTTATTTAGAACAGGTAAATAATCACAACATAACCTCAACAGTGTAAAAATTCTAAAATATCCCCGAAAGAGAAACACGAAAAGATAAACCCAGTTTAGGTTAGGTTATTGTAAATTAATTGAAAAATTCAAAGCTCTTATGTTATTACCAGCGACAAAATTACGAACTGAATTTGTTACAAACGGAAAAAACCTTATTTACACAAGTCGTCACAATTTAATCACTTACAACACGGCATTTCTACAACACGGTTTCGCTCTAACGCGGTGTAAATTTATGAAGAGTTCCGCTACATACTTTCGCAAGCAAAGCTCAACCATCACGCCTACGGTAAATCCTCTACAAATAGCTCCAATTAAATTGTGTGCGAATCAATTCCACATTGAGACAAAGTTGTATAGGGGAACGAATAAACACAGCCCACACAAAAAACTACTGATTCCAGGGGTCAACAGTTGCTTTAACTCCTACGTGTGACTTCAATCTATTCCAGTTGACCGAACATAATGTCATTTCCCTCCTGTTACACAATCGATTGATAAGCTCGTCGCAAGAAGAAAAATGCGATCCTTAAGCGAGAGAGCAAGATCATCCGAATCGACTATTTTTTAATCTAACCGAAAATAATTAGGTTCCAAGTGGTTTTATCTTAATACGGTTAAACATGAATGAACAACCCGAAAAAATGCACCCCCATGAATCGTTTTTTTTTTACTTTTCTGCTACGGCGTTGTACGAGTGGGAAAAAGATAAGAGCGGTTTATTTACGAATTGGAAAATTAAACTGCGATTTAAATATGTAGGTGCGATCGCGTTACCTGTTTGGTTTGCATTACAAATCGAACGTCTGTCTTTGTTTGGATTGTTTGTCGAGCGGTCGCCGATAAGAGATGTAAGATGATATGGGAATTTAATTGAAATGATCATTGAGAGGACCGGCCATAAAAATGTGTGGAATTGAAAAAATATTGTTATAAATTAAAGCAGATGGCCCAAAACACCTGTCTCGAAATTACAGAAACGATTTAGTGTTATTTTTAATGTTATACAAGGTGGCTCGTTTTCCGATCGAATTAAAATCAAATCTGATGATAGCAGGAATTAATCAAATTCGGACATGACATGCGCATTTCCTGTATTCGATAAAAAAATTCCAGAAAACATTTATCCAATTCCTGGGAACGATGGATAGGGTATTTTGGGAGAGTCTGTATATCTTATCAAAATATGCAGAAATTTGTCATTTTTATGATCCCCATAAAGTGAATATCAAACCACTTAAAACTGTACAGACATAATTTCGTTCCTTTTTTTATAGTTATAGTTATAGTTATTTAAAAGAACTCCAATCTGTATTTTGCAAATGAAGGTTAATATCACTTAGATGGCCACTGCCAATGTCAAAATAATTTATTGTTAAAATATGTATTTCAAATTGAATCGTTAGCTAAACGATACAGTCAGATAGGTGGCAATTTGTTTAGTTACCTAATTGCGGTTAGAAAATGTATGTGGTGCGAATCATTTTTCTATTCAGGTTGAATAAATATGCTAACATAAATATTGGTATAAACATTTTTTTTACACAAACTTTATAAATCAATGTTAACAAGTAAACATGTTTTATTTAATGATTTGATAAAAAGTACCAATTCACGTTTTGTACAAATTTGGTAAAATTTTTTTAATGTAGAACATGCTTTTGGAAAATAATGTTCAAAATATTCAAAATTTGTTGAATTTTTGACAAATTGTGAAACTTGACACAAAATTGCCACTTGCGATTTTAATTTCAAAAATTCATAATTAATGAACCGAAACAGATTTTGGGTTCTAACCTTATCTAACCGTAGACAATACTATTTTAAAGAAGTAGTCAAAATATTGAAGTCTCAAAAAATTTCTTGAGATCAGAAGTTTAAAAATTCATAACTTCAGAACCAATTGAGATTTGGTTTGGTATTTTTTTTTTTAATGTAGAACATGCTTTTGGAAAATAATGTTCAAAATATTGAGGTTCGAAAAAATTTGTTGAAATATTGACAAATTGTGAATCTTGACACAAAATTGCCACTTGAGATTTTAATTTCAAAAATTCATAATTATTGAACCGAAACAGATTTTGGGTTCTAACCTTTTCTAACCGTAGACAATACTATTGTAAACTAGTGGTCAAAATATTGAGGTCTCAAAAAATTTCTTGAATATTTGGCGAATTTTTGAACTTGCCACAGGAGATTAGAAGTTTAAAAATTCATAACTCCATAACCAATTGAGATTTGGGTTAGTAATTTTTTTTTTAATGTAGAACATGATTTTGGAAAGTAATATTCAAAATGTCAACGTCCCAAAAACTTTCTTCAATTTTTTACAAATTTTTACTGTTTTCAGCATATTTTTCAGTCCTTTTGCATCTATAGGCGCGTGGTGTCTCCTTGTATGAACAAAATAGAATTCATAATTGTTTTTCACAAAATATTCACAACAATCAATAAAATGAACAAAACAAGTAGTCATTATCCTTTAATTGCTTCGATTATGAGCGAAAGAAAATATTAATCGTAATGTTTTCTATTACAATAGTAACCAGAAACTGAACGAGTAAAACATCACAATTATCAGAATTTAACTTCATAAAAATGCGCTAAATTATTTATTAGTTTTGGTTCCGTTGCCAAAATTCTGGTAAACACCCAGTACATCAAACATTTAACAACCGTTACATAAATAGAATTCCTCCTTCCCAAACGATTTTTTGCAAAATGAATAATGTCTTGTAATGTGCTAAACGTCGTAATTTTTCTTGCGAAATTAATCACCCGACACGCCAAAAGCGTCAACAAGCGCGATTTTTTCCTAAACAGTAATCACGAATCGATGTCAGGAATTTCGGTTAAAGTTCATCCGGTGCGCTTCCACGAATGTTAATTGTCTAATTTGCTGGATCGCATAGGGAAAAATCGCGATAACTTGCCAAATTTGCCAGAATTTTGAGCAAATTACACACAACGAGTCGTCAGCTTTGAATTCCCGGCCTATCAGCTGCGAAAAGCGTTATTGCTCGGTAATTGCTTAATTGGAGCTTCGGACACATTTTATCATTCCGAACAAAAAACAGGAGTCGCTGCATTTAATTTCCGTTTCCGCCGACGCGATAACGAACCCTCCGACTGTTAGTTACAACAAAAAGCTTCGATCAAAATTGAATTCCCGGATCAACGGGAATCAGCATAGCTTATTTAACTTCGGCCAACCTAGGCATTAACCCATGAAGTACTAATGTCGTTTTCGGTGGGGTGGAGGTAATTGTAAAACCGGAATAATTTAATTCAGCGGAGTGTGACTCTGCAAAAGAAAATTCTGTTTTTTTGAAATTTTAAGTAAAATTGGTAATAAATTATATAGCCTTTCCAAGTATTAAGTTGTTATGCCATAAACATTAAAAAAAAGTTTTGAGCAGAAAAATTTTCAAACAACTTTAATGAATACTACCTACAACACAACATTTTAATAATTTACTAGATATTGTCCAAAATAAATACTGAAAACTTTTTCTTTTACTGGTTCTCTTGTGAACCATTGAACAAGCTAATTTTAACTTAAATTTTAACTTAAACTTTGGTGTACATGTCGCAGCCATATTGTAGAATCCGCCGCAATATGAAGCGGCTAGCCACTTTACAAAGCAGTTCTGTTTTGTAAAACGGCTGATTAACGTTTAGGCAGATTGTTTAGCCGGAATGTTGACTATGTGTAATGTAGGGCGACAATCAGCCATATTGTAGATATTGGCGGCGAATTGTAAATTCAGTCGTTTTCTAAATGATTGGGGAGATTGTAAAATATAGAATGAACAGAGAATTTTTACAATTTGACTGAAAATTTTAGGTGTTTTATGAATCGCTGAATAACTCAGTCCTTTTGATAAAGGAAGAATTGTGAGACATTTTATATAAAAAAAAAACCTTATATTGAGTTAAACCTTTTTCTTATAGTTATGACTTTATATTTGTCATAGCTACAAGGAAAGGTTTTCTTTATATAAAGTCCCTTTTCGCCGTTTTATGAAACGGCGACCCGTCATTTTGTTGCATTGGAGAACGCGAAACGTCGTCACAAGCTGACCAACGTTTAACCGTATTACAACCCGCCTAAACGTTAACCAGCCGATTTACAAAACCAAACCGTTTTATAATGCGGCTAGCCGGTTTGTATTGTAGCGGATTCTACAATCCGTCTGCGACATTTATAACCCACTATCCCCAAAACGTGGATATTGAACAAACCAATATTAACTTGACGATTTGTCAAACAACTTCAAAATTTACAATAAATTAATGTTTTTTTTTAATATGAAAAAACGTACGCTGTCATTTTGTGCAGTTTTTCCACACAACTTGGCTTCGTGCTTGAAACAAGCAACCACACACTTTGAAAATTATTGAACAGTGCACTTGTATCGAAAATGATTATTACAGATTTACCTTGGTCTGTTGTAAACCGAAAATGTCAAAATGTATAGAAAGATTTATTTAACTCCTCGTCGACACGACGAGTGAAGGTTATAACGAGAAAATTTCATCCAGCTCTTGGAGCTCGTTATAAATAAGTTCGACTGCATATTTTGTATTTTGTTTGGCATAATTGCAACAAAACTTCTAAGCTGTAAGCTTTTTCCCTGCGTTTTCAATTATTTCAAGCATTGATACTCAATGTGTTAATTAAAACAGCGCTTTGAATTTTTCCGACTCGGTGCTTTCGTTAAAAATCGCTTATTAACGATTTTACATAGTAGGCCATGTTGAGAGAAAATGGAAATGACACCACCACACCCCACGTTAAAATCAATATCAGTGTCTAGGTTGGGGATGCAGACGGGGCACATACATCAAACTTATTGGCTATCCGGTGGCAATTTACATTTGACGTTTACCTACGTTTGGTGTCAGACGCCCCGCGCGAACAATGACCACACCAAACGAAAAGTGATGCATCGCGGTTTTTTGTAAGTTTCGAATTTTGAAAAATGATCCGTTCGCTTTGTGTTCGAGTAGCAACGAGTTTTGATTCCCAGATGAATAGGAGTGTTGATTGCATTTCCATTAGTAAAAGAAATGAGCCTTCTTTCACATAACGAATCGATTTTTTATATTTAAAGCACCACGGGAACGCGGCGATTAAATGAATAGATCACATCTTTCACTAATCAAACTTAGAGCCTCCTGCTTTACGGAATGTTTATTCGAAACGGGAAAAAAAAACGGGGAGTTGTCATACACATGTGGCAATTCAAATAAATAAATTTATTGTCACTTCTCGACGATTTTATCTCATTGAATTACCGCACAACAATATCGATCGAACGAATTCACCATTTCAGACGACTTTTGTGTAAATAAAAGCAGCTGCCTGTTATTAAACTGGGCGCTGTGCTTGTACTTAAAAACTACTCATTTATTACACCACCTAAACGAGATAGTTTAATTGCCTTTGTGTGTCTGTATGCGCGTTACCATATTAAAAATGGTAGCACATGTAACCGTCGTCGTCGTTTCTAACGAAAATAAACTGTTAAATCCCTGCAGGGTACATAAGGGCGCATTTATTCAGGCCTTACATTACTGTTAACATTATTTATGATGTGTTAAAATTGTGTTGACTCCATTTAGGGTTAAAGATAAGAAAATGAATTATTTATTGTCTGCTTTGTGTACACGGTCGTTCCTTCTTTTTTCGGATCGAAAATCGCGTTGATCTTATCTCTCACCTCGTGCTGCGATTTTAAATTATGCACCCTCCTCAACCCCATCATGAGACCCCCGAAACTGGTTCAACATATGTAGATGATTTAATTTTCGGAGATACGTACATGTGCTTATTTCACATTATTCCCAGTTTTATAAACAGGGGGTTGGAAACTGAGGATGATTCATAGTTTGTGTATACAATGGTAGATGGTAAGGCGAGTTGGATGTGTTTAAAAGGGCGGGCGCGTCATTTTTCCCTTTAGAAAAACTGTCAGCAGAAAAAATGATACATTTTTGTATGCAAGTACAGTAGAATCCGGTTATAACGGCTTCGGTTATAGCGAACCACCGGTTATAACGAACTTTATTCCAAGTGCCGACATTTTCCCCTATGTAACAATGTAAAAATTAATTGGTTATAACAAACTATCGGATATAACGAACCTGAAAAAGCCAAAATTAATAAAATTTCAATCGACTATAACGAACTTTGCATTGTATATAACGCGTAATAACCATTGAATCTGATGATGATTTGTCATTAAATGAGTAGTAGTTGCAAAAATACAAACAAAGGGAACGTGAATTTCAGCAATTGAAGAAGGGCTCTATGCAAGAAGTACCTAAGTCACTTTTCATATTTTGTGATATTTGAGATTTGATGTTTCAATGTGACCTGTAAATCACATTGTTTTGACTTTGAATGATCATTTTTTTCCAAAAGTAAGTCTTCTTTAGTAAAAAAAGATCAGTCAAAATCAAAACAATGTGATTTCCAGATCAAACAGAAATATAAATCTTAAATATCACAGAATATGAAAAGTGACTTAGGTACTTCTTGCATAGAGCCCTTCAATTAGAAAATTAAATTTTTTTCGAAAATTTAAACATGAAGGACTATTAATGTAGACAGTTTATTAGTTACAACAGAATATTTGGGTATTTGTGGTAAACAAAAGTGACCAAGAAGAAGCCAATGAGGAATGAGGATGAGCCGGAAACACCAGTATTACAGATTTTATCTACACAGGAAGCTGTGAAAAGTATTAACAACATTCGTGATTTTTTACAATTTTACGGTGCGCCGAACTCAATTATCGAAAAACTTAGTAACGTTGAAACGTGTGTGGACAATTTATACTTTAAAAATGCGACAGTTCAGTCGAAAATAACAAAATTTTTCAAATTAAATTACTTGTTGCATTTTGCTTTGTTTCACTTATAGTCCTTATATTCTTAATAATTTTATACATATGCATATTTATATTAGACAAAAAATTCTCATAAAATACTCTTGCATTTATTCTTTCAATAACGCCTATAACAAACTTTGGCTATAACGAACCGATTTTGACGGTCCCTTGAGGTTCGTTATAACCGAATTCTACTGTACAGCTTTGAAAGCGACTCAAAATACATAAAACGACAAGTATGGCAAACCCTTTTGTATGAGAGAAGTACAAATTGAAACAATTAAATTAAGGGCATATCCCACCGTGTTATTATCGCGAACTTGAGGGTAGGATATATCCTTAACTAATTACACTGCTGATCGCCGCAGCAGAAAATCAGTATGTTGCCCCTTGATATTTACGGAAATGACGTCTTCGGACACCTGTATCACACGAAACAGATTTCAACCAAAACAATGCGACGACGACAAGATAAGCGGATGAATGGATGGATATGAAAACCATTACAACCGCTTATCGGGCGCAAAATCGAAAGCAGCAGCGCGTCTGAAATACAAATAAATGGCCTTTATGTTGATTTTCCTCATTAGATAAAATCATTGACCCCGACCGACTCAACGAGCCCCCATTTCATTGTTGCCGAATTTGAATCTGTCGTGCGAGCGCCGGAAAAAAAGATAAAAATCGGAAATCATTCAGGTTCGTTTTTAGAACGGCTGATTCATTCGGGGCAGTTTTCATCTCTCACCTGAAAAAAGTCTGAATTTAGACGTTCGCGTCATCGCCGGTTTAAATGCGACTCCTGTTTTACTTCCGATTTTTACAGTTAACGAAACGTCTGCGAAACTTCTCCTGTGGGAAAAAGAACTTTTATGTTCTTTTGTCATCGAAATGCTGCACTGTGTATAATTTACTGTTGTACAATTACCCTTTGTTGTAAAACGCGAAATTAACTACCGCAATATGCACACAAGTGAATAGAACGTCCGGCGTTCTATTAAAAATGCAATTTATAAAATTCCGCGAATAAAATGTAACGTGCCGTAATGCGATATCAAACGAAAAAATAAACGCAAGCAAAACATCGAAATCATTATCACCGTTCGTCTTCGCGTTACAGAAAAACAAATCATTACTCACGTCTCCAGATACTGAAATATCCTGTAAACCGGCTTCCGATACATCAGGAAACCTTCAACTTTTTCCACCATCATCGTACCACTAAAACATTATTCGAAAAAGTACCCCCCACTGGGCACTGAAAAATTTTCACGACCCCTTCCTCACGATTTTTTCCATGGCATTGTCATCACGGATTTTTTACAAAATCACCTTAAAATTGACCAACGTGGGGGACCGTTTACACCACTCCAAACGCACCAAGAACTGTCAAATATATTGCGGCCAACGATTACCCACAGACGGAATCGCAAAGTAGGCGTTGATATACACCAGAAACGCATGCGTACGGTGTTTATTGTTACCCTAATCGTTACTATTCTAACCTCACAATTTCCATTATTTATTTTTGCTTGTTTAAACGACGGCCAAAACACGCAAGATGTTGAGCGTCACCTTCACCTTACACGCTATCTTATTTAATCACCTGATAAAAAAAATCGGTCGCAATATACAGTGCGTAAATTGGTCGATTGTGCAATTTTTGAACACACCTCGTAAATAAAAAAGGTGCCATTAATGAAATAACCTGACAAGTGGAAAATCCTTTCACAAACTGTCTTGGGTGTGAGTCGCCGTACAAAACTCGGAACTGAATTTTAAATATTTCCTCGCAGGTGCAACTTTATCGAAAAAACCACTTCCGGTAAAAATACGTGAAAGTATGCGCGGTGGTGTCTTAATATGCGTGCCGGTGTCGGTACCTTCTGTTTTTGATCAAGTTCACGTATGGATTGGAAACCAAACCGCAACAAAAAGACCGCAATCTGGCGAACCGCGACTCAAAATATTGTTTCGCCTTAAATTCGAGTGGTTGTCGCGTCACCGGATTCGTGAGCAAATTCACGCGTGAAAATGAATTGCGAATAAAAACTGGAGCAATTAAGTTCCAACAGATTTATTAAATGTTGCGACTTATCAGTTAAAGATTAGTTTACCAATTCGTTCCTGTTCTAAATTTGTGGAATTTTTGTTACAATTGTCGATTCGATCGAACAATCGACTTAATTGATTGACGTGACTCATAGTTTTGTATGGAATTTATAACGTCACTCAAATATTTATTTACAAGTTAATTTAATTCCCACGACAAAAAAATTGCTCGATTATTTATACGCCTAACTTTTGTTGAAATAAATCGGGGTTCTGTTACATTTATTGCTTGGAATGTCACAATGAGGTTCAACGTGACCAAACTTACTTTCCCTAATCTCCTAATCTCTTTTACATTTCATTTGGATCAACAATAACTTTTTGAATGACCTGTATATGGCAACAAGAATTAAATAGGTTTATGGACATATCTGATAAGTTTTTTACTGTAAATATGTGACGATGGGGGACCATGTCAACATAAACGAAAAAGTTTTATTTGGCCTTCTTCGTACGTTTCAAATTAATTTACGACTTTTTTCTTTCTTAGAAAAGCTCGAAAAGTTGGTACATAATAATACTACGATTACGCAGATAATTATCTCCATGTTGCTCTGATTTATCGTTTTGAAAGAAGAATAAGCCAACAAATTGTCATTAGCCCTCTTCAAAAAATCCTTGTTGCGCCGCTGTACAGGTTGTCCCATCACTTGTGGCCACCCCCAAAATTGAGCTTTAATTGAAAGTTATTTATTTGAAATTTGGTACACGCATGAAGCTGGTTTAAGGCTAGAAATTTCCAGTTTTAAATGTTAGTTTTTGCAAAAAAAAAAAAAAAAAACTGATTTTTTTATCAAAATAATATCTGCCAATTTTGTCAAATTTCACTTTTCAAGATCAGTATTATTAAGGCAAAAATATCTAAAGTAAAAAAAAATTCCAAAAGTTGTAATTAGTATAAAATTCCCTTATATTGGAATCTTAAGAATAAAAGTAATAAAATTTATGACTATAAAAAGTCTTTAGTGACCAACTATTTTTTATACAAAAGGAGTACAAATGAATTTTCATTGGATATGGTGATTCGGTTTGAATAAAAACACCGAGTCTTCTCCATTCAACTATATGTTTTTTAAATAATTTCAAAATTCATTAGTTCAAACATTATATGTATAAACACGTTAAAACAAACACACTGCAAGTTGCATGCTTTCACCTAGGCAAACCGACTCTTAAGAGTCAACCCTTATTATAATCATAATCATAAAAGTCGGTTTTCCTAGGTAAAACCATGCAAATTGCAGTGCACATTTTCATAAAGTGTGCTTAGGACTTTTTTTTTATGTAGACACTTTTATGAAAATGTAAATACATTTTCATAAAGTGTCCTCAGGTAAAATTTTTTGTTTTCATATGATTACAAGAAGGGTTGAATCGTAAGAGTCGGTTTTCCTAGGTAGAACCATGCAAATTGTAGTGCACATATTCATAAAGTGTGCTCAGGTCAATTTTTTTTTTTTTTGACTTATGTTAGGACTCACATTTTCATAAAGTTTTTTTTTTCATTTTCTTGTTTTCAAATGATTACAACAAGGGTTGAATCTTAAAAGTCGGTTTTCCTAGGTAAAACCATGCAAATTGCAGTGCACATTTTCATAAAGTGTGCTCAGATCTTTTTTTTTGACTTATGTTAGGATTCACATTTTCATAAAGTTAATTTTTTTTCCCATTTTCTTGTTTTCAAATGATTACAACAAGGGTTGAATCTTAAAAGTTGCATAATTTCACCTAGGCAAACCGACTCTTAACGCTTGTTGTAATCATTTGAAAACAAGAAAATGAAAACTTCATCAACCAAGAATAGAAGTGATTATTTTTCATTGAAATACTTTTTACAACGGAACTTTAGACTAATTACAGCTTTTGAATTTTTTTTACTTTGAATACCTTAATCTTAATCATAGTGATCCTAAAAAGTGAAATTTGACCAAATTGGGAAATAGTATTTTGATAAAAAATCAGTTTTTATTTTTTTCTCTCGAAAACTAACGCCGATAATTAACATGTAAAACTGGAAATTTCTAGCCTCATACCAGAGTCATGCGTTCACCAAATTTCAAATAAATAACTTTCAATTAAAGCTCAATTTTGGGGGAGGTCACAAGTGATGGGACAGCCTGTATTTCAGTACAAAAAGAAAAAGTTATTACACCGCACTTTTTAATTTAATTGTCAACTTGCTTTTGGGTTCCGTGTTTGGAAATTATTGCGACGAAGGTAAAATATTTCGCAATTACAGTAATTGGCAATTACTAACCTCCCATTTTGAACTGCTCCAAAAGGGCGGGAAAATTTTTAAAAATTAAAAAACAATAAAAAAAAAAGTTGCACAAAAGTTTCATTACAAGGCTTGATTTATGTCAATTATTTATTAATTTCTTATCTGGACCAATGAAACAAAAGAAATGCCACCGTTTTTACATTTTCAAAATGACTTCGGCTTAAATTCGGCGTCGATTTGACAATGAATATGCATTTATCGAGCGTTATGAGTTATTAGTTAAATTAAACCTACAAACTTATAACATTTATATTATCAAATCGATTACTCATGATAAATATTGACTGAATCGTCCTGTTTGTTGTGACACAATTAAAACACACGTACCAAACGGCTTTTTTCTTCAATAATCGAAATATGCCGTCAGTGTGCAACAATAAAACCCTTTTAATTGATCTAATTGGGGAAAACAATTTTTTTCGGGGAAATTTGACAGAATATAACCTCACCAAAAATTACAATATGTACTCACACTGAAATTCATGACGGTGTAGTTGCCCATTATCACTCGACGTACTTCTCACCAGTTACATTAAACACCATAAAAACATTACACCCAAAAATTCAGTTGTCAAAACCGCCATATTACAGAAGCACTTGCTGTCACATAGGATTATGTAGCTGTCCCTTCTCAATACATAACACTCCCACTACATTCCACTCTCTCATAAGCATTGGTAAATCTTTTTTTTTACTAACAATGTTGCCACACGTAATATCTTTCCAACTTGACAAGGATTTAGGAATTATTAATAAATTAAGCAGCCACTACCTGTTTCAACTGGAGGGTACTTAAATAATCTAATTCATCCTTTTTAAAAAGGGGAACTTAACTCGTTGAGCGATCGTTTAACATCAAAATTTATTAAGGAACTAATTTACAATTTTTTCGCTTTTCGTGGACGTGGTGGGCTCCATGACACCCTAGTGCTGTCAGTTATTGACACAATATCCAATCCAGTCATCTGTAGGCCCTTTACGGCCGACTAAAAGCAAGAACTTTATAAAATTATAAATCTAGATTTATTGGAAGTCACCATTCGGCCAGGACCTAAACCGCGCACGCGAACACGGACAGTTTTGATTCCTCGTTCCAAAGCCCTGGTTCCTATACTGATTGCAGTTGCTTGTGCCGCAATATTCGTTCCCTTCTTCGTGTTTTTAAACCCCTCGATGCCACACGACCTATTCAATTTGATGACACCTGTAATTTAATTCAAAATAACTTAATTCTTAAGGGTAATGTTCAGTACCTTTGTGGTCAGTTAAACTTAAAATTGTGTTATTCGGAGTCACTTTAATGTTGAATATTGGTAATTCTTTAAACGGTATCCCATTAAAAAGGCGATTTGGTGTTTCTGCGTTGGGGAAAATATCTTCTTTTCTGCAATGAGCAAAATTAGATGGCTTTTGAAGGATCTTGAAGCTTACTGTTGAAGCATTGAATCAATGTCGATAACTTTTTCGCCCACTGTGCCTTCATCTGCTTGTGGGACTGATCGCAACATTTCCCTTCTATCAACGACATCTCTGCATATTACGGAGCTTGTAAAAATTGTTCTTGCAGATTGTACATTAAGAGTTTTTAACGAATTAATAATACGAAACATTTTTAGTGTGCAAAGAGGTTATAATTTTGTTATGAAATTGGCGAGAGCCATCTGTTGAGTAAAGAGGAAATTTATTGGTTGACTCAAAATAGCCGCGACTTGGCGCAAAATTCAAACCGGCTACGTGAAGAGTATTTATTAAATACAAAAATATTAAACACACAGCTCGGTCCTTAACAATTAAAATTCTTAAATGTGAAAAATAAATAACGTTAAATTAATAAAACTAAATTGCAGTTGGCACAATTTTAAAAATGTACTTAAATAGTTAAATGCCAGTCCTAAGATGAATTCCTTAATGTAAGTAAAAAATAAAGGCAAGGTGAAAACACTAATAAAATTACATTATATTCACATTATTAGCACTATTTTCTTCTTGTGACTCTTAAAAGCGGGCGATTGAAAGGAAAACATATCAGTACAGATAATTTTTAGGTATGTCATGGACAGGTTCGGCACAAGTGCCCAAATTCTTCTTGGAAACGAGCGCTCTTGACCTACAATTTTCCATTTCCAGGAAACAGGCATTGCTATAGGTTTTGCTGTCGGTGCCGCAAACTGGTTCGTAATAAGTTGGACATATCTTCTGGCAGCCTTTGAACATGAAACCAGCCAAGCACCTCTTCATTGGAACGACATAGATGTGCTTCCTAAGACCAAACAAAAATTTCACTGAGATTTCACCCCCACGAAAAATAACGCCTTACCCGCAGTTTTCCCGCTTCATCTCACACTCATTCCTGTAGAATTTGTTGTCGGAACCGCAGACGAAATTCCTCTCGTCGTTACACTTCACGTTGCATAAGGCTGTGGTTCGGCAGTGGTGAAGTGGCACTTCAACGACCAACTGCTTGCAAGTTTCCTTCTTCATGTCACAAACGGATCTGGAAATAGGAAGATTAGACATAGGCCAAGCAACAGAGCAAAATAAATGTCATAATTTAAAATTTAAATTGGGCAAGAAGCCCTCCGCGAAAATATCGCAGAAAAAAATTGAAATGGTGATTGTGCAATAACCGTTAGTCCGACAGAATCGGGGTTTTGCACACATAAAATACATATAAATAGTTATCTGTGTGCAAAGTTTCAGTTCTTAAAATTAAAAAATTTGGGAATTGTGAATTTTTTAAGAGAACACTGAAATTTCCGGGTTTTCCGGGTTCTCCGGTTCTAATTATTCGATCGGGACATTCGAGCTCTCATTCTCTTCGTAATTTAATTCTCTACAATTCGTCTATTGACAACATTAAGATTGCTTCATTAGTTTCCATTTTACAAGCAAAGAACTAAAAAAAATCAGATTTTTTCTTGTAAATTGTTTATAAAAAATTAAAAATGATGGTCCTCGAGTGGGAAATTATGCAGAATTCAGTATTTATGTCATGAAAAAATGCTTTATTGCTTGGTCTAACACTGGAAAAATTTTCAAGAAACTTACTTGTATACGTTTCCATCAGATCCACACACGATTGGGTCAGTTTCGTTCTCTTCGCATTTAGTGGGACACACGTCTTGTGCCCTCAATGTGGTGCAATTACCCACATGGGCCAATTGGATGCCTTTGAGGCACGTAGCAAGAGATAATTGGCATTGATTGGTGTAAGTCCTGGCGTCGGTGCCGCAAACAGGATCCACTTCGGTCGGACACTTGGTTTTAAGACATTTGGCCATTTTCGACTTGCATTTTTCGAAATCGACGCGCGTGATGCGTCGAGTTGATCCGCAATTCAGCAACTTCAGTTCGCATTCGTTTCGGTAGACGTTACCGTCGGAACCGCAAGTCGGTTTTTCGATTTCGTTTCCGCAACCTGGTGGACACCCGACGCTGTGCGAGGTGCGCTCCTGGCTAACGCAAAAGGCCATAGGGACTTCGAAGACGTGTTTGCTGAAAGGAAATCGTTAATTTGGGCTTTTGGAAGAACAAGCGGAGGATGTACCCGCAATTTTTTGATTTCATTCTGCACACGTTGGAGTAAACTTTTCCGTCCGAGCCGCAAGTGGGTCGTGCGTTGCGCCAACAAGATTCGCGGCAATGTCGGGTCGTCTGGCAATACTTCTTATTCGTTCGTACCACACCTTGGCTGCAAGAAACCGCAATTTAAATCAATTTTACACCAATTTCATCAAAATCGGAATCGGACACTTTGTGCGATTTTTGTAAACAATTTGTCGCGTCCGAAGGTATAACAGGAATTTCGCATAACTGCAGATAAATGTCATTACCATATAAGTGAACGAGATTAACGGCGTTCCACCCTAAGATTTTCAATACATGTAAAACGCAATTGCTTTTTATACCTTTATTTTAAATTTTGAAAAGGAGGTCGATACTTCATCTAACAGAGAATAGCAATCTACTTTGAGCTGACCCCAAGCCATAATTAAATAATCGTAATTAACCAAGTTATTAATTACAACATCAAATTCCGAAATTCCTGTTTATGCCTTTAGTTATCAAAATTTTGTATTAAAATTTTTTGGACTCGTAGATTAGACTTTTTTATTTTAAGCTGACTCCTAACTGTTTTAAACAACGCAATAGTTTTTCATTTATTCAATGATCTTTAGATCAAGAACCGAAATTGAAGTAGCTAATTTTTGCCGATTTCCGAGCTACGTCAAAAGGATTTACAACTGCGCAGCAGGTGATTATGGTTTTCCAGCAGGGATATTTTAACAGCAATAATATCCGAAATACTTTTAAAACCGGGTTTCGTTTTCAAACAGTATATTTAAAATAATTTATAGTAAAAACTTTTTTTAAACAACAAGCTTTTATTAAGACGTAGTAAAAATTTAAAACTAATTTTGATATTGATCTAAATGATTAAAAATAAAGACACATTTTAATAAAAGGTTGTTTTATTGAAAAAGTTTTTTTACTATAAATTATTTTTCAGTCTTGGACAATTTTAATCTTTATTATCTACATTAACTTAATAGGATATAAATTCAACTCTAAGGTCATATTAATTTTAAAAATCACTCGTGAAGACTCCTTTCAATAAATGAATGAGAATAAGCTTAAATTATAATTTCTTTCCAAAAAAATTGTTTGGCTTCTTTATTCCACATTAATTTAAAAAATAAGCTGTAGTGGTAATAACTTATAATAAGTTAAAACTGCAATTTTCTGTAGAAAAACACTATGCGTTAAGGGGTTATGTCAAAAAAATGTGAAATTGAATTTAAAAATTAAACTTAAATTGTAACTTTTAAATTAATTAAGCTGTAGGGTTAACGACTTATTGTTAATAGGATCTAATCTTTGGCTTGTTAGTAAGAAATAAATTTTAGATCAACTTGATTTTTTTGTAGGTAGATAGCACCATTATGCGTTAGATGGAAAGCTAATTTTCAAAATATCAATTTGGCGCTTGGTCAGGTCGAACATAACGCGGTCCAATGTTCTGTAAACATAAACTGTGCCTTAAGGGATTAATCTTTTACTCATTGTGTTTTAATTTATTAACAAATATTAGTCCTTTCGAATACGAAATTCAACATCTGTTCCGAGTTCTGAACAGAATTTTCTAGAATAAGTGATAAAATTTTATGACGTTCGACAATACAACCTTTCTTGAAACAGGTTATTTGACCCAAAATTTTAACTACAGTCAGCTGCTGTTTGTTCGCATATCGTAACAAATTGACAAAAAATACAGTAACCGCAAAATTATTAAAAGAACACGTACATTTCAAAATAAAGATTCTGATTATGGTGATATGGAGATAGATGATATTCCGGATATGTCATTAATAAAATTTGAAGCGGCTAAAAATCAATTTTTAAAAACGATTTACGATATAAATATAAATTACGTTGAAAAAAATACCGCGGAACAACATACTAACCCGTTTTGGCGTAAATTAAGACATTGCAGAGTAACAAGCAGTAATAGCAAAACTTCTTTACTGACAATAAGTTAATAAAATTGTTAAATTTAACAAATTCTTCTTGCATATTATTATTTTACTTTAAATTACATCGTTCTAAATTGATTGAAGATACAAAGATTGGAATGCAACCGTTCTTAAGCCGTTTTCATTGTTACACCTATTATCCACTGCACTTTACGGTAATTATGGTGATATCTGAACAATAAAAAAGTCTGAGGTGTTGCCTGTATTTAGGCGTACGCTAAAGCAATAAAAGCAAATTGCATTTGTCAACAATCTTTAGAGTGGATCGACCTTAAATTTATAGTTAATTAAACAACGTTTTAATTCCTGCAGTATCTCCCAAGAACTTAATTTCAAACAGCTGGCACTTACCCGCAAGTAAACAACTTCATCTGGCAGGTATTTTTGTAAACGTTGCCATCGCTTCCGCAAATTGGGCCGTCTTGAGGGGCTTGTTTACAATCAACGGGGCAATTTTCTCTGTGCGCGCTTATGTTGTTGCAAGGCCCCAAATGCGACAAGCCAATTCCTATCCTGAAAAAACCGCAACTACAATATCTTCAACCCGATCGATTAATTACAAATAATACCTGCATATCTCGACCTGCAGCATGCAGCGATTGAGGTAAGTTCGTCCATCTGCGCCGCAAACAGGATCTTTGTCGTTTCCGCATCGGTGTTCGCATTTCGATTCCGAAGACCTCATGCACAAGTTGGGATCGGGAGACAATTTCACTCCTTTTCCGCAAGTTTTCTTCCTAAGTTCGCAGACGTTCGGGTAAATGATGCCGTCCGTTCCGCACACCGGATCGCCGTAGCCTTGTGGCGAGCATATCCTCGGACAGGACGAGTCTCTCGCTGACAGTGAAACTGAAATTTAAAAAAACCTTCAAAATTTCTCGCCTGTTTTTCAATTTTCAAATTCGATTGTAACGCATGCAAAAACTGGCAATTAATTTTTATTTCGAAAATTGAGTCTTTTGTTGGCGAATAACGAATTTGTTTTATCCACATTGTTAAGAGGCGAAAAAATCTCATTGCTGCCTTTACCAGCGGTATCCAATTCGGTGTTTTCCGTGCAAAAAATCGGCTATTCGAATGCGCCGCAAAAAGTGGCTGAGAATGCACGTCGAAGAAGCCAAAATTATGTACCGGGCTGGTGTCACGGTAGAGTTCAAATTATTTCCTCGAGATTTTTTTTTCCGTGACACAAAAAGTGTCCGCATGCCATGCAAGTGCATCGACACGTCAATTGACATTTCAATCAGCTTATAAAAGCACGACGGTATTAAATCAGTTTTTAAATAGCAATTATTCAATTATCTCTGATTGAATTATCAAATTTCTAGGGCGGAATTAATTCGCGAGGTGAAATCAATTATTTTTTTAGTGCACACAAAAATTTCTAGAAGATTATCGCTTTACCGGAGGAAATGATGATAATTTCTTCGAGCGGATGTTACGACATTTAATGACTACTTTCCAGGAGACCTCACAAACAACTCTCAAAGAAATTAGTTTCCTCAAAATGGCTTACAAATCGAAATTTACTTATTTCTACACTGAAAAAAATGTTTCCTAAGAATTTTTTAAAAACCCCCTGATAAAAGTCTTGTATTGAACACAATTCTGCTCGCTATTAGAACGAACAATATTAAATCTAGTAAAACACAGTCTTGAATTTAGCACGGGGGGATTCTTAATTTGTGGTGACCTCACTGAAAGTTTTGTTCGAGATGAACGTTGGGTTCAAGGGTTCTATAATACAATTGTTTAGAAGCCTTGCGGTGGGTCTAGCTGGGCGGATACAATTGTACGGAATGTTGTAAATTGCATTATGACCTTTTGCAAAGGACTGTTTACTGACAATAGATAAATTACTTTAGAATTTCTTACAAATTTAGTTGAAAAACGTTACACCAAACTCCGCTTGCAGTAAGAAAATACATATTACGGTGTGTATTTTCTGTATTTTTATTATAAAGTGAATTTTTGGTAATTTACATAACTGGTTAATGTTTAATTGTGAAGAAATGGGAAATATTACAAGTGGTTTAATGTGCCGAGATGAAGATGTTAATTCAATGCAATATTAATAAATGTCGATCAACAAAATGATCAGCTTCAAAAAACCATTTCTAAAAATGGTACTGAAATTATGGGGATTTTCTGATTGTGCGTGTGATAAATTCGCATGTAAGTAAATCTGTTGTAATTATAATTTTTCCCACACTTTTAGCTCACCGAATGAATTTTGTAAAAGTTCTACAAGTTTTTTCAATGTAACAGCTATTAAACAAATTGTTTTTTAGTTTATTTCCGTCGGAACGAAAAATAAGAAGAGATAAAAAGAAACGGACATGCAAACCAGTTGCTTCTATAACAGAATTAATAGTAACACGAGAAAGGTAAAGAAATAATTTTGATTTTCTTTTATACATTTAGTGTTATTTATGTATCTTATAACAAATTTTACTTTTTAGTGGATGTAGAAATCTTTGTAAGAATTTAGCAAAACACAAGCGTGATGAAGTACGCGGATTTGAGGAAATGAAATCTGCATAAAGTGGAATGTCATTATTGAAGTATTTAAACTGATCTATATTGGTAAATTTTTATAATAATATATTCATGGTACAATGTGAGCATTTTGTTTCTTTGTTTTTAGATTGATGTAGATTTTGGCCAATTATTTCTTGAGAAAAAAACAATTTATTTGTGTGACGGCCAAAATTCATTGAGAAGGTTAATGACTTCGACGAACTTCCATTTCATATACGTACATCTATTACCAAATGATAATGTGGTTCTTAAACTGAAAATGTATTTTCAAACAGGATGTGATGTGATGTTAAATTTTCACCTACTAATACAAATATGTATGAGAAATCACTTTATACTCAAAAATTCCTTCAATTCAAGCATTCCATTCTACAATTCATAAAAATTAGAAAAAAATTAACAAGTGGCTAGTTAATATAATAAGGCCATCTTCAATTCTTAAATAAGAAAACACATTAATTAAGAGCATTCTTAAGTAATTAAATAAAAGTTCTTGAAATCAACATGACCTATTGTTAAGAAAAACTTATATAAGTTCTTAAAATTAGAGCGACCCTTTCTTGAATTTGTCACAAAGAATCAACGGTCTTGAAATTGAGAATGTCCCGTTCTTAAATTTGACAAATAGAATAAACATTCTTGAAATCAAACCTGACCCACTCTTAAATTTGACAACAAGAATGAACATTCTTAAAACTCAAAAATGACCATTCTTGGGCCAAAATTAAGAACGCGCAATTTTAAATTTAATCCCAAATTCTCTTACCTATAAGAATTTTTTTTTGAGCCTGATTTGACACATCCAGTAACTATAAAGTACCCTGTCCCGGTTCAATACTTTTTGGCTTAATTGTTCCTGTAGGTCTGGCTTTGGATACCACACCCAACTTTGCTGATCTAATTGTGAATAATGATGGAGCAAACAGCCAGAAAGCAATGAAACGCCCCTAACCTTATTCTCCAGTGCTCATAAAGTTGTCAAATCGATAAATAAGATCAAGGGCCGTTCAAATAAGATGAGAAATGGTTGCAATAGTTGGTCACACTTCACAGACCGCAAGTTCGATAGCCTCTGAGATTTCAAACACATGCATTACTCGTGTCACAAATGAAAAACTAATAGAGATGTGAGGCAAAAAAGCGTTTTGTACGTGATGCCTCCACACAACCGTTTTAGGTAATTACCCCGGTTGCCCGGAGTTCGATAACGCTCAGCCATAATATCATGCAAAATGTGGTTTGAAACGATTTTTGTTTCGCGCGGGCATTTATGGTTTCCTGTACACAGAATCGCTTTTAAGAATGAGATATGAGTCGATTCTAAACACCAGGAAGTAAGGCTGCAACTTCATAAGATTGTTTAACAAGTACTTGGAATTTCTGTATTGAATACCGCGAGCAATAATTCCTCTGGTCATCTAATGTACATAAATAACGGACCCCTTGCAAGTATTCTATTACTGTCGTTTTCATTTTATTCGCGCCGGTTTCCTCAAACGGAATTTCAATTAATAAAACGACAGGCATTAAGATCCAGATTTGCTAGATAAAAATCGATGGCAAATCTGTGATTGATTGATTGATAGTTTCAAATCCCGTGGGTGAAATATGTCGAGGGTGTGCCGGTGCCTCGGGGAAATCGAAGTAAATCCCGATTGTAATTGCATACAAATTGATTCGCATTAACCGACAATTATCTGTTGATTTATGGCGACAAGTTTTGAGGTTTCCGATAATCGATTTTCAACTGCAGTTGAAGAGTTGGGTAGATTAAGTCGTTTTGTGGCGAACCAAATGACCACCGATTATCTGATGGCCGTTGCTCGATGCAGGAATTACACCGACGGTCATTCACAGCGTTTGATTGTAAAAATTAATTGGTTTGTGAGGGCATGGCTCTGAAGTTTCCGACCAGTTTTGTTAAAGGCAGCACAATACATTATGCAATTATGCATTTTATATTCGACGATTGAGAGGCCTTGAACTTAAAATTTTAATGCCCTTTTATAGAAAATTTAAGTCATTATTTGTTTTTAAATTCTTGGAGATCAATTTATTATTGTGGCGAACCCGGAACTGTTTATCGAGATAAAGGAAGTTAACGCTTGTTATAACCATTAAGCAGTAATTAATGAGGAAACCTTCGAGTGTCTTAAATTTCTTACTTCAGCAGAGCAGCAACTAATTTGATAAAACGTTGTGAACAACTTAATGTTATTTGACCTTCCAGTAGTCGCATGCGGAGTCTCGCTCCGCACGACTAGGCTTTTTTGATTTTCCAAGGAATTTCCAATTCTCTCGAACGGCCACTTTTTGGGGATATTGGGTTATAGAGGTCGCAGACGAATTGTGGAATTCGCTACAATACAAACCCACTAGCCGCTTTATAAAACGGCTCGGTTTTGTAAATCGGCTGGTTAACGTTTAGGCGGGTTGTAATACGGCTAAACGTTAGTCAGCCTTACTGTAACGACGTTTCGCGTTCTCCAATGCAACAAAATGACGGGTCGTCGTTTTATAAAACGGCGAAAAGGGATTTTATATAAAGAAAACCTTTCCTTGTAGCTATGACAAATATAAAGTTATAACTATAAGAAAAAGGTTTAACTCAATATAAAAAGTTTTTTTTAATAAAATGTCTAACAATTCTTCCTTTATCAAAAGGACTGTTTATTCAGCGATTCATAAAACACCTAAAATTTTCAGTCAAATTGTAAAAATTCTCTGTTCATTCTATATTTTACAATCTCCCCAATCATTTAGAAAACGACTGAATTTACAATACAATACATCTACAATATGGCTGATTGTCGCCCTACATTACACATAGTCAACATTCCGGCTAAACAATCTGCCTAAACGTTCATCAGCCGTTTTACAGAACAAAGTTGCTTTGTAAAGTGGCTAGCCGCTTCATATTGCGGCGGATTCTACAATATGGCTGCGACATATACACCAAAGTTTAAGTTAAAGTTTAAGTTAAAATTAGCTTGTTCAATAGTCCACAAGAGAATCAGTAAAATAAAAAGTTTTCAGTATTTATTTTGTACAATATCTAGTAAAATTATTAAAATTTTGTGTTGTAGGTAGTATTCATTAAAGATTTTTGAAAAATTTTCTGCTCAAAACTTGTTTTTTAAATGTTTATAGCATAACAACTTAATAATGCACTTGGAAAGGCTATAATTTATTACCAATTTTAACTCAAAATTTCAAAAAAACATAGAATGTTCTTTTGCGGAACTCCGCAGCGACTACTAATGTCTCAAAATAGGTGCGACTACTGGAAGGTTAAGAAGCGTTTTCTTATTTAATGTTATTCATAAGAACTTATTTTTAAATAAATTGCTGATTGAAAAAAAAATTGCAGTTGGAGAAGACCAGATGGCAAGCAAAGATTTCAATTAATGCTGCTGAAAGACGTGACAGGTAATAAATAAGAACAACAGTATAAATAACAAGAGATTAATTTTGACACCACATTTCAGGATTGCGCACATTTAACTGTACTCCTTTTTGATGTGATTTTTGCATCCTGTGTGTTCAGCACAGTTCTGGTGGGCTTTGTTGACTCGCTGCAAAGATCGGAAATTATTTCCAACAATTTTCTATACCCGGAGGCGTGCAAAATTGCCCTGTGTGCAAATTTCAAGATCGATCAATCTTTTTGTGATCCCTAACAGTAAACACACATTTTTGAATCGCTTCATTCGGCACCGAAAAAAAGACATTACAACTGCACCTTCTTTGATTGCTCTATTAGATAATGTCAGGTAAGATAGGCCCATTTTTTATTCACGAATTAATTAATACAACAATGCCTTTGAAGCCCATTTCTTCTGACGCAATGTGCCACCGGAAAACGTGTTCCCGGAAAGCGTCACGTTTTTTGCGTTAACCTCGACGTTACCGTAAAACAATTTTTTACAAAGACCGTTTTAACTAAATACCGTATGCTGTTGAAACACAGTTAATATCAAAAGGATGTTATAACATGTCGCACCGTGGGTGTTTTTGCAGCCGGCGACCGTGAAAATAATTCGTTTTTTAATTTTCAGCAATTGCATAAATTGTTAATTGACCCAATTTTTTGCTCCAAACCGTTTCGGTGTGATCCAAAAGGTGATCGCAATTTTTTCGACGCAAAAGCGATTAATTACAATGATAAAGCTACGTCGCTCGCATTTTTAACGCACAAATCGATGAGTGGTGTATTTAATTAATTCGAACCGATAAGTTGGGTTGTTATCAAGGCTCCAGCTTTTAGAGACCCCAACTTTTCTGTTTTCTAGCTCTGTCTAAAAATCGCCAGGGACCACCCATTATAATTTTCATTTTATTTTAATAAACGTTAATTGGTGATAAAAAAGGTGTAACAAGCAGCCACGATTTTTAAATTGGTATTTTAATTAAAATTTAAAACTTGAAATAATCATAAAGCGCATCAACTGTAAGTTAATAAATTTGACAACCTTTCCTTAACCGTCCAGTAGTCGCATGCGGAGTCTCGCCAAGGTGTATGATGGAAAAGCTGCACAAAATGACAGCGTACGTTTTTTCATATTAAAAAAAAAAAACATTAATTTATTGTAAATTTTGAAGTTGTTTGACAAATCGTCAAGTTAATATTGGTTTGTTCAATGTCCACTTTTTGGGGATATTGGCTTATAGATGTCTCAGACGGATTGTAGAATCCGCTACAATACAAACCGGCTAGCCGCATTATAAAACCGCTCGGTTTTGTAAATCGGTTGATTAACGTTTAGGCGGGTTGTAATACGACTAAACGTGGGTCAGCCTTACTGTGACGACGTTTCGCGTTCTCCAATGCAACAAAATGACGGGTCGCCGTTTTATAAAACGGCGAAAAGGGACTTTATATAAAGAAAACCTTTTCTTGTAGCTATGACAAATATAAAGTTATAACTATAAGAAAAAGGTTTAACTCAATATAAAAGGATTTGTTAATAAAATGTCTAATAATTCTTCCTTTAACAAACGGACTAAGTTATTCAGCGATTCATAAAACACCTAAAATTTTCAGTCAAATTGTAAAAATTCTCTGTTCATTCTATATTTTACAATCTCCCCAATCATTTAGAAAACGACTGAATTTACAATTCGCCGCCGACATTTACAATATGGCTGATTGTCGCCCTACATTACATATAGTTAACATTCCGGCTAAACAATCTGCCTAAACGTTAATCAGCCGTTTTACAAAACAGAGCTGCTTTGTAAAATGGCTAGCCGCTTCATATTGCGGCGAATTCTACAATATGACTGCGACATGTACACCAAAGTTTAAGTTAAAGTTTAAGTTAAAATTAGCTTGTTCAATGGTCCACAAGAGAACCAGTAAAATAAAAAGTTTTCAGTATTTATTTTGTACAATATCTAGTAAAATTATAAAAATTTTGTGTTGTAGGTAGCATTCATTAAAGTTTTTTGAAAATTTTTCTGCTCAATACTTTTTTTTAAATGTTTATGGCATAACAACTTAATAATACACTTGGAAAGGCTATAATTTATTACTAATTTTAACTTAAAATTTTAAAAAAATACAGAATTTTCTTTTACGGAGTCATACTCCACAGCGACTACTAATGTCTCGAAAAAGTTGCGACTACTGGAAGGTTAATAACTGTTTGTCGATTCTTTACACACATTTCTCCAAACGTGCTTGAAACAATCGCGAAATTGTTTCATAAAGTGCAATTTGTTTTACTTTAGCTTTAAATTCTGAAAATCATGATTGGAGAGTATCCCTGGAAAGAGATGTTTTTTGTGAGTTTTTAAACTCGATGAAACAAAGCTACTTTCACATGAATGCATTAACCGCTTCAATACATGATAATGCAAATTATGAAATGGCAGTGTATTAAGTTTTACTTGTCGGTACATTCCATGTATCTGTCAGTTCATGAATTTCGAAGCAAAAATGCTTTGTAACGAGATTCAATAGAAGGGCTCATCGGTTCATGTTTTCATTAAAAGAAAAAGTTAATTTTCAGTTAATTAAAGTGGGGTTGTCTTTGATGAAAAATAAAACAGAATATCACTGAAACATCTTTAAAAAAACCGTCTGGCACTAAATTTAGAAGTCTTATTTATAATTGGACCCAAAGTAGAATTGTTTTTAAATATAAAGTTGAGGTTATTCTCAAAGTACGTCACGACAACGGTCAATTAAATTAAACTGTATCATCGAATCGAGTTCAACGTCTTTTAAGGCGAATTTATCAATTTCGACGTAAAAATTCACATCATCGCGGACTTTTTAGGCGCATTCCGAAATATTATTTTCGCTAACGGTTCAAATGCAGGAAACCTAATTTCGTATTAATCCACGACCGTCTGTTAAAACGTTAAATTTGAGGACAAATTTCGAGCAAATTTCAGGACGTTTCTTTGTATTTTTTTA
The DNA here is from genome assembly GCA_949768715.1 of Dascillus cervinus. NCBI lineage: Eukaryota > Metazoa > Arthropoda > Insecta > Coleoptera > Dascillidae > Dascillus > Dascillus cervinus. The sequence goes on from OX458318.1 coordinate 32,602,360, forward strand.
TTAATTATGAGAGGAAACATGAATTCGAGAGCATTTTGTATGCCGGTCGCAATCTAAGGCACATAATGGTCGTTTAGTATGGAAAAAGAGTTTGATGCTGACCGTAAGGCCTACTTCTCCAGTTTTTATCACGAAAAGAAAGCAAATCCGCTTAGTTTACACACAATCGTTGCCTCTTACAACGATGCAGCAGAAAAATACGGGCACCGTTAATTGATTTTTTTTCAGAATCTCTCCACCACGCAGAGTTATTATTTTAAAATATCGAGCAACAAATGTAATTTATAAAGCGATAATCAGAACTGGTTTTTGCATTCGTCTCTAAAAAATAGAGTGAACAATGACCTTTATAAGAGCCTAATTGATGCAATTCAGATGGTGAAATGAAGACCATCGGCTTGACCGTGCGTTTCTGCCGAGGTTTAATAAGGGAGCACTTTGCGATTTTTTGCGATTTTCGAGGTCGCCAGGTCATTACAGTCCGATTCGATTTATTCCCGGTTTATTCCTACAAATACTCATAAATATATTTGCCCACGTCCTGCTGTGGTTCAGTGCAGTAACCAATTTTTCTTGTTTTGAATTTATAATTTATGGCTTTAGAAAATGTTGCCAATGGCATAATTATGCCTTCATGCTTTACTGGACTAATTTTCTTGTCTCTTTAATTTGAATTGATCAACGCTTTAGAAAGTCACGGCCAGAAAAAATTAGCTAACAATCAAAAGGTGTTAATTTGTTACTTAGACGCCGAAAAATGAACGGAACGCTTGAAGAATTCGCAGACGGATTGCATTAACTTGGCGATTTTTTGCATTTTTTTCCGAATTTTTAAAATTCGGTTCAAATTATTCAGCGTGACTGTTGATGTCGAGTGTCTCAATTTGATTGCTAATTGTATCATCTAGTTTCAGAGAATTAAAATCGTCGAGTATAATGAAAAGTTCTGAACAATAAAAATTATAAAATATTTTTGGGTTTTCCTGAGTAATAATGAACAAAAAATTGTTTGTTTAAATCTAATTATTACCGCATCTTATTTAATTTAATTTTTACCAGGTGTAATAATGATTGAACGAACTCATTCCCATGCAAAAGTGACAAAAACAAGTTCCAATACTTTGCTTGCCAGAATTGTTATTAATTAAGGGCCACCAAGTTCCACTGTATTTTTTTGCAGTAACAGTGAAAGGGTTAAATTAATATTCGCATTATTGGCCGCAGAAAATAAAACAGTAATTTATCGCATGAATTCCAGCAACGGTTTTTTTCCGTCGAACGCGGCAAAATGTTTCCTTGTTCAAAACAACATAATCTGGAATGTTAAATGTTTCACGTAAAAGGAATGATACATAACCACAAAATAAACGTGCAGGTCATAGAAATCCGCAGATTATATACGTTTATCATAAGAGATGTTAGCATTCCATGGGAAACTATATCTCTATTTATACTGCACTCACAATTCATAATATGAATTATGGACTGCTAATAAATAAGAATTTAATTCCGTGGGGAATTTTCAAAACGCATTTTACCAACAAGGTTGGAGGAAAACAATTAACGTTCACATCATTACTGACATGCGGCGAAATTCGATGCAAAAGACCCCGATTATCTATCTTTATTTAAAACATATATTTGTGGCCGTCGCTGAAAGAGTTAAAACGGCGTTCTAAAACAGGTATTACATTATGCGAGCTCTCGTATGAGAAGTCGTACGAGTTCTGTCCGTATCGATATGAAATTATTTACACTGCAAGATTTCTCGTGCGTCCTATTGGTTTCGAGAACTTATGAGATTTTTGCTATTAGAACTGCGTCTATTTTCTGTACGAATTTCGATGAGATTTTTGTATTGCACGTGCGTACTTGACTTATTTCACAGCTGTTCTTGCGTTGTTGGTGTTTATGTGACACAAGAATTAATAATTGATAATTTTTTTACATTCCCTGGCCCTGGACATTTGATTATACCAACCAGTATATAGAACTAAATGTTTTAAATATTCTACCACTTTATCAACATTTTCTAAAGACTCTTTACTTACAATAATAAATTATATTTTAACATTTATATTAATAATGTTTCTTAATTTTTTCTAAGGGTTATTAGAATGAACACGGCGTTGTTAAGATTTTTTAACCGAATCTGCATTCGAATGATAATTAATTGATACCAATAATTTTTTTTAATGAAAAAAAAATTACAGGAAAAGATTCTTGTTCTGATGAGATTGTCTGTTCATAAATAATTTACCACTAACCAATTGAGCTTTTATCAGAAAGTCCAACATTATTAAACAGTTTTGATTTGAATAGTAAATAATAAAAAAGAGTTATTGGGAATTGGAAATTATTTAACAATGCTAAATGAAGTGCTTTATTCAAAAATTATTTACCTTGTTCCTTTTTTATACTCATGGTCACTTTTGTTATAAATTTGAAATATTTAAAAAAACAAATCATTGTTTAGTCACATAACAAAATATTAAAAATTTTAATTTGAGAGATTTTATTTAAGTGCTTTAAGTCGCTTCAAATAAGCCACCACACTAATTTCACTATCCTACAGATATTGAATAATGAACATTTGCCACCAAAACTTGTATGATTTTCTTAAATGCATCGAACATTGCCATAAAACAGGACCGTTTTAAAATATACTTGAGTTGAATTTATATTTTAATATTTTTGACAGTTCAGATTTCTCTCTTGCAGTGTAAATTGAAACATATATGCTTTACGAGATTCCAGCCAAGAGTTACTTGTAAGAGCACTCGAATTGTAAACTCGTACGAGAACTCGCACAATGTAATAGCTGCTTAAGACGGCCCTGCTAGCATATTTCTTGAAAGTAAAAACGTACGGCATGACATCCTCGATGGTTGACATAAGTGATGGGAAAGTGTACGAGAAATCCCGGGATCAGCATGCATGAAAGAGCACGATCGTTAAATATAACAGAAAATTACCGATTCTGTTATGGCCAACGTCTTTGAACGACGTTATTAATTCCGAGTTGCATGGATTTTAAAATATTTCCAGCCGATTTTTTACTTTGTCTCGCATTAGACGCGAAGCTAATCCTTTTGTTAATTCGAACGACTTGACAACAATATGTCGTGGACAAAAAACTAAACAAGAAAAGTTTCACTGAAATTAATCTCTTGGCGTTATAATGCGCGATGGCTCTAACAATAATGTATAAAATTGCGACCCATAAAGACCATTAAACCGTACGAAATATTAACAAAAGTCGCGCCATATATTATTCTCACGGTCTATTTTCTTAATTCGAGTTTTCGACGGAAAAAAAAACAAGGAAGGTCCGTGAACTGAAAGAAACGTTTAAAATTCTTACATAAAATCCGCATAGTGCTTCACGAACCTGCTAACTCTGTTCATGAGTCGTTGTAACTAAAACTAAATGTAGAATACTTGCTTTAAAAACTCTTTTACTTGCTTTTAGCAGTCGACCTTGCGTCCACAGTCATGAATGAATTTCTGCACATTTTGCTTATAATTTGTTGGCAAAAACTAACATTTATCTGCAAATAATGGCAACTTAAGCAAATTTTAGAATATGTTTCTGATGTGAAACTGAAATGAAAGCGTAGTCATGCAATATAAAAGGGCTCTAACAATGAAGCAGATCTAAAAACATCTTATAAGATGAAAAAAAATTTCCAAAAAATCAATGTAAATTCTCTTCGTTTTTCGATTTAAAATGTATTGAAATTTATGCCATTTGCAGTACGTTTAACTGAAAATGTTTTTTGAAAGCTTAAGTTTTAATTTTTTTTTAATTCCAAAACTTTTTTGAATTTACTCACTGAAATTATTGTTGTAGTCTAAGCAAATCTGTTGTACGGATGCTGTTCCAGTTCTGATACATTGTGTTACTTTGCCGACGTCAACAATTTTTTTCACCAACTGCCACAAGCACTTCAATCAACAATCTTTCGAAACAGGTCTGAATTACGGTCGATTAATAATGCAGCGTCTCAACTTTGAACTTTAATTGCAACCTCTTAAATTATGCACAGTTGAAGGTAAAGCGAACGTTTCAAATTCCGAACATTAACCAAAACACCAAGTAAGACACACGCACCGATTTGACGCCCTCTCCGCAAAATTGTGTGAACTAAAAAAGTCTTCCATTATTAAAGTAGGTGAATAGGTCAGGTTTCCCATAATTATAATTTAAAAATTGGTTTTACAATTTGATTAATATTATGTTGCAAGCCGATCAGGAGGAGCAGTAATAATTTTATTTACTTCCTTACTGTACTTGATACTTTATTTGTGTTAGTGTTATAACGTCAATTTGTTTATTAGATAATTTGTGTAACGCTTGTTATTGATTTCTCTTTTTGATTCGGCTTTAGATTTATTGCAGTCGTTAAAAAAAATTGTGGACCAATGCACACGATTCTAATTAATATTTTCCTTTTAATAATTGTTTACGTGTGCGCGGAGTAATTAATGGTAACTTTTTTATCCGCGGGAATGGAACCATTGCGCTCGTTAAATTAACATAAACGGTGCGACATTTATCAAATATCCGCACATTCTTGGCACACTAAAAGAGCAAACTTTATGTTAACTAATTAATATTTGCTGTTAATTAACGGGTTGCTGAAGCCGTCATCAAATAATTAATGGTTTTTTAACGCGGTGACTATCTGTGGAGTTCATCTTTTACATTTTTTAATCAAATGCAGTGAATAAATTTTGGCGACGAAATTAATCGTTTTTCTCTGACCAAATTTAAACATTTCGTTAAAAATCTTTGCAAAAGCCAATGAACTTAAAGTAGAGTTGGAACTCATTTAACTTGAATTTAATTTAATTTTTTTTTAGAACTCTTACAAGAAATATTAATTTGTAACATAAAAATGAATTACCAAAAGTTTAAATTAAGGGTTCAGATCAGCAATGCCCAAATGTATTTATGTGTGCTAAATTTATAAGTTGATTAAAGTTTTGTTGTTTATAGGCGAAGAAGGAAGTTTACGACTGGAGTTCATAACAAACTAAGCGCACCCTTTAAAACGCTAATTAACAATATTTTGAACATTTAATTTGCCCATTAATTCCGTAATGAAATAAAAGTCAGCCACCGTTAAAAATATGACCATCTTTTGTAAAACGGCCAATTAAAAAGTAAATAATAATTTGCAGCATTTAGACCCTCGAAAAAAATTGGTTCAAGTGCAACACAATGAATCGAGTCATTGCGAAGGTCGATCCTGAACAAATAAATTTTTACCGTTTCAAAAATGATCGCAGACAATCGAACAAAGAGAGCCCCATAAAAAGCGATTGTATTCTGAAAAGCTGCTAGAAAACCATTAATCAATTCTGTGTATATTAAACGCGTATAATTGGTGCGATTCATGCACGTTTTTAGCAATAATAAAAAACGTGTCCGTCCTAGAATGCCTTTATAACCGCGACGAAACGCGAGTCTGCTCCCATTTCACTCTTGTCATCGAGAGTATATTTCCTGGTGGATCATGAGAAAAATTGCGCGAAATTAACACCGCCGATAAATAAAACCGCACCGGGCGGACCTTGATCAGCGAGAATTTTTATAAATTTGTTTGAAAAAACTAGCTGGTAATTATATAGCGGCTGTTCACAGAAAGGCGTTTTTGTGCGCGAAATTCAGGTAGCGAAAACGACCCTTGCTTTTAAAAAATGAACGTAACTGTAACGTTTGATTAATGGTATCATTACCGGTGGCACGAAATTGTACATTTCGATTTTAACTTGTAATTTAATTTTAATGAATTTAATTGAAGAGCTGAGACGTTCAATGTGCCAGGGAAAGTGTTCACCGTTAAATGACTGCAAAGTAATTCCTCCAGACGTTAATTTGGTTTGCAGTAATTTTTCTCCAATTTTAGGGCAACGTCTTCTAACAGTAGTAGACTTATTCTGGATTAAATTTTAATAAGCCTCGCCTCGTTATAAACCTGTTGAATGTGCACCGCTGAAATTGCTCGACGTTTACCTGCCATCGAAAACTAAATTACAAACCTTTTGCCCAATTAAACTAATTCTGGCCAATATCGATTGGCGAAACTTTTTTCCAATTTGGCGCATTTCTAATGATCATAATCCAAAGAACCAAGAAGACAATCGGCGAGCAACAAAGCCATTGAACTCGATTTGAACATAAAACTGAATTAATTGGCTCGTTGATCATAAAAGTCGTCCGAATGATTTGTAGCTTTTCGTTTATGCAAAAATGCAAGAAACCTTCAATCAATTTTGTTAATTTAATTACATCTCAACCATGGTTTAAATTGATTGATGTTTTCTTAAAAAAAAGTGAGTTAACATATTAATTAGTCTATCAATGTATTTTTTAGATAATTACTCTTCATTTTTGTACCAGCCAAGGGCGAACTGGTACAATTGATTTGAATAGTTCTGAGAAATCAACGGTTTCAATGGAAAAGCCCAACATTGTGGTGGAGCTTTCAGCGTGTAAGAAACAACAAAATGCTTGCCAGACCGAAAAAAATGTTCTGAAAGGACCATCGAAAATGCATTTCATCTCACAAATTAACCCAATGAGCGGTCGCGTCTTTTATCAGGGAAAAGTTTCCAGTTCCAAGACTAAACGGACGAATTACCATTTGGTTCAATGGGACACGCCTTTGTTAAAAAATTGTCATTGTGCAGACCGCTCATTAAATATGCATCTTTTGATTAAAAAAAATCACACGAAAAAATTAATGAACTCCATTTAACATGAGTTATTACCATAAAAAGTTGCGGTCGTTTTTCACGTGTCAATTTTTTCCGAGTCACGTCGATAATGAAATTTGCGAAAAAAATGGAAATTATTTTTAGGAGGTCGTACCTGGTATTGTGGCAGCTATTATCACACAAGTACACAGAAGCCGGTCCATGATCACAGAGAAGCTACTTCAGAGCACGAAAACCGCTTCGAATGCAGTCTGCGAGCGGTATACACCGACTGGCCTATATTGGTCACCTCTTCTAGATATAACCACTACCTCGCCAGTGGTAACCAACATCAAAAAGCCATTTATGGTTAATACAAATCATATTGTTGCAGGATTTTATTTTAACAAAAATGTATCCCCATAACTTACTATCACCACCGCCTCGCACAATTCTGCAACGTCAGCGTTCCCAGTTAATAAGTTTCTTGCCTTCAGATTTGTGTACAAATAAAATTATTTAAGCCTCGTTTTTTCATCGAGAATTAATTTTCACACTTGAACGTTAACGTCGACCAAAAACAATGTTACTGTTAGAATTAAAACAAAATTATTCTTTTTACGGTGCAAATATTTGCTGGAAGTGTGATTTTTTGCTAATTCAATAATTAATACCGTTGCAGATTAAACGAGTCTCTTTTGGAAAGAGATCAAATTTAATAAGCGTTTTTAGGGTCGCTAATTAACTCTATCAGGTGCGATCAAATTTTTTTAACTGTAGCTATTCGTGCATCAAATATGTTGACTATTTAAGGATTAATATGGATCAGAATGATAACGGTTTAATTAAGTCCAAGAAATTTGAAAAATTTTTGATGTGCAATAAATTGTGGAGATTTATTGCCAGCCGTGTATCAGTTTGGAAATTCTTAAAATAATTGCTTTGTGCTAAAATTCGAAGTAGCGTTATCTAGCGAACCCCTGGAAATATTTGCGAGGTAGCAGAAATCGGAATTCTACAAATACGCCAAAACTGGTTTACTTATCGAATTTTGCAAATCTGCTGTATGAACGGTTTGTAAAAGTGCACATAGCTCTGTAATATAGAACATGGTAATAAAAATATTCTTGTGAGGTTTTATGTTCTCCCGATACGTGGGTATTAGAAAATCTATTCGTTCAAACAACTTTGAAAAATGTTGGAAAAAGAATAAAAAATACCAGTTAATTTTTTTGCATTTACTGTAAAATTAATCTCCGGTTTTAATCGAAATTTTATTCGAGGTTCATTAATAAACGGAAATGGCGTTGAGTGTCTAAATTAGAATGACTATTTTTATTTTTAGTTGGCCCGAAGAATTTAACTTTAGATATTTTAAATTTGGTGGAATGACAAACGATATTTAAGATTCATCCATCTTCCGGAAAACTGTTTACCTAATATTCGCCGCAAACCGATTCAATAAATCATTTTGATCAAATGGTCAAATGAAGTTCAGTGGCTTTTCAATAATAAATTCTGACATATTTGCAATATTTTGCCGTAAATATTTCTGTTTTTATAAGTGAATACATAATATGCCTGCATAGTGATAAATTTAAAAAAAAAGGAGGCACATAATTTAATTAACAGTTCTTATTGGTGTAATTAATAATTAGATAGTAATTCAAATCGTAAGAACTAGTTTGCAGTAAATATAAATTACAAACTTTATGGTAAACATTACATAGTAAATCAAAACTGCCAACCTACATTTTTGGGCACTCCTAGTCTAACGAAGAGTACAAACGATTGTTTCATAAAATTTAATTCAAATCTCCGAATCACAAATTTACATTTTCATCCTTTCTCGACACTTGTATAAAACTGGCACGTGTCGGAAGTTTTTAATTATCCTTGACCATCGTTACTTGAATTTAAATGCAATCAACTGTGATGAATCACCGCTGGTCGGAGTAAACATTTAACAGCACCTAATTGTTGCCATTAGCCATTTTCCAATAAAATGCAGATGAAGCAGTGGCGGCTCGCCATAAGTGCTGCAGAGCTGCAGAACTACCAAAAAATTAACGCCAAAAAAATTAACTTCGTTTGTATTTAATTTATAAAACGGAATATTAAAAAAATTGAATTTCATCACTGAATTTTATTTTTTCAATCGCAACAACTCGAGGATCCAACATTCCAACAAACCAGTTAAGTTTTGTCGTGTTTCAGCGGAGCGGACCATTGTTTTTATACTGGGCCATTCGAGGCAGTGCACAGAACTGCTTGAGACATCCCCACTATCCCCCTCGCGTCCTTCACATACCCAAACTCTTTCGCTAGTTTAATGCTCTTTATGTGCTGCATTTCACGCAGTTCTGTTTCAGATTTCGGACGTTGTTACGTGCGATTTTTCGCTTTGTGACTTTATCGTTGTAAACTTTGATTTTATACTTTCGTGTTCGTGTATTGTATTAGTGTTTTTTTGACAATGGATGTTGTGGACAATTTGATTAATTTTAAGCGATTTGTGAAGTATAGTTACGAAGAAAACATAGATTTGAAAAATAAAGGTCGACCACTGCCGGACATTATTATTGAAACAAGCGGTATTGGTCGTGGAAAACCATATAAACGTCAGTTCAATAAAGAAATGTATGCAAGGAATAATTGCAACAAAAAAATGCTCTTTTTTGCTTTCCATGTTTGCTTTTTGGTGGCGATAAAGCATGGACGCAGCTGGGAGTGACTGATTTAGTACACTTGAATGAAAAAATAAAAAATCATAAAAACTCCAAAAGTCATCTTCACAATTCAATGGAGTTAGCAATATTAGGAACAATCAACATCCAATCTCAGTTAAATTCAGCATATTGGAAACACATACAGCAGCATAATGGAAATGTGACAAAAAATAGATAAGTTCTATCAAAAATTATAAACTGTATAATATTTTGTGGGTATTTTGTTGATAAAAACACGACCCTGATTATATGAGATGCAAATTTCAGAACACCTGTGTTATTGTACCACGAGCAGCCACTGAGATGCTTAATTGAAAAAAAAATACCTGCGGAACGGAAGATGTTAACAACAATAAAATGGTGACCCCTTGGTGTTGCAAGGTGCACCGCAAAAACCAAAATTAATTTCATTTCTAAGCAATTTGCTGTAAATTTCGATCGACAGTTACTTTTATTATCAACGGTATCAAAAAACCTGCTCGTAATAAATAGGTAAATAGACTGAAAAACTGATGCAATTAAATAGAGCAGCACTGCATTGTGAAAAAATCCAACCACTCGGCATGAAAATGAAATAAAAAACGGCGTAACGCGGTAGATGCAAAAAACTGCTAATCATATTGACATATTCATAATGTAGCGTAAATATATGCTTGAAATTACTGGCGAATCTCGAGGCGATGCGATATGAATCATTCCATTGACAAAAAATCCGCAAAAACATTTCTATGGCGCTACTTCTCCACACATAATGATCCACGACACGATTCCTTAACGATTTCAAAGTCGATTTTTGTTTCGCCCAACGAATGCATCTCAAACGGGGCCAAGCGAGCACACTTCGCCAAAGTGTACAAAATTGGTGCGTTTGCTCGAAAAATAATCGACTTTCTACTCGAACTTGCCTTTTCACGTTAGCCGTGACCTTCTGGGTTACAGGTACGTCCGTGAGCGTTTTTTTATGATTATTTCTATGAATGGCAATAAACGATGATTTGAGTATGTGCCGAGAATACCGCAAAAGGAAGCAGAGTTGGCCTTGAAGGAGGTCATTGCAGTGACCTGGAGCTGCACTTCGCCTACTTTTAAAACATGACATTCATTTGACGTTCCTATTTCACAACGTGGTCTTTGTTACGTTGACCAACTAATTTGATTTTTCGAAAACCGATCCTTCGGCGGGTTTTGGTCCTGGCGAAACGAAGCGGATCATCGTAAAACATTAAAGCAGGAAATTGCGTCGTTTAATGATTTTTTATGGCAGGTTGAATGTTTGAAAAATCGCATCCTGTTGTAATTTACGTATTTTGCAAGAATTTTGAAGAAATCGGTAAAATTTGCACACTAAATAACGGAATTTTATTATTTTCAATCTATCAACAAGGTAATGACTTGGTAGATTTGTTAATGGAAGAAGTATTGTGTAGGTAAATATTATACATACAGATATTTTCAAAGTAGTTCAATTTCACAATAACAGTAAATTAAGAAATTTCTTCCAAACGATAATTAGTTTTACTCCGCCATTGTTTTTGGATACCTAATTTCACTTATTTATCTTAGATGTTGTCCTTTTTGGAAATTTAAAAATGAGTGTCTTAAATTAGACCATATTGTTATTTCTTCTTTGGAAAAAATTTTGAATATTAAATTTACAATAAGATCTTGGATTCAAGCCAAATTACCAATCCGTTTTGGTGGATTAGGTATAAGGTCTATAATTGATATTTCCTCGCCTGCCTTTTTGTCTTCTATATTTTCTAATTCTGAACTTATTATGTCCATTCTACTTTCTAGTTTTTCTCATTTTGAAATTACATCCCATAACGAGGCTGTTGATTATTGGAAGGAAATTTCTAATTCGTATTTACTTCCAAAAGAGCTTTCTATTCAAAGAAATTGGAACTTGACTGTGAGAAAATATTTCAAAATTTATTATCTTCCTCAAACATCTCACAAAAAGCTATCTTATTAGCTGGATCTGAACTTGAATCTGGAGCTTGGCTTGAAACTCTTCCATCTTGTACATTAGGTACTCTTTTAGAAAAAAACTTTTTACAAATTGCAATTTCACTTAGATTGGGCATAAATTTCTGTCATCCTCATATCTGCTCGTGCGGTTCTTCTGCAGACTCGTTGGGTCATCATGGTTTATCGTGCATTAAAAGTGCTGGTAGACTCTCTCTTCACAGCTGTATTAATGGCATTATTAAACGTGCTTTCTCTTCTGCCAACATCCCTTGTATCCTTGAACTTAATGGTATTCTGAGGGATGATGGCAAACGTCCAGATGGCATTACAGTTATTCCATGGAAAGTAGGCAAATCTTTAGTTTGGGATTTTACTTGTACGGTTACACTTCTCATTTGACTGATTCTTCATTTTCTGCAAGATCTGCTGCACACTTGGCAGAAAATGTTAAGAAACAAAAATATAAGTCAATTTCTGATAATTATTTTTTCGTCGCCTTCGCTGTGGAACCTTTGGGTCCTTGGAGTGCTGCCCTTTCTCTCCTTGAAGATTTGGGGAGGCGTATTGTTCAAACAACGGGAATTCCTCAAACCAAAACATATTTGAAGCAACGAATAAGTTTGGCTATACAGAGAGGCAACGTTGCTAGTGTTCTTGGTACAGCCCCGCTTTCTTCTTCTCTTAATGAGTTATTTTATTTATTCTAGTTATTACTTATGTTATTTTATGTTATCGTTAAGCAAATGTACCTAAATCTATTATTTTACATATACTAGCACTATAAATCTCGAGACAACCGTCTCTTTTTTTCGCCCCATTTTTTCCTTTTACGGTTTTTTAACAGTTACATTGAAGAAATGCAAACCCCGTCAAGACTGTTCCGCCTTATTAACAATCGATTTGCAAAACGGGTTCAACCTGAAATTGTCACGAATACCACATTTTACGACTTCTAATTAATTGCAACGTACTTTCGAATCGTTCCTGCATTATCTGAATTCTTTTTTCACCTCTCGAGATTGCACCATATTTTTATTGTTGGAAATGTGCGTTCGAGCGCTATCACTTGTTCACATCTCTTTACTTTTATGCAAATGTGGTACACTTTCTTAGTTATTTATCGTAATGTCTTGTACTTCTCAACTTTGTATCGGCGTTAGTCCATTTCAGCCGGACAGTTGGTACTTAACAACTCTGCATGTGCAAAAATTAACTTGTAATTTATGCAGCTTTGCAAGTTTCACTTTTAAATTATGTCACGGGTTTTAAATGATTAACGGAAGGGATTTTATTGTCCCACTCGTTTGAAAATCTTCAACAGTTAAGCGCCCGAAATGTCTGCAGGCGCTGAAAACCGGGTCGAGGCTGACCCAATATTTTTTTGCTGCTAGATGAGTATGGGCAATTAAATTTTTTTATTCTGATTTTATTGCATATTTGTTATTACCATTGGTGGTAATAAATTGTTATTGAGGCTTTTTTTTAGCAATTATGTAAAAATATGGTAATGATGTACCAAAATCATAACAAACGATAACTTTAACTGCAAACAATTTTTAAATTTCTTTATTGTTTGATTTGTTGGGAGTGATAATTTAAATAACTTTACAGTTACAAGATTATGCTTTCGTTTATCAAATCAAATATTTTATGAATTATGTTGTGTAAATAGGGAATATGCATGAAATTTAAATTTGGTTCAAATATTTTTATTCCGAATCTTTATTGGCCGGACATTTGAACTAAACCATTATTTTAGTAATTAATATCGTTTTAATTACTTAAAATTAATAAATAAAAGTGCAAATTAATTCAAATTTCTAAAACGCAACACCATTGGCTAAACGAAACGGGACGTCATAAGCTATGTCAACAAGTCGTACTGCGTACTGCTTACATTTGTATGCCATTGCAGGCTTTTGATCTGAGCATACAGCAATCAATTTATTTTTGGCCACTGATCTTATTGGTGATGTTGCAGTATTTGTTAATGAAAGAGGACATTTTAGTGGAGATAGTGCTACATTTTTCTTGTCCATAGGGAAATTTACATGAACACCTTTACTTCTATGCTTAGTTTTAATATTCACTTGTACAGCTTTATCAATAAGTACTTTCATTTCATTTTCCGATGAACTAATTTCTTCAATATAGGAAGAACAGGATTCTATTTCATCGTTATTTGTTTGTGGTGGTTCACATATTTCTATAGCATCACTACTACTAGCAGTAGACTCTGAGAGAGCTTTTTTTATCAGTGATAACGGTTTTTTCTTGATAGCACCCATTCTTATAACGGGTGGTGGCATATTTCGATTTTGGCAATAGAATATGTGAGGCAAAACTCCTTTATTTAATAGTAGTGTCACATTTACACCTTCTTGTTTCATTATGTTGTATTGAACATAATTTTCTGTATCCTCCTCTATCTGTCTTTGTAAATGTATTTGTAAATATAAAAACAAAATTAAGTGGGCATAACAAATTAAAAAATTCAAGGGATGAACGTGTCTAAAGGGATCTCTCGCTTCTGCTGTGATATAATTTAGAAACAGAGCTGAATAGTTATGTTTTATTGTTTTTTGTTTACATAAAAAACAACAGCCGAAATCACAAAACTTTGTAAACTGGATTTAGATACAGTTATCTGCTGCTTGTGTGATTGATTTTCAATGCAAAACTTACTTCTGATTAACTGAAATCATATCAGGTGTCAAAATACCTAATTACATTTCATTTTTAAATGAAAATTAATTTTCTTTATTATGTACCATTTAAATACATTGTAATAATGGCCTTTAGGAAGCTTAAGCTCTAAATTTAATAAATAAATAAATAAATACGTCATACTTACATTAAAGTGATCTCCACATCAATGTAAACAAGTTGTTGCAGATACTTCATCTCTTCTGATAACGTTACACAATTCCTTACGTATTTTTGCACCCATCAGGTGCACTTCTGATAGTGTTCTTGCAATCAGGCACAATGCAATACTTATAAACTGACTTTTGAGCTTTTTTCATGGTGAAATAAGTTAAGAACGAAAACACTTGCAGTAAACAGTGGACTGGACTGTTGTTGTCATAATATGTGACGTCATCAACAGAGCGCGCGAAAATGGCGACGTTTAAACAGCTCAAAATTATTCTCTATTTTAAATATTTGTTTAAACTTGATTACAGCATTTTTAAACATTATGAAAAAAAAATGTTTAAATGATCAAAAGACTAATATTTCCACGATAATGTAAAAAGGGTAAATATTAATTAAAAAAATGCTTGTTCGTGCCACATTATTAAATGCTAAATATTACAATATTTTTTATTGGTCAAAGATAACTTAAATTAAAATCACAGGCCAGTTTAATAAACTATTTACTGCAGGTTAAAATTAAGATAAAGGTTCTTGTTCGGAAATTCAATATATAATAAGATATAAAAGAAAAGTTTTTAAAGAGCTTCGAAGAAACAAAATAAAAAACGCCCATTTTGGGTCAGATTCCCGGTAACATTTTTGTGAATATTATTTACGCCCATTTAAGACTCACTTAACGTTTGACGAAAAAAATGTAATTAAATCTAACCTACATAATAAAACTCACCCAGCTGGTTCAATTTGCTCGGCACACCGAGAAAACGCAATTAAACAGCCCATAATCTTTACATTTCCGCGCAGTTTGCACATAAAACAAATAATTGCTTGAACAAGTAATTAAGAGAAAAAAATGATGAAAAAGCTCGCTTACACGGGGAAGCATTTAATAAACCGTAACTTCGCTATCCACCTTGCGGTTTCCGCATGTGTTGAGAGACATTCAAGAGCGTTTCTTGTTGCGGCAATTAAGATTATTGCTTATGGGGGCGTAAATATCAACATGGACTTTTCTTGCGTCGTGGCAGCTAAAAGTTCTTTTTTAAGTTAATGGTGTTAAATATACGTTTTGCAGTTGAAGAGATCGAAGAATTATTGTGTTAGAAACCTGTTTAATGTGGCTGAGAAGATTAAAGTGCACATGAACGAAATAAAAATCTGCGCACATATAATACCTTCTTCACTGACGTTGCAGCGTTCTTTGGATTATAACCAAAGTTTTGATTTATTTAATTCGGGCGGATTATTTATTACTGTAAGCGCAATTAAAAATTTTGGCGATTTAAGGAAATGTAACTTTCAGGAATTTATTGTCTTGTAAAGATTAAATACTTTTTAATTTTTTCATAATTACTATTTTAATTACATTGATTGCCATATACAGGGTGATTCCTAAAAAACGTCCCACGATTTAACTCGGTTATTTATTGCTCGATTTCAGAAAAAAAAACATAGGAATGATAAGTCGAGTAAGTACTACAAAAACGTATTAATTTGGATTTTTCACCCCATTAACTTCAATGTGAAGTGACAGTAAACTTTTTTTTTCAAATGACAATGTATACATTTTTTTATTAATTAGGGTAGAAGATTTTTTTCTAAATCCAATGATATCTAATAACTTGACATTGAAGTAATATTAAGGAGAAACAATTTTTTTTATAAAAATAAGTCGGGCTTCCAATAAAAAAAAATTAGGTAAGGTAAGGTAAGCATCTACAATTGGATATTTAGAGAAGCGGTAAGCATCCACAATTGGATATTTATACAAGCAGTCAGAATGCACAAAAGTTGAGTGTCGCTTCGCATTGAAGTTAATGCTGGAAAAAATCCAAATTAATACGTTCTTGTAGTACAGGTAGCCCTAGATTTACGCCGGCTCAATTTACGCCGATTCAAAATAACGCCGCTGTGGAATTCACTGTTTCGCCGTGTACATAATTGAGTAATTCACCGATTCTTCCTATGTTAGACTGATTTTCGTTTCAGTGTTGAGCCGCGATGTTGTGGATTTTTTTTTTCCAAAAAATGTAACAGATCGGAAACTTTGAAATTTCATTTTTTTTCTTAATATTTTTTAATAAAAACATTTCACTTCATTTTATCTTAAAATACATTTTAAAAATTAAATTTATAAGACACCTATCCCCCGATTTACACGATACTTTTTTACACGATTTCGCTTTTACACGGTTTTTAAAATAACGAATTCAAAATAAAATGATAAAAATGAATATTTCAGATGAGTACATATTTCTACAATCATTTTAAAACTCCGTTCACTTGGTTATACATATTGGTGATTCCCCGTTTTGTATGCACAATAAAACTTCCTACGTATTCACGTAAATTACTGCAGTAAATTTGTGCCAGTAGAAAAGTGTACATCATTGTGTTTTTACTAATCAGAATTTTTTTAACTTCATATTTACTGGTTAGCGAAAAACAATTTTTTTTTTGTAGCATTTTTACAATTTTTTTCGCAATAAAATTTTAAACCATAGCAGTTTTTAATGGAGCATGAAGAGACCTTTCAAATGAGGTATCACAAGCCCCTACTTCCTATTTAAAAATTT
Source organism: Dascillus cervinus (assembly GCA_949768715.1). NCBI lineage: Eukaryota > Metazoa > Arthropoda > Insecta > Coleoptera > Dascillidae > Dascillus > Dascillus cervinus. The sequence continues at coordinate 32,619,215 of OX458318.1, forward strand.
GGGGGTTGAAACTGTCACTCGAAAGGAGTTGAGGTTAGGGATGAAATTTTTACTTTGCAGGATATCATGTCATAAACGGGATTTTTTATAAATATGCACAATAATTGAGATACAGAATTTATTCCATTTGACTGGTTCTCACTGTATATTTGTTATTTTATGAATGAACTGTTATTTTAATTTTCAAAATATCTTATTAAAAAAAATTACGTTAAATAAATGACGTTGTTTTCGATTTACACGGTTTTGCCTATAAAAAAACAATCTTCCGTGTAAATCGGGGGATAGGTGTATATGTATTTTGCATTATATTGTATTAATAAATAAAATGATTTGCTTCTTTTTCGCTTATGTAGAACCTAACCCTATACATCACTGTAAATATGGGTTCTTTTTACGCCGATTCGATTTGCGTCGGCTTTTGCAAGAACGCAACTGCGGCGTAAACCGAGGGCTACCTGTACTTACTCGACTTATCATTCATATTTTTTCCCCTGAAATCGGGCAATAAATAACCGAGTTAAATCGTGGGATGTTTTTTAGGAATCACCCTGTATAAACTATCTGCGAGACAACAACTTGTGTAGTTATTTTATGAAAAGAGGAAAACTAATTTAAATATTTTTCTGAAATAGATTGCCTACAAAGAACCAGCTAAACATAAGTTTTTATAATGACCCACAGTTTCTTTGGTTTTTGCTTGAAGTGTTGATCGATCAAATTCGGTTCAGTAGTCCCTATTTCGCTGTTTATGTTCAAATAAAAAATTACGATTCTTTATTAAACGTATTAAGTGGAGGTTTATTTATAACGATCGAGTATTAACGCTGTATGTGAAGTAGAGTTACCTAAAAAAAAAATAAAGTCACAGTTCAGTAGCTTCGCTTATAAAAGCCCTAACAGTAATGTGAATCACCTGCGGTAGCACTCATAAATTGTACGTCTCAGTGTACCTTAAATTTATAAGTATTACGTTATACAATTTAAGTTTTCAAAATTACAAGATGTCATGATAATGTAAACAGTGTCTTCCAAAAATTTTATATTTTTAATTTGAAAGTTTTGCTTAGTTTCTTCTTCTTCGTGATATTATGGTTATGTATTTACATTAGTTGATCTTTTACAACATGAAAATTGAATTTAGTGGAAATCTCCTTTATTTGGTCCAACTTACCAGAGACTATACTTTCTTTGCAAAATATGCAAATAACTTTCGACACCATTTAGTCAATCATGATTAAGAGATACGATTAAGAAAAGGAAGCAGATCTGCGAAATAAGGTTGCATTAAAATATGAGAATTCCAATCACAAGAAAAATTTACATAAAACTAATAAGGGAGAAAGCTAAATTGATTTGGAAATTTTTAGTAAACCTTTATTGAAAAACTTTAAGCTGAAGCAGCAACCCACGTGCGACTGGACCTAATTGCCTGTTGAAAAGCAATTTCTGATATTTTCTTGCCCCACATTGAGGTTGGTTTTGCTGTATTATTTCATAGCGAGTCCTATTATTAATTAACAAATTGCTCGCGCTCACGTGCGTGCACTTTCTAATTGTCCTGATGGATTTACGACACATTTAGAAGACGTCGGATGATTATCGGTACTTTCTTGGCCGCCAGCGTGATAGGAAATTATTATTTGACGTATCGATCTAATTAAAAATCGCGCGATAATGGTAATTAATCGTAACGTTATTATGTAAAATAAATCGTTTTATTTCTAAGACGCTTCATAGTCTAATGCCTCCCGTTTTGTATTCGCAAAGTTTTTGAGATTGACACTAATTGCACTTTTTTCGATGCGAAAAAAATTGGAATTTTAAAGACTTGCATTATTTGCAAAAATGGGGATTTTAATTGCTTGAAATCGCGGTGGGTCGTTCATGTCCTAATTATTTTGGACAGTCTAGCTCACTTGCAGCTAGTTCTTTAAAAGAGGCGTCCTTACTGCGATGTACTGCAAGATGTATATGCTGATGCAATCTTCATGAATAATTCTTGTAGTTACCGAATTCAAATTGGGTAAATCGAATCCATGCGTACCTACCTGCTTGTGTGGTATTATTATTGAGATGTATTTTTTAGGAACCGATAGCTTGGCATAAGATGATTAAGGCTGGGGAACCCAACCTTAAAAAATGCAGAGTTTTAAGAAACTCACTATCGCTTAGAAAGTACTTATCAATATATAATTTGCGAAGCAACAGTTGTAAACATAATGTTACCGCATCTTATGATATATTTGCTTTGGTGAAGAACTGCCTAGTTTTCAAAAATTAATCTCCGAAAGTGCAATTCTCGCAAAAATGTAGTAGTGAGGGTTTTTACTGAAATCTTTAGAGTTACGAAATATTTTGCAATGCACTTTACAGCACTTATAGAGAATATATTGCCTTGTAAAAAAATTTTTTTTATTGCGAGAAAGTTGGTAACTGAAGAAGAAAAAAATTGGCAACAATATTTTTTTGAAAATTTAGTGTGCCAGTAAACTCAGTTCAGCTCAAGAAGTAAGTTATATTGTAGAAATTCCATCGGGGTACTTATACTAAACATATAGTAGTATAATATGACATGTTTTTTTTATGATAACATGGTGAATATCTTTGAAAAAAAATCTAAAAGTTGTGGTATGAAATACAGTATTATTTGATCGCGTTTTTTATTGCTTTCCGAACACAACATCGTCAACAAATTACATAAAAATGTTCTTTTAGCACCTAAGAAATAGTTTCCGTAAACCAAATTGGATAAATGTCTAAATTTTACATTTTCGGGGAAAAGTTGTTTTCCCATAAGATTTTAGTCAAATAGTTCGTCCTTCTACTCACAGATATCCTGTCAAATCTGTACCTGTTTGATTGACGGCATGGATAGAATAATTTGTATTAAAATGTACACTTGATATAGTGCAAATTGTTAGGATATAACCATATTCGCACACGTAAGGATATAAAACTCTAAAAATTTATAAAAGTACACACTTGATAATGCAAAATATCCATGTTCGCACGCGTAAGGATATGAAACATTTTCGAGCCTACAATATATACAATATATATTAGTTTCGAATAGCATCGTAGAACAAATTGTCTGAAGCATATATTCACAAAAAAAAAAAAAACAGTAAATAATGCAGCAATCGCATTGACTGATTTTACCGCCGTTATCGCCGCAGACAATAATATAAATAATATTTATCAAATTATGAGCGTAGAAAAATGGGGATAAAGATTACTCTTTGCATAATTGAAAATGTGTTTGCAACCTGTTACGGGATTAATTATAACAGGTACATCTATGAAAACACAAAATTGGCAAAGAATTAGCAAAAAATTATAGATTAATTTTTTTTCCGACTGAATTTACCGTCGTTATCGCCGCAGACCATAATGTAAATAATATTTATCAAGTTACGAGCGTGTGAAAAACGCGGAACTCTTTTTTTTGTTTTTTCTCTGTTCAATACTTTAGTTTTAAACCTTATTAGTTGGTTGCCTAAGCATTTTTTATTTTAAGGGGCAAAATTGGTGCCCCCTGAGCGGAAGAATTGTGGATTACTTAGCAGTTCCCGGACCTTAAAGTAATTTTTCAACAGAAATTGAATTGAAAATAAAAACAAGAACCTTTAATCACAAAAAATTTTATATAAAATAATATAAAATTACTCACATAGACGCGTTTCGGTGGCTATGCCACCATCTTCAGTACATCTACTCATGTAGATGTACTGAAGATGGTGGCATAGCCACCGAAACGCGTCTATGTGAGTAATTTTATATTATTTTATATAAAATCTTTTGTGATTAAAGGTTCTTGTTTTTATTTTCATTATCGACATCACAGGGTCCACTATATATATTTTTAGAAATTGAATTAAAGTGATTTTTGGTGGTATTATTATTTAAATTTGAAATCAAGACAATTTCGTTATTTATAACTTCGCTTATCAAATCTTTGAATTTAAATTGGAATTCAGAGAATTTTGTATTCCGCTAAAACAACTAGATGACCATAGAAGAGTAAAAAAATTCAAATAAAACTGGATGCTGTAAATTCTCATAAGAGCAGGTAAGTATGTACATGTTCTACGATTTTACTTTTACCGGAAATGCCATCAATATATGTTTTACAAACTTAATGGTGCGTACTTACTGATTCGTTATATGCAGAAAAAATAATATTTCCTTCAGGGAATGTTTATTTATTGAAAACAATTACATAAATACAATTTGGTGCAGATATACATATTGTTACTGTAACAGCAATTTGGTACTAAAATGTTGCAATTTAATCAACTTACAGAACAGTTAATTTAATAAGAATATAATTAATTACGGTTTGGTGTTATAACGCCAATTCATGTTATTTATGCCTCAAAATATACTGCGCACTCAAAAATAATAAATCCTGAGACATTGCAAATTATTTTCGGAGCTGGTTGCCTTCGTGAAAGCATTTTTTCATCAATCATAATGCAACTTCCAAAAAGTATCAAAAAAGAAATTGGGAAAACACAGAGCGGTTGCAGCATGAAAATTAATAACCCCTTATAAATCACGTCAGTCCAATACGCCAAACATCAAGGCCATTACGACCTAAATCTCGAGCAAACCGCTCGCCATAAATAACGCCACCGACTAATTTATCACGAAAATTCATTTAAGGCAGTCATGAACAAATTTTAATCCTATCTTTTCACCTACTTCTAACTGGGTCAACGTTATCAACTCGAGAGAGGAGTTATAATCGCGTCGGACTTGATTTAAATAGTATTTGTTGAAAAAGTGCGCAAAAATGTGTTTCGATTAAGAAAAAGTGATAATTGCATTCTCGAGTTGAGACGCGCAAAAATTTTAAGCGCACTTAACCTTCCAGTAGTCGCATGCGGAGTCTCGCTCCGCACGACTATGTTTTTTGATTTTCCAACGAATTTCCCATTCTCTCGAACGGCCGTTTTCAGTACCTTCCTAATTTATTGGCTAAATGTTAGTGGAGCAATATCAGAGCTGCAGATACGTTGTTTTTGCTTTTTTTGCATATTGCGGACTGAGACTCCGCAGCGACTATTGACGTCTTAGGCAAATCTTTGTATACATTTTGACATTTTCGGTTTGCAACACCCCAAGGTAAATCTGTAATAATTATTTTCGATACAAGTGCACTGTTCAATCATTTTTAAAGTGTGTTGTTGCTTGTTTCAAGCAAGAAGCCAAGTTGTATGATGGAAAAACTGCACAAAATGACAGCGTACGTTATTTCATATTAAAAAAAAACATTAATTTATTGTAAATTTTGAAGTTGTTTGACAAATCTCAAGTTAATATTGGTTTGTTCAATATCCACTTTTTTGGGATATTGGGTTATAGATGTCACAGACGGATTGTAGAATCCGCTACAATACAAACCAGCTAGCCGCATTATAAAACGGTTCGGTTTTGTAAATCGGCTGGTTAACGTTTAGGCGGATTGTAATACAACTAAACGTTAGTCAGCCTTACTGTAACGACGTTTCGCGTTCTCCAATGCAACAAAATGACGGATCGCCGTTTTATAAAACGGCGAAAAGGGACTTTATATAAAGAAAACCTTTCCTTGTAGCTATGATAAATATAAAGTCATAACTATAAGAAAAAGGTTTAACTCAATATAAAAGGTTTTTTTTTTAAAATGTCTAACAATCCTTCCTTTAACAAACGGACTGAGTTATTCAGCGATTCATTAAACACCTAAAATTTTCAGTCAAATTGTAAAAATTCTCTGTTCATTCTATATTTTACAATCTCCCCAATCATTTAGAAAACGACTGAATTTACAATTCGCCGCCGACATCTACGATATGGTTGATTGCCGCCCTACATTACACATAGACAACATTCCGGCTAAACAATCTGCCTAAACGTTAATCAGCCGTTTTACAAAACAGAGTTGCTTTGTAAAGTGGCTAGCCGCTTCATATTGCGGCGGATTCTACAATATGGCTGCGACATGTACACCAAAGTTTAAGTTAAAGTTTAAGTTAAAATTGGCTTGTTCAATGGTCCACAAGAGAACCAGTAAAATAAAAAGTTTTCACTATTTATTTTGTTCCATATCTAGTAAAATTATTAAAATTTTGTGTTGTAGGTAGTATTCATTGAAGTTTTTTGAAAATTTTTCTCCTCAAAACTTTTTTTTAAAATGTTTATGGCATAAGAACTTAATAATATACTTAGATTATAATTTATTACCAATTTTAACTTAAAATTTCAAAAAAATATAGAATTTTCTTTTGCGGAGTCACACTCCGCAGCGACTACTAACGTCTCAAAGAAGGTGCGACTACTGGAAGGTTAATGTAGCCCGATAGGTGTAATAATGATTTTTGGACATTGATGACCGGTTATGATTAAATGCCTAATAATTAACGCGATTAAAAAATGATTGAAAATAAAATATCGAAAAGTGACCAAAACAAACCAAAAATTAAGGAATTAACCGAGAGCATCAGTTACGGTTATAAGCTTTAACTGTATTTTTTGCTGTATTAATTACTGTTTTCGTATAAACTTTTTGTTCTATTTGCGTGAACACATGCACTTTATAAAAAAAATCACGTGCCGACAGGATTTCGTTGTTGCTGCAATATTTTTGAAAATGTTTTCGAACGCATGTTAAAAAGTCTTTTATAGTCGTGACCTTTAACTTGCTTATGGAGGTCGTTAACACAAAACGTATTTGCTTTTCGAAAAATTGTAATATCCGATGTTAAGCGAGTTTAAATCGCAGGTCGTTGGAATCGTGGCATAAAAACGAAATCATCATTGGCACGCAAGAATATAGTTCATCATTATCTTATCGGAAGGTTGAAACGGTTTTCTGGAGGGTGCGTTTTTGGATATTCTCACGGTGATGTAGCTGCTTGGGAACAACAAATTTATTATGTATTATGTTGTGAGGCAGCACATTACCATTCCGCTTGCATCTAACATGCGATAACTCCCTGAAATAAGAAACATCATGCACAGGCATTATTTTTGAATTTTTGCAGCGCGATTTGATAGCATCGTAAAGCTACGAACTTGTTTACATATTATTTATTTCAATTTTTATGAAAATGGTAAATTGAAATCACATTGCCTCATGCAATATATTTTCCTAATCATTTTTAATACACTGAGTGCCTTTGTTGGGGCAATATATCTTGTTGACACATTGCCCTCGAGCTATGAAAAAATGCGCTCTCTGCACAACGAGTTCAAACGATTTTAACTTTATGAGCAAACTATAGTATTTATTTGGCCGGCGAAAAGATCCAGGACCGTTAAATATTTTTTTACATAAATTTACATTCATTCTATTATCGCTCCATCGTAAAATTGATCTGAATGGTTTCAACTCCTCCTAATTGACCCTCAAATCCATAAACGTCACTTCTGCAATCAATAAGTTACAGTACTAAAGCCGATAGGAATAGAGCGAATAGTACCTATGTAACCAAATGCTGAATCGAATTGTTAAACCTCACATAACAAAGTCCATTACTGTCTAGACTCGCATGATAGTCGACTATTTATTAAATTTGAATTTATATTATGCAATCTCAGATGTCTCTTTTAATTACCTCATAAGAAAACACATCAACCGTTAATAGCGAAACGTCTTCTTTTTCTAATTACCTACAAAAACCAACCGGAAACTGGGTCAGTTTATCATAATTTTCGCTAAAACGAAAATTAAATCAGCAAAACGTTCGTATCAGTACTTCAGCGATTTTAACCAACGGTACTTTTGTTTATTGTTCATTGTCGCAACGTCTAAGATATGTTAATAAGTCTATTACACTAACCTCGATTTTAAATGCAGCATAATTTCATTTTTGACGAGCCGTTTGCTTATAGCTATTCAAATAAGAATGCGTTAGCAAGAAATCACATTAAAATGTAAAAGCTGTGTGTAACAGTAAAACTCGTTCTCTTATCCGACGTTTAATTTACTGTTGAAGGGTTGTTGATATATTGGCGCTCTCCTTGTGTCGTTTATGGCGGAGGTACCACTTGTAACAAAACAAGATTCTGTTTACGATAAACTTTATTATTATAAATTCGATTTGATACAGTGTCTAAATACAATATTAAAAATTATCCATAATAAAATTCTCTCAAATTTACAAGTTTTTTATTTTCAAAAATTCCAACGTGTGCATTATTACGAAAAAATGGTACGATCGTTAGTTCTGCTCAATGGCCACGCACAGTGGCTTTACAAAAAGTTGCCAGAACTAATGAATCTCTCTGGTACCAGCTAAGTGTTAGGGTTTTCAAAAACATGCAAATTACGAACAGAAATTCACTATCCTAAGCAGGATACCCGGTTATCCGAACGTCGTAAGTACAGAGCAAGCTTGTGCAGACCAAAACGTTCGAATGGAGATGGGCACTTAGTACGTTGCGAAATTGTATCGAAACGTAGCGACTTTTGTCGACGGTTTGAAGGCCAAATTTGACCGTAAATTGCTAAATGATTGAATAGCATTTCGAAATAAATGTTTTTTTATTGAAATTATATTTTAGGGTACAATAGAGATTTTTTGCAGTGCTTGGGTATATTGTGTGATGGAAAAGCTGCACAAAATGACAGCGTACGTTTTTTCATATTAAAAAAAAACATTAATTTATTGTAATTTTTGAAGTTGTTTGACAAATCTCAAGTTAATATTGGTTTGTTCAATATCCACTTTTTGGGGATATTGGGTTATAGATGTCGCAGACGGATTGTAGAATCACTACAATACAAACCGGCTAGCCGCATTATAAAACGGTTCGGTTTTGTAAATCGGCTGGTTAACGTTTAGGCGGATTGTAATACGGCTAAATGTTGGTCAGCCTTACTGTAACGACGTTTCGCGTTCTCCAATGCAACAAAATGACGGGTCGCCGTTTAATAAAACGGCGAAAAGGGACTTTATATAAGGAAAACCTTTCCTTGTCGCTACGGCAAATATAAAGTCATAACTATAAGAAAAAGGTTTAACTCAATATATAAGGTTTTTTTTTTAAAAATGTTTAACAATTCTTCCTTTATCAAAGGGACTGAGTTATTCAGCGATTCTTAAAACACCTAAAATTTTCAGTCAAATTGTAAAAATTCTCTGCTCATTCTATATTTTACAATCTCCCCAATCATTTAGAAAACGACTGAATTTACAATTCGTCGCGGACATCTACAATATGGCTGATTGTCGCCCTACATTATACATAGTCAACATTCCGGCTAAACAATCTGCCTAAACGTTAATCAGCCGTTTTACAAAACAGAGCTGCTTTGTAAAGTGACTAGCCGCTTCATATTGCGGCGGATTCTACAATATGGCTGCGAGATGTACACCAAAGTTTAAGTTGAAGTTTAAGTTAAAATTAGCTTGTTGAATGGTCCACAAGAGAATCAGTAAAATAAAAAGTTTTTCCAGTATTTATTTTGTACAATATCTAGTAAAATTATTAAAATTTTGTGTTGTAGATAGTATTCATTAAAGTTTTTTAAAAAATTTTCTGTTCAAAACTTTTTTTTTAATGTTTATGGCATTACAACTTAATAATACACTTGGAAAGGCTATAATTTATTACCAATTTTAACCTAAAATTTCAAAAAAATATAAAATTTTCTTTTGCGGAGTCATACTCCGCAGCGACTACTAATGTCTCAAAAAAGATGCGACTACTGGAAGGTTAAGGAGGCGCGCCGTTGTATAAAGTACAACAATTTAAGTTTTCTGATTCCTGTTGCAACCTGTTGGCAGTTATTTGTTCAAATCAGCTTTCTATTATTCCATTGTCATCCTTACCACCAAATGGAGTTGTAAATTTTTCATTAATTATAATTTTTTAAATTAATTTTCCCCTTTATGACGTCACAATGGACATTTCAGAAAGACGTGGTTTGGTAAACTAATAATTATTCACGAGAAAAAAAAAACAAAAATCTAAAAGTCTGTATATTATAAAGTAAGAAAAATGTACAAAAATTACGTGTTGTATAAAATACGCGCCTCCTTAGGGGTTGACAAAACATTTTCAGCTTAAATTATTCATTAAAAGTCGTTTTTTCTTCGCAATCGTTATCTAACTGCTGCATCTCCACTTGAAAATTAAATTGACGGTCGTTTTTACTAATCAGTGCCCAGTACTTAAAAAAATATATACAGAAAAGAACACACCAAAAATACATAGTTTGTAATCTAAAAACGAACCTAAACGTTTCGATTAAAATTCGGCTGGGATAAAACAGGCATCATAAAATCAAGTTACAAAATTGCGGCGATATGTTGCATGTCGAAAACATGTGCAGTTATTGGCACAAAATACATAAAAAGGTTTCTGGTTGTTTACATACGATTAAAATCTGATACGTTGGAAGATATATAGACACATAGATACACACTGATCAAAAAGATATATTTACCACTTACTACTTAAAATTAGTAAATACTGATTCTTCTCTTTTATTTCATACGTCGAACATAATTCTGTTGAAATGCAGGAGTGTGTAAAACTGATTGTTTCCATCGACTACATGTATTAAAACCGTGTGTCCACTCGCCTAGTATAAGCCTATAAAAGGCACAAAAAAATTGGTCGAATATCCCTATTGAATAACATTTTGATATTTACGTCACTAAGACAAAAAAGACACGTAAATTTGTTGTAACGATAAAACAGCTATATCCGGTTATTATTTATTGAACGCAAAATTGAACACGCATTTTCACGAGGTTCTGCGTTGTTTTACGCAGAGTCAATAATTCACCATGTCAGGTCAGTGTGTTGAAGCAAACTTTTCCAATAAACGAGGTTATGTTTGTCAAACGAATTTTTTGCGCGACCCCCGTATATTTTTAATTGAGACCCAAAAACTCAATTCGGTTTTAATTAAAAACGACGCAATGCGAATTCATATCCCACAAATGAATAATAAAATTGCATTCGAGTGCAATGCAACATGAAATTCACATATGCGCACACAACCCATTACACTTCAATGCTTGAAATGACGTTGTAAATTCCCAATCTCGATATTATGTTATCGATAAAAAGCGACCCCATTATGTCGCGGATTTAGTGTGGGATAAAAAGCGCATTTTACGACAAGGGCCGTTATTCAATTTCCCGGCGAAAAAATAAACAATCTCCGGATAATTTATTGGATGCAATGCGCATCAGTTCGGAAATTTAATTTCGTTTGATGGACGCTTCACGGTTCTTAATTGCGGCCCTTAACCGAATGTAATTGGAAATAATATTCCGGTGACGTACCGGATATAGCCCCCTCAACAAATTTACGATCCCTGCTTCAACACAAAAGTAGCACTTTCTCTACTAAATAGGCAGCCTCAGTTCTAACTTCAAGGATCGTACACTACTGTTATAAAAAAGTCTTCATTTTGCAATTTTACAAACTAATTGTTGTTCATTACGTACAACTATCCCTTACGTTATGTTTTTTTAATTGCTGACGTATGGACCCAAGTGAAGGAATTAAATGAACGGTTTTATTGCGTTACATTATCTAAAACGAAAGTTTTCTGTTACGGTTGGTGTTTGATTTAACCCTAAGTGGCCGGTGGGCCTTAATTTCTACGCAATTCCAATATCATCGTTTTTCGTACCTTTTGTGATTTTTTAATAATGATCAAACTATGTTTCTTCAATCAGAAACAATTTATACAGGGTGTCCCACTTGTGGTCACCCCCAAAATTGAGCTACGTATTTAAGGCGTTAGTTTTCGAGAAAAAAAATAAAACATTTTTTTTTATAAAAATACTATCTCCCAATTTCGTCAAATTTCACTTTTCAGGAGTATTATTGAGACAAAGATGTTGAAAGTAAAAAAAAAATCCAAAAGCTGTAATTAGCCCAAAATTCCCTTATATTCGAATCTTAACAGTAAATGTAATGATTTATGTCTGTAAAGATCGTCAGGATTATCCGCAAAATTAAGTACGATTTAAATTTATGGCATTGTAAAAATTTATCACTGTTGAGTGGAAGCCAGTCGAAGTGAACATCAGGAGCGTACCTAAATCAAATTTTTTTACAGTCTTGTAAATTTCTAAAATTTTTGTAAGTCCTCTAATAAATTACGATTATGAAAACGAACATGATTTAAAGTATGGATGTTGAATTATTTTTTTAAGTCGAAGAGGACTTATTACATTTTGAATTAATTGTTTGAGTTCAAAGATGAATGCGAAATATTTTGAATAACAGGCCGATAATGAGTATCGAACTAATTGATTTCGGAACTACTTCGAGACTAACTTTGTCATCCCCGTAAATTTGGAAATTAATTTCACGGATTATTGTCGTCGTAGGGTGCTGGTCGAGTCTTTCGTGAGAAGCTGTTCAAAAGCAAATCTCATCCATAAATATTTAATGACTTTATTGCTAAAGTTGCTTCGGAATTACATTTTTCAATAGTAAACGTAGTCGTAAAAATCGACTGTCAGTTATAAACGTACGGTGGGTGTATTACTTTTGTTGTCAGTTCAACTTCAGCTTTTGAAGAATTCGTCCAAAAAGTTTTTATCTGTGTGTTTTATTTGTGTGTGATTTAATTAGTTTTCGTTTGTAATGCCGGTTACCTTTACCTTCGAAGAACAGACTGATATGATTTTAATTTATGGAGAAGCACGACAAAATTCTAGTCAAGCTGCTCAAATTTACGCCCAACGTTTTCCGCGAAGAATTCCGCCAGAAAGAAAAATATTTCAAAGACTTGCAACAAAACGGAAATTTAAAGGGCAAAGAAAAAACGATAGTGAATTCCATGAAGTCAATCAAGCTGCAGTTTTAAATCTCGCCGATAATAATCCCTAATTGAGCATTGGGGAAATCAGTTAAAACACTGGAATTAGCCGATCTTCAGTAGGGAGGATATTAAAAAAGCACATAGAATTACACCAGAACTGCATGATCGAGATTTCAAAAGCCGCGTAAATTTTTGTCAATGGGCTAATGGAAAGCTCCGTGAGGATCTAAAATCACTCAACATTCATACTTTAAATCATGTTCGTTCTCATAAAAAAAAATGTTAGAAATCTACAGGAATGTAAAAAGGTTCGATTTAGGTACACTTCTGATGTTCACTTCGACTGGCTTCCACTCGACAGTGACAAATTTTTACAATGCCATAAATTTAAATCGTACTTAACTTTGTAGAGACCTCCTGACGATCTTTACAGTCATAAATCATTACATTCACTGTTAAGATTCGAATATAAGGGAATTTTAGGCTAATTACAGCTTTTGAATTTGCTTTTTTTACTTTGGACATCTTTATCTCAATAATACTGATCCTGAAAAGTGAAATTTGACGAAATTGGGAGATAGTATTTTTATAAAAAATCAGTTTTTTTTTTTTCTCGAAAACTAACGCCGAAAATTAACATTTAAAACGGGAAATTTCTAGCCTTATACCAGCTTTCAATTAAAGCTCAATTTTGGGGGTTGCCACAAGTGATGGGACGCCCTGTACAAATAGACAAAAAAAATTGGAACTTGTTGTAAACGCATCCAACTCAACACAAGTGTGTATTCAGTTGCTTACAACCTGACAAATTTTCTGCAAATTGAGTATTATTTTTAGATTTTCTGACCGATTCGATAAATCGTCGAAGTTTACACAAAAAAAAACGAAATCGTTAATATAACGTGACATTTTAATTTAAATAAAAACAATCACTGGAAGAATTCTTTTCAATTTATTTAACCGAAAAGTTAGAAAAAATATCAAAAATATTACTTAAGGCTACTTAAATTACTTAAAATAAAAAAGTGTAAATAAAGAATCAAATCACAATCACAATTGTACTTTTTCGAGCTTTCAGCTCCGCCTGTCGCCCAATAAATACAAACACGCACGTGGATGGAAATCATAAATAATTACATTATCGGCGCAATCTTAATCCTAGTTCATCTAATCTTAAACTTACAGTACGTGTAAATTCTCACAAGATTTTGATTTACTATCCCTAGCCCAAACCTTTCCCAGCAGACTTCTCACTTTCAAGCTGGCGGACGTTCTGGATCCTCTGTACTTTTTTGGCGAATTTTGCGCGCTCCCCGTCGGCGTCGCCGCGCCGGAAGCCGGCGATTTATTGCGATTCAAATTTTTGCGCGAATTGCTCCGCTTCCTGAATATGTCCCGGGTCTTCTCCGGGTTCTCCAATTTGAGACGGATCTGCGACAAAATTCCCACCAGCAGCTCGTCAACGTTGTGATTTATCCCGACAGATGTCTCTATGTACTTGCAGTCGTAACTGGTCGCGATTGATTTCCCTTCTGGAAAAGAACAAATCCTGTTAGTTGGGATGCCGGCTAAGGTCAACGCACCTGCTGAATGCAAGCCAAACGCATCGCTGGTTGCATAAATTTCAGGGGTTTCTTATTAGGGAAGATTAATTATGTAAATCGGTCCTTACGTGAGCTTTTACGCGCTCCAAAGAATTCTATTCAAAAATACGAACGCCGTCGTATCGATTGCGCCCCGCTTTTCCGCATTAAAATAAATGGGGTTGATTAAATTGATTCTGACGTTAATTTTTTGAAAATATGGACGTGGGTTATTAATGGGCCGCCCTTTCTCCAGGGCGCGCGGTTTGATTTGCACACAATTCCCTCGTCTGCAAATGACGTCAAATTTCTGCTATTTTTAGTGAATTTGCGTCCTTTTTAGTTTTACCTGACGATTTGATGGGAGTATTAGGCCAAGCAACAGAGCAAAATAAATCTCTTAATTTATCACAAATACTACCTGGAAACCGACTGTGCGATTTTGTCGAAGACAGTTAGTAGATGAATTCTGCATAATTTCCAATTTAATTTGTTATAAACAATTTACAAGAAAAAATCGCGTTTTTTTTAGTTTCTTGCTTATAAAATGGAAACTAATGAAGCAATCTTAACGATGTCAATAGACGACTTGTAGAGAATTAAATTATAAAAAGAATGAGAGGTCGAATGGCCCGATCGGATAATTAGAACCGGAGGAAAACTGGAAAAACTGGAAAATTCAGTGTTTTCTTAAAAAATTCACAATTCCACATTTTCATAAAGTGTGCTTAGGTAAAATTTTTTGTTTTCAAATGATTACAATAAGGGTTGAATCTTAAGAGTCAGTTTTCCTAGGTAAAACCATGCAAATTGCAGTGCACATATTCATTAAGTGTCCTCGGGTCTTTTTTTTTTCCCCCAAAAACTGTTAGTCCGTCAGAGGCGGGGTTCTGCACACATAAAGTGCATATAAATAGCTACCTTTGTGCAAAGTTTCAGTTTTTAAAATTAAAAAATGGCGGAATTGTGAATTTTTTAAGAAAACACTGAATTTTCCGGGTTTTCCGGGTTGTCTCCGGTTCTAATTATCCGATCGGGTCATTCTACCTCTCATTCTCTTCATAATTTAATTCCCTACAATTCATCAATTGACATCATTAAGACTGCTTCCTTAGTTTCCATTTTACAATCAAGAAACTAAAAAAAACGCGATTTTTTGTTGAATATTGTTTATAACAAATTAAAAATTATAATTCTCGAGTTGGAAATTATGCAGAATTCATCTACTAACTGTCTTTGACAAAACCGCACAGTTGGTTTCCAGGTAGTATTTATGTTGTGAAAAAATGTTTCATTGCCTTATCTGTTCGCGCCTAATAAATTGGATATATATATGAAACACACCTTATATTTTTTAGATATTTTTGTATACAGGTAGCCCTCGATTTACGACGGCTCAATTTACGCCGATTCAAAATAACGCCGCTGTGGAATTCACTGTTTCACCGTGTACATAATTGGGTAATTCACCGATTCTTCCTATGTTAGACTGATTTTAGTTTCAGTGTTGAGTCGCGACGTTGTAAATTCTTTTTTCCAAAAAATGTAAGGAATCCGAAGCTTTGAAATTTTATTTGTTTTTGTTAATATTTTTTAATAAAAACATTTCACTTCATTTTATCTTAAAATACATTTTAAAATTTGAATTTATAATACACCTATCCCCTGATTTACACGATACTTTTTTACACGATTTCGCTTTTACACGGTTTTTAAAATAACGAATTCAAAATAAAATGGTAAAAATGAATATTTCAGATGAGTACATATTTCTACAATCATTTTTAAACTCCGTTCACTTGGTTATACATATTGGTGATTCCCCGTTTTGTATGCACAATAAAACTTTCTACGTATTCACGTAAATTACTGCAGTAAATTTATGCCAGTAGAAAAGTGTACATCATTGTGTTTTTACTAATCAGAATTTTTTAAACTTTATATATACTGGTTAGCGACGAACAATTATTTTTTGTAGCATTTTTGCAATTTTTTTCGCAATAAAATTTTAAACCATAGCAGTTTTTAATGGAGCATGAAGAGACCTTTCAAATGAGGTATCACAAGCCCCTACTTCCTATTTAAAAATTTCGGGGTTGAAACTGTCACTCGAAGGGAGTTGAGGTTAGGGATGAAATTTTTACTTTGCAGGATATCATGTCATAAACGGGATTTTTTATAAATATGCACAACAATTGAGATACTGAATTTATTCCATTTGACTGGTTCGCACTGTATATTTGTTATTTTATGAATGACCTGTTATTTTAATTTTTCAAAATATCTTATTAAAAAAAATTACGTTAAATAAATGACGTTGTTTTCGATTTACACGGTTTTGCCTATAAAAAACCAATCTTCCGTGTAAATCGGGGGATAGGTGTATATGTATTTTTCATTATATTGTATTAATAAATAAAGTGATTTGCTTCTTTTTCGCTTATGTAGAACCTAACCCTATACATCACTGTAAATATGGGTTCTTTTACGCCGATTCGATTTGCGTCGGCTTTTGCAAGAACGCAACTGCAGCGTAAACCGAGGGCTACCTGTATTAAGAATCATAGTAGACTGAACTGTGTCAACTGTTGTCTCTTGATTTTTTAAAAATGTTTAATGTGTAGCCTATTTCTGAATCTTTAGGCGTGAGGAAATAAAATGAGCAGCCTGTAAATGTATCCGTCTGGACATTTGAAATAATGAAGCTATTTTAAGCTATTGGTGACAAAAAATAGGTTAGGTCCCAAAATGAATCCAGAAGAGATTAAAAGTCGACATCACAACCACTTTATTGCTAGAAATGCGATACAGATCTTCCGGAACATTAAGTTTCTCGTTTTTAATTTTCCATAAATACGAGATAGTTTCACGAAGTTAAATAGTTTACACCTGTATTAAATTACCGCATTGCAGCAGAACTTCACTTCCTGTGTACAAAACCCGGATGGGATAACAATCGTCGGGTTCTTTCCGCACAAAGCTCGACGTTTGCTGGCGTCGTTCTGGGGCACTAGAACGAGCGGATGTACGCGGCTCATTGACCCTACCCCGGTAGATAACTTAAAACGCCCGTGCGATCTTCAACTTTACTCGTCCCTTAATTTTTGTGTCAGGCTTTTAAGTATTAATCAATGAGAGAAAAAGTGAAGACGCCGTCGGCCCGATAGGGTGTTTGGTTGGCATGCGATTTCGGCGACGTCGTCGGCACGGAAAAAACTTTTCGGCGAGTTCACCCTCCGAAATGATCCTCAAGATCTCTATTCAGTTGCAATCGTCTGTTTTTGCTGTTTCCCTCAGGGAGCCGACGTAAAATCAATCTCAAAATTCATGTATAAAGATTTACTGTTCAGTTTTAACCTTATATTCGGAAGTTATTTACAGAAGGGAATTTATTCGTCTTTTACTGAAAACGCTCGCTCGATTGTAATCGCTAGTCTGAATTATTGCGCGTTTGCGAGGATTTCTTTAGTACAACGGTTTTTATTGCTTGTTGTTTGTTTTAATATGAGGGGCTCATTTGGTAATGAACATAAAAACATAATCATTGTTTTTGAAAAATGGAACTGATTCAGTTGCAATTTTCAGTGGCGGCTCGTACATAAGTGCTGCGGAGCTGGAGAACTGCCAAAAAATTAACTTTGTTTGTATTTAATTTATAAAATGTAATATTGAAAAAATTGAATTTCGTCGAGGATCCAACATTCCAACAAACCAGTTAAGTTTTGTCGTGGTTTCAACGGAGCGGACCATTGTTTTTATACTGGGCCATTCGAGGCAGTGCACAGAACTGCTTGAGACACCCCCCACTATCCCCCGCGCGTCCTGCACATACCTAAACTCTTTCGCTAGTTTAATGCTCTTTGTGTGCTGCATTTCACGCAGTTCTGTTTCAGATTTCGGACGTTGTTACGGGCGGTTTTTTGCTTTGTGACTTTGTCGTTGTAAACTTTGATTTTATACTTTCGTGTTCGTGTATTGTATTAGTGTTTTTTGATAATTGATGTTGTGGACAATTTGATTAACTTTAAGCGATTTGTGAAGTATAGTTACGAAGAAAAAATAGATTTGAAAAATAAAGGTCGACCGCTGCCGGACATTATTATTGAAACAAGCGGTATTAGTCGTGGAAAACCATATAAACGTCAGTTCAACAAAGAAATTTATGCAAGGAATAATTGAATTTGTGGCTGCAACAAGAAAAATGATCTTTCTTGCTTTCCATGTTTGTTTTTTGGTGGAGATAAAGCATGGACACGGGTAGGAGTGACTGATTGGGTACATTTGAGTGAAAAAAAAAACATGAAAACTCCAAAAGTCATCTTCACAATTCAATGGAATTAGTAATATTAGGAACAATCAACATCCAATCTCCAATCTGCTGATTTTGCATTTATTTATTTATATTATACATCCGAAACAGTGATAGCAAAAATTCCAAACGCCGCATTTAACCCGTTAGAGCTGACTTGAAATAAATTTTATTCGCCGCTAGCGCCCTGTTTGATAGGCACTGGTTTGTAGCGCGTTATCAGCTACTTATCGGTAACTCAATACAATTCAAAATATATCAACTAAAGTCGCCGCTTATTGTACGCAAGCAATGCGTAAATTTTACGCATCGATACAATTTCAGTGTTAACAGCCTTGTCCATGCTTTCTATTGAAAACAAATTTATGTCCGAAATTAAAAATTTGAATGAAAAGGTCATTGATAAATCTGATCTACAAAAAATAGGTAAGTTTAAATAAAAACGCGACCCTGATTATATGAGATACAAATTGCAGAACAACTGTTTTATTGTACCACGAGCCGCCACTGCAACTGAACTGAACTGGGACTCTTCTGGTACCCTACTATTGTGATGGCTTTATTCCTTCAAAAAGTACCCTTTTAAAATTCATCAGAGTTACTTATTGAGGTATTTTGTTTTTACCTTGTTTTTTTTTAACCTGATTTTTTACTTTCCCTTTCATTCTTTAACTGCATTTACTTTACATTTGCATTTTTCAAGTCGATTAAAGTCCCAGAGCTTTTTGCTTCGATAAAATCATTCATTTTACTGCACAAGCACTCTCATTTCTTTAATTTAAATAGAGTATATTTGAATGCTATTCCTATTAATAATAAGTTGGAAAATGTTTGGTGCAACAACAATAAAATCGATGATTGTGCTGCATTTGGCCATATTCCATATTTGTGTGTGCGTTCATAAATTTAATGCAGCTACAATCCTGAATAAAAAAGGCGAAACAAGGATTACCCGCCTTGCTTGCATTACATATTCAACATCACGCTCTTTCGCCGATCACGTTGTATAAACCGTTGTGTAAAAAGTTTCAGAAACATTACACACGATTCCAGCCGGTCTGATCAATGTTCCCCTAAATATTCCAAATCATTTCCGCGATGCTTTCGAAGTTTCCATTTTGAAGAAACCGCAAACACAAACCAGGGGCGGTTAATTAATCATGTTCCCAAAATAATCGATAGGACGTAAGGACGTCGTCGATAACGAAACGGCTCATCATTACGCCTCCAGTTTTTATTAATATGAAAATAATAGCTACGTTTGGAAACGGCACCTACGTGGAGCCGATATGGATTTTATAGGCCGCTGTATAAATACAATTTATCTTGGTTTTTTGTTAATCGCAATTTTGTCTCCGTCACATCGGAGCTTTTTAAAAATTAAGGTCGGGCGATTTCCAGACGTGTCGAAATTCAATACAGAAAACGCTTTCACCGCGTTATTGTTTCCGCAGGTTTTCCCATTATAAAACGATATTTTCGTCGGTCCGAAAAAAATTGGGCACAAAACCCAGTCCCCTTTCGACTTTCTGGGGTTGCACCGTCGTTCAAGATCGAACAATAGCAAATTTACTTATTGATTTCGTCGAATTGCAAAAGTCGACCAGTTGTTACAAATATCGGAAGGCGGATTTCAATCGAAACGTGCGCCGGAAATAAAAAAGTCCTTAAATCTCGTTAACAGCGCGTCCTATCAAAAATTCGCGCTGCACATAAAATGTACATTCATTTGCGGAGATTAACGTTTGTTATAACCGTAAACTCTGGAGATTTGATGGTTTTGCGAGACGACTCATTTAATAGAAACTCTTGATTTTTCTCGATATTCCGGCTGCGAATCGAAGTGTTAAGGCTGGGGAACCCAACCACAAAAAATGCAGAGTTTTAAGAAACTCACTATCGCTTAGAAAGTACTTATCAATATATAATTTGCGACGAAACAGTTGTAAACATAATGTTACCGCATCTAATGATATATTTGCTTTGGCGAAGAAGTGTCTAGTCTTCAAAAATTAACCTCCGAAAGTGCAATTCTCGCAAAAATGTAGTAGTGAGGGTTCTTTACTGAAATCTTTAGAGTTGCGAAATATTTTGCAATGCACTTTACAGCACTTATAGAGAATATATTGCCTTGTAAGAAAATATTTTTTTTATTGCGAGAAAGTTGATAACTTAAGAAGAAAAAAATTGGCAACAATATTTTTTTGAAAATTTAGTGTGTCAGTAAACTCAGTTCAGCTCAAGAAGTAAGTTATATTGTAGAAATTCCTTCGGGGTACTTATACTAAACATATAGTAGTTTAATATGACATGTTTTTTTTATGATGAATATCTTTGAAAAAAAATCTAAAAGTTGTGGTACGAAATACAGTATTATTTGATCGCGTTTTTATTGCTTTCCGAACACAACATCGTCAACAAATTACATAAAAATGTTCCTTTAGCACCTAAGAAATAGTTTCCGTAAACCAAATTGGATAAATGTCTAAATTTTACATTTTCGGGGAAAAGTTGTTTTCCCATAAGATTTTAGTCAAATAGTTCGTCCTTTTACTCACAGATGTCCTGTCAAATCTGTACCTTTTTGATTGACGGCATGGATAGAATAATTTGTATTAAAATGCACAGTTGATATAGCGCAAATTGTTGGGATATAACCATATTCGCACACGTAAGGATATAAAACTCTAAAAATTTATAAAAATACACACTTGATAATGCAAAATATCCATGTTCGCACGCGTAACGATATGAAACATTTTCGAGCCTACTAAATTGTACAATATATATATTACTTTCGAATAGCATCGTAGGAAAAATTGTTTGAAGCATCTATTCACAAAAAAATACAAAAAAAAAAACAGTAAATAATGCAGTAATCGCATTGACTGATTTTACCGCCGTTATCGCCGCAGACAATAATATAAACAATATTTATCAAGTTACGAGCGTATGAAAAACGCGCAACTCTTTTTTTTGTTCTTTCTCTGTTCAATACTTAAGTTTCAAACCTTAGTTAGGATACTACTTTGGTTGCCTAAACATTTATTATTTTAAGGGGCAAAATTGGTGCCCACTGAGCGGAAGAATTGTGGATTACTTAGCAGTTCCCGGACCTTAATTTGGTTATTATCGTTTCGGGATTTCATTTTTCGGTCATAAGAATATTTTTTTTATTTGAAAAACAACTTCGAACTGAAAATGATTTATTTCTTCTGGAAATGCCGTTTTCTGAGCCGCACTGACGCAAATCAGACCCACTAGTTGGCCGCAAATTACGTCAAGCTTCTTTATAAATATTATCAAATAACTTTTTTATTGTCTTCAAGAGGCTTTACGTTATTTTCAATGGTGTATAGCTTTTAATCAATTTTTTATTAATAAAGCCAATGTTTGCATGTATTTTGAAAGTTGGTTCAGTTTAACCTGTTTGTGGCGTATTTTCTAGCAATTTTCAGCTCATTCCAATTATCAACAAGTTTGATTAGCGGTCAATGTTCGTCGAATAAGTTGGTTAATTGCATACAGTTCTCAACAACATATTCGCAACATTTGTTCGGGATATGCGAAACGGATAAATTATTTTATTGCGACAGTAAAAAGAATTCTAGGTTGTTAAGAATAAGAAGCTCGCAAGGCCGCACCGGAAATGTATTGCATCATTATAGCCAATAAAATAGAATTTTATAGACGCACCAACCACACAAGATGCAAAAGATTTTTTTAAAATAAAATAATATGAGAAATTGAATTTATTTTCATAAAATGTATAAACCAAGAATTTTTTTTTTTTTCTAATTAATTGAAAAGTTTTATTGTACGTTGTAAACATGTTCCGGATTCATTTTTATTCAAATTGGAATGAAATAATTCAGACTGTAAAAAGCGCTTCTGCTTTTGAGCCATTTAATAATTTTGTCTCCTCGCAATCTGTATATTCACATTAAGCACTGATTCTTCTCATTCAGATTTAAAATCAACTGGATAGATTTTTTTAAATGAAACGAATTAAGGGAAAAACCAATTTCATTCACTAATTTCCTCTCATGGTATTTATTTTCGCTTCAAACAATTTTGTTATGTAGATTTTTCTAATTAACAAGTTAATTGCAAAATTAGTTCCATTGGTATTCATAACGATTAAAATAAAAGAGAAAATTCTCATTCAGATTGTAAGTTAATAAATTTATTGCTTGAATTTTCATCTTCATTCACACTGTTAAAAGTAAATAATTCCGCGGCCAAAATTATTTTTACTTGTTTGACAAGACCGGCAATAAATACAGCGCCCACGACAGTTTACAATGCACTTATTTACAGCAAATTAACTGAGGATTTCGACGCGAAGAGAAACCCCTGAAGTACAAATTATATCTGCTGAAATGCCATTATGGGGAATAAAGCAATAGCTTACCTTCGATAGTTACAACTCGGGATCGTACGAGATCTGCTTTATTGGCCACTAAAATTACTGCTTTCGTGCTGATATTGTCTGCCATCCACAAATTCTGCAAGATTCTTTCGGCACAAGTCAAGCTCGTCTTGTCTGAACTGGAATACACCACGCAGTAGGCGTGCAGATCCGGGTACTTATTAATGCAGCTTTCAGGCTGTAATAGAAAAGTGATCTTAACCTTCCAGTAGTCGCACCTTTTTTGACACATTAGTGGTCGCAGCGGATGTTTTTTTGAAATTTTAAGTTAAAATTGGTAATAAATTGTAGCCTTTCCAAGTAAATTATTAAGTTGTTATGCCATAAACATTAAAAAAAAAAGTTTTGAGGAGAAAAATTTTCAAAAAACTTTAATGAATACTACCAACAACACAAAATTTTAATAATTTTACTAGATATTGTACAAAATAAATACTTAAAACTTTTTATTTTACTGGTTCTCTTGTGGACCATTGAACAAGCTAATTTTAACTTAAACTTTAACTTAAACTTTGGTGTGCATGTCGCAGCCATATTGTAGAATCCGCCGCAATATGAAGCGGCTAGCCACTTTACAAAGCAACTCTGTTTTGTAAAACGGCTGATTAACGTTTAGGAAGATTGTTTAGTCGGAATGTTGACTATGTGTAATGTAGGGCGACAATCAGCCATATTGTAGATGTCGGCGGCGAATTGTAAATTCAGTCGTTTTCTAAATGATTGGAGAGATTGTAAAATGTAGAATGAACAGAGAATTTTTACAATTTGACTGAAAATTTTAGGTGTTTTATGAATCGCTGAATAACTCAGTTCGTTCGATAGAGGAAGAATTGTTAGACATTTCGTTAAACAAAAACTTTTATATTGAGTTAAACCTTTTTCTTATAGTCATGACTTTATAATTGTCATAGCTACAAGGAAAGGTTTTCTTTATATAAAGTCCCTTTTCGCCGTTTTATAAAACGGCGATCCGTAATTTTGTTGCATTGGAAAACGCGAAACGTCGTTACAGTAAGGCTGACTAACGTTTAGCCGTATTACAACCCGCCTAAACGTTAACCAGCCGATTTACAAAACCGAGCCGTTTTATAAAGCGGCTAGTGGGTTTGTATTGTAGCGAATTCCACAATTCGTCTGCGACATCTATAACCCAATATCCCCAAAAAGTGGCCGTTCGAGAGAATGGGAAATTCGCTGGAAAATCAAAAAACATAGTCGTGCGGGGCGAGACTCCGCATGCGACTACTGGAAGGTTAAAAGAAGACCGATTCGGAATACTCACAGATAAATCAGCTGTCGCGAAGTCTATGAACATTAATTCAGATTCCTCCCCCGCCAATAAAACAGAAACGGATTTTTCTCCGCTTTCGTCATCTGCAACAAAAAACTCACAATTAACGGGGAAATCGACGACATAAAAACAGGGGAATTTCTAACTAAAATTACAGATTTGTCCCATTTTCTCCGATTCCTTTGCAAGGCAATCATGACAGATAAGTTCGTGACCATTGTGCCCCGTTATATTGACCAGTGTCAGGGTTCATTACGCTTGTGATGTCTGCGTCGGCTCGATGAAGCTTCGAAAATAACTTAATTTTTGGGGTTTCTAAGTGCAACGGGGTCATCCTACTACTAAGAGGAAACTAGCAGGGACGAATTTTTATCCTCTAAAAGTTTCGGGGTAACACAGTCACATACCTGTCACAAATAAAGATAAAGTTGTGCGTCTTTGCTTGTCTAGAAATATACATTTCGTGTTAATTTGGTCATTTCATAAAGGTTTATTTTACAAATGGAAATCATGAACTTTAAAACTAAACGGTTGCATTGCGGACGTCTTGTTTCTTTCGAGTTTGAATCGGCTGGATAACTGAAATTGCGGCTCATACCAAGTAGATTTAACATAAACTCAATCGAGATTTGTTAGAAAATTTCATGTATAAGGTGCAATTAATTTTAAAACAATAAAATCTGTTAATAGATCGGTGCTGTTTACAACATTACTTTAACTGACTTGTTTGTTTAATTTTTAGTAAAGAA
Organism: Dascillus cervinus; assembly: GCA_949768715.1. Classification (NCBI taxonomy): domain Eukaryota; kingdom Metazoa; phylum Arthropoda; class Insecta; order Coleoptera; family Dascillidae; genus Dascillus; species Dascillus cervinus. Next base: position 32,644,367 of record OX458318.1, read on the forward strand.
ACGTTGTAATTTAACCATCTGTTTGTGTGTTTATGCTTACAATTAGTGCAAGGAGAGATTTAATACTTGCGATTGGTACAAATTCTGAATCATACTTGCATAAATTTGACTTAACAACGCTTCCAACACCTACAAAAAAATTTATCAGTATTTCTTTCGAGTTTAATTATTCTTTTTTGTAAATCTGCAAATGGACCTTTTCAAAATTGCAAATCTCTCTCGCACCGTGACGTATTGCGCGAACGACCAGTGCGCAGCGTTGGTGTTTACTTAAAGTGAAGTTTGTGATTTTAAAATCTGACACTAACTTACTTGACATTTTCTCAATTATTTATTCAAAAATAATAATAAAAGTGGTCTATTTGTGTTGCGTGCCCTTTTGTAAATCCAAAAGTTCTGATAAATCAACATCATTTCATGCATTCACTAAAGCCAGGAGACTGCAAAAAGTGTGTATACATAACATAAGAAGAGACACACGAAAAAGCAAGTGGATAAAAGACCATTTACAGTTAATAAACATGTCAACGATTTTTGCCACATAATTAAAATAATTCACCAACACAGATAATAAAAAAATAAAATCACTATTTTGACAGCACCAACGATGCGCAGTGCAACTGCGCATGATTCTGTCTCTTTCTTTTGAAAAGGTCGATTCTCGGTTATAAATCTCAACGAATATTTTTTAATTGGTTTACCAATTCAAAAAAAAATTAGTTTGCTAACATTCATTGACATTTGCATATTTTATAGAAATTATCGACCAATTTTACAAGTTACACAAATTTAATCAATCAATTTCAACTAGCAAGGCGTTGATTTATCATTATTATCCAATAAATGACAATAACTGTCTTGTAAGGTTCGCCCAACTGTGCTAATTTTTTTTTTTGTATTTGTTCAGATACAAATTTTACATTGTTAGGGAGTAATGTAATTGGGAAGTTGACGTCAATTCAATTATAAAACTGTACTGAAAACTCATATTTGCACAAAACCGTCCTGAAATAAAAATTGTTACGGAAGTACCTATACCGTCTCGTTTGTTCAACAAGTTAAAAAAGATCATTCATGTTGCACTAAACAAGTCATTAGAAGCTTTGTAATAGAATAACGTCCATTCTGAAAGCATAATGTTGGAAACACGAGAAAATGCTAAAATATGAAATTCATTTTTAATTCGCGTTTGTCACGCGTGCCTTTAATATATAAATTGCAACATTAAACATAACGTGTTAATCGCCCTCTGGCACGAAACGCGCCATGAAATTCGTTTCGAATTTGCTTACCTATGCTTGTGTCGTAGGCGTGAAGATATTCAGAGGTCATAAACTGCGAGACAAGGGACGATTTTCCAACAGACGGCCCCCCTAGCATGAGAACTTTGTACGAGACGGTCGCCGGGGCGCTCGTGGACGACTCCCTCGATGACGCTAAACTGCAAGATGCCGAAGTACGTGCCGATCCGGCCGCCGATACCGCGCCGGGTAGCTGCTCAGTGCTGCAAAAAATAATTTACAGCGTGTTAATCATTGAATTAATTGGGAGGCGCTCGAGACTAATTAATTGTGAAAATGAGATTAAAATTAAAATCCCGCTGGGTTGCAGTTTTTCTGGGACGTTCTGAAAGTTGCTAGCTTGCATTTTCAGGCTGCTTAAGGCCGCTCCACCCTAAAGATTGTTGACAAATGCAATTTGCTTGTATTGCTTTAGCGTACGCCTAAATACAGGCAACACCTCAGACTTTTTATAATCCAGATATCACTATAATTAGGGTAAAGTGCAGTGGATAATAAGTTTATGTGTAACAATGAAAACGGCTTTCCAGGGGTTGCAATCCAATATATCTGTTCAACAGATGCGAAAATTTTTGTATCTTCAATAAATTTAGAACGATATAATTTAAAGTAAAATAATAATATGCAAGAAGAATTTGTTAAATTTAACAATATTATTAACTTATTGTCAGTAAAGAAGTTTTGTTATTACTGCTTGTTACTCTGCTATGTTTTAATTTACGCCAAAACGGGTTAGTATGTTGATCCCGGGTATTTTTTTCAACGTAATTTATATTTATATCGTAAATCGTTTTTAAAAATTGATTTTTAGCCGTTTCAAATTCTATTAATAACATATCCGGAATATCATCTATCTCCATATCACCATAATCAGAATCTTTATTTTGAAATGTAATACGCGTTCTTTTAATAATTTTGCGGTTACTGTATTTTTTGTCAATTTGTTACGATTTGCAAATAAACAGATAATGGAATGCAGCTGACTGTAATTAAAATTTTAGGCCAAATAACCTGTCTGAAGAAAGGTTGTATTGTCGAACGTCATAAAATTTTATTACTACTCTAGAAAATTCTGTTCAGAACTCGGAACAGATGTTGAATTTCGTATTCGAAAGGACTAATATTTATTAATGAATTAAAACACAATGAGTAAAAGATTAACCCCTTAAGGCACAGTTTTTGTTTACAGAAAATTGGTCCTCGTTCTGCACGACATGATCAAGCGCCAAATTGATATTTTGAAAATTAGCTTCACATCTAACTTATAATGATGCTATCTACCTACAAAAAAATCCAGTTTACGTAAAATCTATTTCTTACTAACAACCCAAAAATTAGATCCCATTAACAATAACATTATAAGTCGTTAATCCTACAGCTTAACTAATTTAAAAATTACAATTTAAGCTTAATTTTTAAATTCAGCATCACATTTTTTTGACATAACCCCTTAACGCGTAGTGTTTTTTTACAGAAAATTGCAGTTTTAGCTTATGATAAGTTATTACCACTACAGCTTATTTTTTTTTAATTAATGTGGGATAAAAAAGCCAAACAATTTTTTTGGAAAGAAATTATAATTTAAGCTTATTCTCATTCATTTATTTAAAGGGGTCTTCACGAGCGATTTTTATAGTTAATATGACCTTAGAGTTGAATTTATATCCTACTAAGTTAATGTAGATAATTAAGATTAAAATTGTCCAAAACTAAAAAATAATTTATAGTAAAATAACTGTTTCAATAAAACAAGCTTTTATTAAAATGTACGCTTTTATTTTTAATCATTTAGGTCAATATCGAAATTAGTTTTAAATTTTTACTGCGTCTTAACAAAAGCTTGTTTTTTAAAAAAGTCTTTACTATAAATTATTTCAAATATACTGTTTGAAAATGAAAAAGTATTTGGGATATTATTGCTGTTAAAGTATACCTGCTAGGAAACCATAATCACCTGCTGCGGCGTTGTAAATCGTTTTGACGTAGCTCGGAAATCGGTAAAAATTAACTACTTCAATTTCTGGTCTTGATCTAAAGAACATTGCATAAATCAAAAAATATTGCGTTGTTTGAAACAACTAGGCGTCAGCTCAAAATAAAAAATCTAATCTAAGAGTCCAAAAAAATTTAATACAAAATTTTATTAACTGAAGGCATAAACAGGAATTTCGGAATTTGATGTTTTAATTAATAACTTGGTTAATATTATGATTATTTAATGATGGCTTAGGGTCCGCTCAAAGTAAATTGCGTTCTCTGTTAGATGAAGCATCGACCTCCTTTTCAAAATTAAAAATAAAGGTAGAAAAAGCAATTGCGTTTTACATGTATTGAAAATCTTAGGCCGTTAATGGTTTATCATAATTTTAAGGATTCTCAAAGACTCCTTCCAAGAATAACAACTACTTAAATAAGCAATGATATTAGTATCAAAAAGCTGCAGGAGCTTTGTTCGTCCGGTGTTAACCAAGAACCAATTACTGTGGTGTGTGGAATGCAGATCCAACATATTTACAAGTTTAATTTTGGACTAAATAATTCCGGTGGTGTGGAAAGTCAACACGAAATGAACCAAAATCCGGACCAACGGGGTTTAAAGGTTATCGTTGTGCTAAATTACATCAAATAGTATCTAATTTCGTAGTTAAATTCGTTAATTCAAAATCTTGAATAATGGAACTATTGCAGAGTCAATTTCCATTATTTGAAGAACACCAAATTAAAATCGCGCTACATCAACGATAATCGATAGCTTCGCGAGCACCGATATTTCATTAGTGGGTACACTGAACTAAAAACAGTTCACTATTCGATTCATAAACTTTTCAAATTTCAGCGCAGTGCGAAAGCGCGCAAAAATGATCGAACAATGTGCAGTTTGCGTAAACTTTCAATTTATTTGAATTCACTTGTATTGGATTAAAAGCTCCGTTCGAATGGGTTCCATCGTTTTACAATTCGGGCAAACAAACGTTTAAATGTGTCACAAGTAATATTGGTATAAAGCCAATTGACGTCAAATTCATCGAAACCGGTTGACCCAATTATTATTTTTCTAATCGAATTGGCGCAGTCTTATTGACTCACAAGTTAAACAGACACAATTGATGGGCCAAATTGGAATTTTCACAGTCGAACAACGAACGATTCAATCCCAAACAAAACTGATTACAATCCGATAAAACTGTTTTCGTCAACTTTTTTCCGCTATCGTGAAAAAGGGGCTACATAAATTTTTTTAATGCGATTACTGCAGGGGTACTTTTACACTTTAATGAGTCATTTCGTATTTGAATTATCTGATCCACCTGACGCTTTCGCGTTGTGTGTGTTTCGTTTTAATTGCGCTTTTTTATTGTTGTGGAAGTTTTGCAATTCAAATTCGTTAAAAAACGCGGGTAATGCATACGTCGAGTTGAATGTAACGCTATATTTTATGTTAACCCATTAATGGCCAAGCACCAAAATAATTACAATTTTGTTAAAAAAATTATAGCTAAGCTGTATTTATGATAAAATTAAAAGAAAAATGCAAAATAATAATAATAATAATAGCAACAAATAAATGAAAAATAATGGTTCGTTAATGATACTTTGGCAGAATGTATGAACTAAAACTAAAAATTAGGTGTAAGTACAACTTGACTCCACAAAAATTATTTAACAAAAGTAATCATGCACTTTGTTTGTGAAATTCACTAAAGCAAACAGGATGTAAGTGAATCTTACATTTATCACACAAATATACAGTGTGCGTTTTGCAAACCCTGCAACGGCGCCTTTTGCCTCTTTCCTCTCTTATTACAATATGACCAACTTCATCAAATCTTATTGCACTTGGTAAGCTTCCTCGTGAAGGACGACCCCAAGATGTGGACGGTGCTGTAGGTTGCAGTTCTTCCGTTTCCTGCTCTGTCTGATCTGAGGGGGTAGATTTGGTCTGGCTCTTTATCAGGGACAAAACCAGAGATGACCGAAATTCTAATTGGGACATATGAGAATCGTTGCTAATGTTATATATTTTCCATGCGTTTGATACTGTGCAATCTACAAAATTGATGAAGAGTGGCCACCACCACTTTTTACCTCTGACTCTAATTCTGTAGTTCGATACAGCATTGTCCAGAAGATCAACCCCACCCATATGCATATTGTAATCATTTATAACGTTTGGTTGAGGCACTTGTTCTTCTTTTCTCAACTTCCTGTTATATCGTTTTGCTTTGAGTATTGGTTCAATCGTTCCATTATTTGTAGCAACAGTTACTACCGAGCTATCATTCCATCTTGCAACTGTTACCTCGGCCGATTCGTCAAAACAGAAGTCAAATTCTCCTCTTTTTTGTTTTCTAAGTATTTTGCTACTTTGCATCGGGCAATTTGGTAAACGGTTTTCTCTCACAGTTCCCGTGAAAAAAAATCCTTTCTCCTTCAAAATATTGAACAAATTGTAATTTGAAAAAAAATTGTCGAAAAAAACTTTGTATTGAGACGCATCAGACACAACAGATAGCAAATCTAAAACCACTCGTGTTCCTAGTGAATGTTCCCGTTCTTGTTGAGTATCTTTAGAAGCTGCACCACCGTAAGGGATAAATTGATATAAATAACCTCCTGAGCTACATAAACACCAGATTTTGAAGCCGAAGCGAACTGGTTTACCTTTCATAAACATTTTTGCTGAATGTCTGCCAAAATAAGGGACCATTTGCTCGTCAATAGAAAGGTTGTGAGTAAATATTCCAAACTGCAAATATTTTTCATTCAACAAATTGAATATAGGACGCAATTTAGAAAATTTGTCCGCCTTGTCTAAATTGCTGTTATCTGCTAGGTGTAAATTTCTTTTTATTGATCTGAATGTATTTCTGCTCATGCAGCTTCTTACTAAATCCACACCCTTATCCGCATCTTTTGACCAATACAAATCGCAAGCTGGTAATGTGTGATAACCAGTCAGTATTAGGATTCCCAAAAATTGTTTGAGTGAAGATACAGAAAATTTGAATTCGTGGCGGTTATTATCTTGCGCATATTTCAAACTGTAATCTACTATTGCGTTGAGTAGCGTATCATCAAAAAATAATAGAAGGACTTCCAAAGGCGATTTGCCACCAACATTTTGTTTTATTTCTTGCATTTTTTGAAATTCACTTGTGGTTGGCACAGATGAATATCTGGGTTCTTGTTTTTTCCAAGACGGTACGTACTGTTTTGACTTGATTTTTTTCTTTTTGCTGCTAGATGGGCCCGCAGTTGGCTCAACAAAATTATCAACTTCGTCATCTAAAGCTTGTGTATGTATTTCGAATGTTCCTACAATATCTGTTTCTATATTTTCGCCCACAAGACGATCATCATCCAAATTTTCCTCATCAGTAAGAGGGTCGACAGCTGGAGGAACATAAACTGCATCTATTTCATTCATAGCTTCAAGATCGGAATCTTCTTCCAATATTGCTTTCAGCTCTTGTAGAGTTTGTGCTCTTTTGAGCTCCCACTTTCTACCAGAAGACATGACTGTAATATGAATAATTCTTATAAATACTGTATGTGTATGCAGGTATTATGTTGCAAATTTGAGATCAACGATTTGTAATAGACAAAAAGCAAGTACTCAATAATTTCAACCTACCTGTTAGGTGCAATTATTTTTATAATAAAGTATAATAAAATACGATAAAATATTTGTTCACTTAACACTTTACTATCACACAGAGCGTTGTCTCGTCACAAACCTTTGGACGTGATGCACGTGCACTTCTGTTTGTACCACTGAATCTGGCCAAAGTATCATAAACAAACCATTAATTTTAATTGGTCGTAATTTTTTCTTTTATAAACAATTGTCACCTTTTTTTACATTTAGCGTTTATTTGGTTTCTATGGAAGACAGTATTTATAAAGTCACGCTTTCATAATTCATTTTATTGCATATTACTATTTTTTTTATAAAGTACTGCACACGCTGTTGTAATGAACGTTATTTAAAAATTTATAAAATTGTTATTATTTATACAAATCGAGTTCAAACACATGCATGATCAACTTTGGAGTAGTCTATGTAGCAATTGATAGGATGATATCTATTTTGATTTATAAAAAAAAATTTAAAAAATTATTTTGTTAATGGTTCGTTTGTGATACTTTGGCCATTAATGGGTTAAACTTGCTGCCATATAAATCCTCCGAGTTTAGTTGGAGAAACTTTGTGATAGTAAATATACGGGATGTTTAAGTTTGCGCAATCATCTCATACATCTTCAGTATTAGGATTCAACTAAGAAAGTTTGGTGTGTTAAATATCCATCACTTCCATTTATCGATGAATTTAAACGAGCATATCCTTTAACAGACTCACGGGATTTGCATATCTAAACTTGATAATAAAAATACACGCAACGTAACAGTTATAGTTTAGCAGTGGCGGCTCGTACATAAGTGCTGCAGACCTGCCAAAAAATAAACGCCAAAAAAAATAACTTCGTTTGTATTTAATTTATAAAACGTAATATTGAAAAAATTGAATTTCGTCGCAGAATTTTATTTTCTTAATCGCAACAACTCGAGGATCCAACATTCCAACAAACCAGTTAAGTTTTGTCGTGGTTTCAGCGGAACGCACCATTGTTTTTATACTGGGCCATTCGAGGCAGTGCACAGAACTGCTTGAGACGCCCCCACTATCCCCCTCGCGTCCTGCACATACCCAAACTCTTTCGCTAGTTTAATGCTCTTTATGTGCTGCATTTCACGCAGTTCTGTTTCAGATTTCGGACGTTGTTACGGGCGGTTTTTCGCTTTGTGGCTTTATCGTTGTAAACTTTGATTATATACTTTCGTGTTCGTGTATTGTATTAGTGTTTTTTTTGACAATGGATGTTGTGGACAATTTGATTAACTTTAAGCGATTTTTGAAGTATAGTTACGGAAAAAAATGGTTTTGAAAAATAAAGGTCGACCGCTGCCGGACATTATTATTGAAACAAGCGGTATTAGTCGTGGATAACCATATAAACGTCAGTTCAACAAAGAAATTTATGCAAGGAATAATTGGATTTGTGGCTGCAACAAGAAAAATGCTCTTTTTTGCTTTCCATGTTTGCTTTTTGGTGGAGATAAAGCATGGACACGGGTAGGAGTGACTGATTTGGTACACTTGAGTGAAAAAATAAAAAAGCATGAAAACTCCAAAAGTTTTCACAATTCAATGAAGTTAGCAATATTAGGAACAATCAACATCCAATCTCCAATCTGCTGATTTTGCATTTATTTATTTATATTATACATCCGAAACAGTGATAGCAAAAATTCCAAGCGCCGCATTTAACCCGCCAGAACTGACTCGAAATAAATTTTATTCGCGGCTAACGCCCTGTTTGATAGGCACTGATTTATAGCGCGTTATCAGCTACTTATCGGTAACTCAATACGATTCAAAATATATCAACTAAAGTCGCCGCTTATTGTATGCAAGCAATGTGTAAACTTAACGCATCGATACAATTTCAGTAGTAACAGCCTTGTCCATGCTTTCTATTGAAAAGAAATTTATGTCCGAAATTAAAAATTTTAATGAAAAGGTCATTGATAAATTTGCCACTAAGAAAGACCGCAGGATCGATCTGATCTACAAAAAATAGGTAAGTTTAAATAAAAACACGACCCTGATTATATGAGATGCAAACTGCAGAACACCTGTTTTGTTGTACCACGAGCCGCCACTGCTTTAGGGTGACATCGAACTCATACCAAATAAATATTGACGCATTAAATTATAAGGAGGGGACGAGCTTGTGGCATTATGTTTTTAGTTTGATATTTGTACAAAAATTGTTTTCAAATCGGGCAAAAAAACTTTTGAGACTCGCTCACTAAATCGAATTTCGCGAGCGTTCGTCTACGCTCGTGAGGCACCATTTTGGTGCCGCTTTTATTAAAGTTCTTACGACGCATAAAACCATCAATAACATGAATATTAAGTTAACCACAAGTTAGTCCAATTACGGCAGATAATCAATTAGAAAAGTTTTCGCTGTGCGGAATCCAAAAGCAAACTCGTTAACGACATTCACGAAACGCGATTTTAGTGTTTTTTTTTTGACTGCTCGGTGCAATGTTAAGACAAGTGAGACGGAAAAGCCACACACATCTGTGGAGACACGCCGTTCTCCACGTAACGTAAATAATTAATGGAGATTAGTTTTGCTGCGTCTCAATGCCTTTAGAAGCCATTTACAGCGATTGAATTCAGTGTAAAATGTTTGATGTAAAATAGGTAGTAATTCGAAGGAATTTAAACGAAAAATGTGTTTATTGTGAATTATTTAATCCCGGGGTGTTTTCTCGGGTGAATTAAACAGGAAGCATGATTTGATCAATTCTTTATTAATATTTTAGGTGGTGTTGTGTATCAAGGTCGCGTCGAAATAAATCGTAAATTTTCGACGGCGGTTGTTCTTGGAAATTCGTCCGAAAATTTCAATCGATGCAGCTGCAAGTTTGTAACTTCTTGGCGTAAAATTGTTCAGTTTTGTTTTAGTACGTTGTTTTCATACAGAAAACCAGGGAAGTGTATTTTTTTTACAGACTTACAGTCAAACTTTCATAATTCTTGAACAAATTTTACTTTTAGAATATTCCCATTCGTACCAAAATTGCAATCCCAAAAAATGAAACAAAGTCAATAACTCATGTTAATTGTTTTTATTGCCAACGTCCAATTTGTTAAATTAAAACTTGAAATCGTTAGCATAATTTTAATTAATTTTTTGCTGGTGCTGTTATGTACCTATATTAGTTAATCACACAATTATTAAGTACCTATATTAATTAATCACCTAACTATTAAGTTGTTTACTTATTATTAATCTGTTCACTTATTATCATGTTTATTTGCGGTTCATCTTATATTGGTTCTCATCCTGTTTATTTGTTATTGTATTTTTTAGTGGTTTGTATGCACTTGTTTTTCATCCTGTTTACAGATAAATTTCTTATATAAGGGATTCAAATTAATTACAGTCAAGAGTTTTGATAGTTTGATAGTTGCTACCAGTCTGTCGTTAGTCTCTACTACTCTCCTATTGTTAAGTCATAGTTTTAGTCACTTTTATTTTAAATTAAGTGTTATTTACGAATAATAAAGATTTGTACGAAGAAGTGTCGCTCTCTCGAGGTCCCATAACAAATTTTTGGTGTCAGGAGTGGGATAATTTGCTGAATAACTTGGACAAATCTTGGAAGATTCACAAACGTGACGATTTATCGAAGTCTCCAGATCTATTCCTTGGTAGATTCCCATCTTTAAAAATCAGCAACGAACTGGGATCCAATTGGACATGCACATCATCGTTCTTGTCATATCGTAAGTAACCACTCACAAATCAAACTCTAAATCTAAATTCAAACTCAAATCCTAAATCAATTAAAATAATCTCTCTTTTACAATGCCTACTGAACAATTAGAAGTACCTTTAAGCTTTTTATCAAAATATATAACACCATTTACGGGTGATCGCAATCAGCTAATATCATTTATACGAAATTGTCAGAACGCGTACGATTTAGCCACAGCAGCTCAAAAGCCAATTATTTTCTCTTATATCTTATCACAAATTCAAGGTCGAGCAGAAATTATAATTAGTAATCACAGTTTTACAAGTTGGAATGATTTGAAAAAGTTTCTCAAAGATACTCATTTAGAAGTTAAACACTTTTCGCAGTTACATTTAGAATTGCAAGCGTGTAAACAATATCATAATGAAACTGTAATACATTATACCCAAAGAGTTGAGACTTGCACAACGCAACTTCTGCAAGCCGCGAGAAATGATACGGTAGATCTCGTCGAACTTCGTGGAAAGTTCGAAATGATTAATAAAATGGGTTTACAAACATTCTTACTAGGTATATTACCCCAGTATTCAGTTATTTTACGGGCGCGTGACCCTGAAACACTCTCGGACGCATCGGATATCGCTTTAAATGAAGAACGCATCAATTCATATTTAAAAGAAAACATTTCACATACGTCAAAATTCTGTTCCTTTTGCAAAAAAACGGGTCATACAACATTTAATTGTTTTAAAAAATCAAACAACGTACAATCTCCTAAACCTAAACAGGAACCTAGAGTTTATAACGTACATTCACAAAACACAAATACTTTTCAAAAAACCCAAACTCCAAATTCAAAGTTCTGTAACTATTGCAAGAAAACCGGGCATGTAATAGGTGAATGTCGGAAAAGACAGTATAATCACGCGAAAAGACAATATCCTCAACAAAATACGAATCAAAATGCGAATTCTAACAATAATTTAAACTATCAACGTCCCTCAACCCCTGCCGTAACGAGGAACGTCAATCAAGTTTCGGCAGAATTTTCACAATTAACTCAACAGCCTTTGTAGAACTTCATATACCGGAGTCAAAAACAAAATTCCTAAAATTATTAATAGACACAGGTGCCGATGTTTCATTAGTTAAGTATCAATCAATAAAAGGCGAATTAGCATGTTACGAGGACGAAAAATTAAAATTAAAAGGTATCAATGATGAAATCATGGAAACATTCGGTTACTCAAATTTTCACATAAATATTGGTAATTCCATTATCGAACATAAAATGCATTTAATTAAAAATAGTAAAAATATACCATTTGACGGAATTTTAGGGATAGATTTTTATAGGAAAACAAATGCTGTGATTGATTACAAAAACAACAGTCTAACATTTAATCATCACACAATTCCTATTCTTTTTGAAAATAAACCTAATTCTAACGTAGAAACGAACTTTGTAAAATCTAACTCAACGCAAACTCCTAAATCTATCGAAAATCATAACATTATTCCAAATCTAAATCAAACTCGAAATCTTACAAACTCAAACTCTTTATTAAATCAAACGCGAAATCTTACAAACTCAAACTCTTTACTAAATCAAACTCAAATTCTTACAAACTCGAATCAAATTTCCAAATCTTCTATATCTCCAAATCGAAATTCAAAATCTTACATTATCCAAAATCTAAATCAAAGAGTAACTCATGAACCAATTTTTAAATCCTCTCAAGATCAAAACATTTTCAAACTCAAGCCACGAACAGAAACCTTAATTCAATTTAACGTACAAAATCCAGAAATTCAAGAAGGCTTAACTCCAAATATAGAAATTCTTGAAGGTGTATTTCTTTGTCGTTGCATCACAAAAGTCGATCAAAATCAAAAAGCTATCTCTACAATATTAAATACGACCAGTAATGAGGTCACTATCAAACAATTAGACTTAAATTTAGAGCCCTTAAACAATGACGAAATATTTTGCATCAATTCAATATTACAAGTAGAAAACGGGAATATTACAAATCGTAATGAAATCTTGAATAAAACTATTCGAACCGATCATTTAAATCAAGAAGAGCGCGAGTCTCTAATGAAAATTTGCCACGAATATAATTCTATATTTCAACTTGAATCCGATAATTTAACTAGGACAAATAGCATCCAACACACGATACCTACAATATCTCAAAATCCTATTTCTTCTAAAACCTATCGTTATCCGGAAATTCACAAACATGAAGTAAATACTCAAATTGATAAAATGTTAAAGCAGGGAATAATTGAACCTTCTACTTCACCTTGGTCTTCTCCTTTGTGGGTTGTTCCTAAGAAAAAGGACGCATCTGGTAAATGCAAATGGAGAATTGTAATAGATTATAGGAAGTTAAACGAAGTTACAATAGGTGATGCTTTTCCATTACCCAACATAACAGAGATATTAGATCAGTTAGGTCATTCTAAATACTTCACCACTTTAGACTTAGCTTCGGGATTTCATCAAATTCCCATGAATTCAGAAGATTCCCCAAAGACAGCATTTTCGACACCATTAGGTCACTATCAATACACACGAATGCCTTTCGGTTTAAAAAATGCACCAGCAACCTTTCAACGGTTAATGAACAATGTACTATCAGGATTACAAGGGATCAAATGCTTTGTATATCTTGATGACATAGTTATCTATGCCGATTCCATTGAAACACATTCACGTAAATTAAAAGAAATTTTTGAACGACTAAAAAGTCACAATTTAAAGCTCCAACCCGATAAGTGTGAATTCATGCGTCATGAAGCAGCATACTTGGGACATGTCATATCTGAAAATGGAGTACGTCCAAATTCTGATAAAATTCAAACAATTCAAAATTTTCCAATTCCCAAAAATGCGAAAGATATCAAGTCATTTCTTAGATTAGCCGGGTACTATCGTAGATTCATAGAAAATTTTAGCAAAATTACCCGACCTCTTACTAGCTTATTAAAAAATGAAGTAGAATTTGATTGGTCATCAACTCAACAGGAAGCTTTCGATGTTCTTAGAAATAAATTAATCTCAGAACCTATCCTCCAATACCCAGATTTTTCTAAACCTTTTAATTTAACAACAGACGCTAGTGGGTATGCAATAGGCGCTATTCTTTCTCAGGATTTTAACAATAATAACTTACCAATTGCATATGCTTCTCGAACTATGAATCGTGCTGAAACAAATTATTCAACAACTGAAAGAGAATTATTAGCAATAGTATGGGCAACGAAACACTTCCGACCATACCTATATGGAAGGAAATTCAATATCATTACCGATCATAGACCATTGACTTGGTTAATGAACGTCAAAGACCCTGGTTCGCGATTAACTAGGTGGCGCTTAAAACTTGAAGAATATGAATACAACATTATTTTTAAACCAGGTAAACAAAATACTAATGCAGATTGTTTATCGCGAATTCAAATCGAAAATCCTCAAATTTTAAAGTTACAAATGTTGACTGATGACACGTATAACGATTTCTTGAAATTCCATTATATGGATCTAAAGCCAAATATTCACGATTTTCAAGAAACTGACTCATCTTTGTTAGATCAAGACAATAACATTGCACATATCATCTCCTCAGATTTTCGAAATTCTGAAGGATTGTCCTTAGAAAATAGTAAATTAATCACAAACTATGAATCTTTAAAACTAGAAACCTCAAAATTATACGACATTCTAATATCCCAATTCAAAAATAAATTCAGAGTATATCACTTGATAATCAAGCAAAACTTCTGGGATAAACCAACATACCAAGATTTATTTTATTGTCTTCAAAACTTAAGAAACATTTTAGAAAGAGATAAAATAAGCTCAATTTCATTTCCTTTATTCATTGATCAATTTATACAATTTAACCCTGAAAAATCAAAACAAATATTATTGTACGTATTTCGGAATTCAAAAATCAGTATCATATTATGTCATAATAAAATAATAAATCCAATTAGGGAAGACATACCTAAAATTTTAGCAGAAAATCATAATTCCCCAATATCAGGACATTCAGGTTATCATCGTACCCTAAATAGATTAAAATTTAAATATAAATGGAAGAACATGAAAAAAGATGTTAAATCCTATATCAAACAATGCGAAAGTTGTCAAAAAAACAAAGTAGTTCGTAAAACCTTCAAACAACCAATGGAAATTACCTCAACCTCAAACCACTCATTTGAAAAATTAGCAATGGACATTGTAGGTCCACTTCCATTGACTGAAGACGGCAACAAATTCATTTTGACAGTACAAGACGACCTTACTAAATTTTCTCAAGGTTATGCCATTCCAAATCATGAATCCTCCACGATCGCTGATATGTTAGTGAAACATTTTATCTGTAATTTCGGAATTCCCAAGCAAATCCTTACCGATCAAGGTAAAGACTTTACTTCCAACTTAATAAAAGACATTTCATCCTTATTCAAAATTAAACGAATTCAAACCACAGCGTATCATCCACAGTCAAACGGTGCACTAGAAAGGAGTCATGCAACTTTAGCTGATTACCTAAAACATTACATAAACGATAAACAAACTGACTGGGACAAATTGATTCCTTTTGCTATGTTTTCATACAACACAACTCCTCACAGCTCTACCAAATTCACACCTTTTGAATTAATCTTCGGACAAAAACCTGAATTACCTACTTCAATCATACAACCTCCTGAATTCAAATATACATACGATACTTATGTAGATCAATTAAAATTAAAATTAAGCAAATCACATGAAATTGCTCGCGAAAACTTAATCAATCAAAAACAAAAGTCTAAAGAACATTACGACAAACATGCAAATACTATTCAATACAATATAGGCGATTTAGTATATTTACGCAATGAACATACAAAACTCAATCAATCTCGGAAACTAACTCAAAATTATCTAGGGCCTTACGAAATCGTTAAGGTAAATTCGTCCGCAAACGTAGTAGTCAAAGTCAAAAATAAAAACGTAACAGTTCATGTCAATAGACTAAAACCAGCATTTATTTCAGGACCTTCATCATCGAAGGCCATGCCTCGAAGTATAATGTAACAAGGTTTGAAACATCACCAGGTTTATACTACGAAAATCTAGGAAAATTGCAATATTACGATAGCACATGGAACTTAATTGCACATGTTGATACTAACTTTTTAACTCAGAAACTCAATCTAGTAGTCCAAACTTATGAAAATACAAAACACATGTGTGAGAAGGTAACGTTTACTACAGACGCACATTTATGCAGACAATCGTTAAATTTTCTGGAAATCAAAATTCCTACAATTCGAACAAAACAGACAGCATTTTTAGACTTAGTAGGACACACAAGACAAAGACGAGGTTGGTTTGATGGTATCGGTTCCGTATTCAAGACCATTATCGGTACATTAGACGCCTCAGACGCAAAATATTACGAAGATTCGATCAGTAAAGTAATGAAAGACGATACGAATATTTTGAAACTATTAAAAGAACAAAATCAAATAATTAAGACAACAATTTCAAATTTCAATCATACCATTTCAAATTTGAAAAAGAATGAACAAGTATTTAACGACAATATTAATCAATATCATAATTTTACTCAGGCAACAACGCAAGAAATTAATCACATCCAATTTACTCAAATGATATTAGAACATATGTCTTTACTCACATATATATCTAACGAACTAGTTTCAGATTATGATCAATTAATTAATTCCGTGTTATTTGCACAAAATAATCAAATTCATCCTTCTATAATAACTCCAAATCAAGTTTTATATGAATTAACCAATACCCTAAGTCAATTGCCAACAGGAACTCATTATCCTTTACCACTTAAGAGAGAAAGTATTCATAAATTATTGAGTATAGCTGAACTGAAGGTTTATTTTCTGAATTCAAAATAAATATACATCATTTCTAACCCTTTGGTTAAAGAAACAGTATTCACTTTGTTTCATATATTACCTCTTCCAACTCCAACGAGAGACCCAGCAAATTTTATATTCATTCAACCAACTCATCAATATCTAGCAATATCGATAAACAAGATTCAATATGATTCATTTGATTCGCTAGACGATTGTAAAAGAGTAGATGAATATTATAATGTATGTAAACAAACTGTTTTATTTATTTCTCATGTTAAACCAAATTGTGAGACAAGGTTACTTTCGGTAAATGGCATAATACCAGAAGAATGTAATACTTATGTTGTCAATAGTAAACTAGATCTCTGGCATAAACTTCAAAGTGGAAATCAATGGCTTTTTGTTCTTTCCAACTTAGATCTTGTAACAATAAATTGCAAGAATGGAAACCCTATCGATATCCGCCTAAATGGTACTGGAATACTTGGCCTGCATGAAGATTGTAAGGCGTACGCAAGATCAACTACCTTAGTTCCAATGAAGGGCTATAATAGCAACTACGTTCCAATCGTTCCAATAGCAAACATCCTTGAAGATGACTGTTGCAACGAAAAGAAGATCAACAGGACCTTGCCGAAAATTCAAATTCCTCATTTCGTCACAGCTAACGTCGATTTAGATGATTTAGCGTTTGTTTCTCACAAGTTAAATAACTTTGATAAACAAATTGATGATATGTTACACGAAGAAACAATCAAAAAACATATTAGTATATATACATATTTGGTTTATATAATTTCTTCAGTTTTAGCGACTTATGCTGTTTATAAATTGTATATATATTTCACTCAGAGGAAGAGACGAAATCAACCGCTTGAAATCGAATATCGTTCAGGACGTGTATGCTGTAATATTTTCAACATCTGCCGTGATTCCACCCGAATCCAGGATTTCAACAGCGACCCTGAAACATCCATTGAACTAACTGAGGGCATTCAAACACCAGCAAGAGGACAAGCTGTCCATCGCACCTCAACATTGAGAACAAACCTTTAGTGGAAATAAAACAAATTGTATTCCCACTCTTAAGGAGGGAAGTGTTATGTACCTATATTAGTTAATCACACAATTATTAAGTACCTATATTAATTAATCACCTAACTATTAAGTTGTTTACTTATTATTAATCTGTTCACTTATTATCATGTTTATTTGCGGTTCATCTTATATTGGTTCTCATCCTGTTTATTTGTTATTGTATTTTTTAGTGGTTTGTATGCACTTGTTTTTCATCCTGTTTACAGATAAATTTCTTATATAAGGGATTCAAATTAATTACAGTCAAGAGTTTTGATAGTTTGATAGTTGCTACCAGTCTGTCGTTAGTCTCTACTACTCTCCTATTGTTAAGTCATAGTTTTAGTCACTTTTATTTTAAATTAAGTGTTATTTACGAATAATAAAGATTTGTACGAAGAAGTGTCGCTCTCTCGAGGTCCCATAACAGTGCTATGAAACTGTCCTTTAGAACAAGGTTGATTTAATTAATTCCACAACGTTGAAGTCAAATAAATAAAATTTCGCAATACTGGAAGATGCATCATGAAATTTGATAATAAAAATTTTCCGTACTGGGTATTTTATTACCACTCTACGTTCAGAAAAGTTTCCAGACGCTCATGTTACATTGGTAGAACTTGATCAACTTTAATCTTGCATTTTCTTCTTATTAAAGTTTGCAATAAGTTGTAAATAAAATTGTAATTAAGGAAATAATGTAATTAATGTCGTACCAATTAAAGAAAATTGGGACTCGAGAACATTATTGTTTCAGTATTGTGGTGGCACACGTAGGCCATAAAAACATGCCGCCAAGCACTTAAACGCAACTGTAACGAATGTTCCTAGAAACAATTTCAAAATTAGAGTTGAATTTTTTTCCTGTTGACAAACAATCGGGTTAAATTTAACTCACATTTCAATAAATTTTATTCTCAACAAGTACAATAATTTATTCATATCCGAAGTGGATTTTTTAATTAATGCTTCCTTAACTTTTCATATTGAAAGTTTCAGTTTTCAAGTAAAGTTTAAAAACGTTGCTAAACTTAAAACATTTTATTTCAAATGATTCGTAAATAAACCGAATCGAAAACAATGTTTGTTTTTCTTCACATAACTGAAAAATGATCTTTAGCTGAATTTAATTCTTCGACGTGCATAACTCAACTTACAGTTTGAATCAAATTACTGTAACATTGATATTCTAGTGAGAAAATCTTCTCACACTTGCAAAGCAATTTAAGTATAAATATAGCGACATAAAAATAGATAAAGAAATTGCAAGTTTTGTACTTGCAAATAAATGTCTGCAGTAAAGTAGGACTACAAAAAACAATCAATTTGTTTCGGAAAAAACGAAAACCTTGAAATTCCAAAATCGCAAATATAATCTACCAAGTCGTTGACTTTCTCCTCCGGTGGATGATTCACGCGCAATTTAATTTCGCCATAAACCGCACCGCGCAGTAAAATTTAAAATCATCTTAACGTACAGTTAGTGTCTGGATGCCTTTACTATAAATCTCACTTTAATCTAACCGAAAACAACGAAGGAGTAAATAAACTATTCGACGAGCGGATTACTCCTCTTCAGCAGGATAATCAATACCCGTCTACACTTTATGTACACTCTTGTAGGTGTTTCGTACTCATTCCGGACAATCGTCTTAGTTAACAAAAATCGAGTGGGCGCACGTGTGTACATAACCATTTTATGATACTGGGGCAAAGTGAACGAGTCTTTTCAGTCCTTTCAATCGCTAATAGCTTTCAGTCTGCACTTTCGAGCTTCAATCTGTAAATGTCACATGCCTTTAACGTTATAATGGTTAAAGTCTCTAACCTATATAATAATCGATATCATCCATTGTGCGGATGGGTGTACTCTCTTCGCCAATTTGAACCCTTCACAAGCTTAATCGCGTTAACCTTCCAGTAGTCGCACCTTTTTCCAAACATTAGTGGTCGCAGCGGAGTGTGACTCCGCAAAAGAAAATTCTATGTTTTTTTAAAATTTAAAATTAAAATTAGTAATAAATTATAGTCTTTCCAAGTGTATTATTAAGTTGTTATCCTATAAACATTAAAAAAAAAACGTTTTGAGGAGAATAATTTTCAAAAAACTTTAATGAATACTACCTACAACACAAAATTTTAATAATTTTACTAGATATTGTACAAAATAAATACTGAAAACTTTTTATTTTACTGGTTTTCTTGTGGACCATTGAACAAACTAATTTTTACTTAAACTTTAACTTAAACTTTGGTGTACAAGTCGCAGCCATATTGTAGAATCCGCCGCAATATGAAGCGGCTAGCCACTTTACAAAGCAGCTCTACCAAGTAACACAGGACGTCCAATGGACGTACATGCTGGTCCATTTCTTATCCATTTATGGACGATCCACAAGCGGATCTATAATGGACGTCCAATGGACGTCCAAGCTCATCCATAAATGTACATTACAGCAATGGATATAAATGGGACGTCCACCGGATGTACATTTATGGACTTAATCTGGACGTCCATCAACGGATCAACATGGATGTCCATTGTACGTACATTTATGGACATAAACGGACAGTACATAAACGGATCAGTATGGACGTTCATTGTACGTACATTCATGTACTTAATTCGATCGGTCCGTAAACGAATTTGAAAAAAAATTTGAAACTTTAACTAAAAGCATTATTAAACTCACTACTTTATTACTTTATGATTTTGACTTTATGAAGAATACGTTGTTTTGATATCCTGATTAGTTGTATGTAAAATGCGAAATACAACTTTGGATACGAATTTATAAATACAATACCGTAGAATGGGGCGAAAGTGATTTCTGGGAATTAAATTGATAACTAAATTAATTGCAAACTTTTTTAAATTTAGTGCTTATCCTACCGCCCTAGCATTTAGCACTTCGAATTTACAGGTAAATACGTGGATTGATGATCGCACTTGGTTTCAGATCAAAATATTTGGTTAATTGTAATTATAATTCAGTTTAACTATGCTTTTATAGTAATCCAGTCAATTTATACACAAAAAGGCACAACCTTTCAGAAGGTCGGTGTACAAATTGACTGGGTTCCTATAAAAGCGATTTAATTTTTACAGTTACTTTTGTGAACACATATCTCGTAACCTTGAAATTTTATTAGGGTTTGTTTGTCACGTCGGTTCGGGCAAAGAATTACCGTCTTTGCAGTAACTTATATACAGGTCAATATGCTAGACATTTGCCGGACAATGACGCCGGTTTCGTCACAATACCGAGATATTTTTATTCAAAGACATATGGTTTACCTGATTTTGGGTAACACGCGTCGAACCTTTTTTATTTTCACTTCTAATGCAACAGTTCGTTTTTGTTTGTTCCAAATGTGTGTAGTTGAATTTCATCGACACGAATTTTAATGTACTTACAACATGCAAATTTTATGACTGCCGTAAGTAAAAATGACAATCTATTTAAGTTATTTTTTTACTATTTTTTATGTGTTTTAGGTAACTCACTTTGACCCGATTAGGAGAAATAATTTAATTTACAAAACAAATCCCAAGTCCGCTTTATAATACTTGATAATAATGTACCTAAATCGTATTATTCAAGGACCGAGAGAAAAAGTGTAATTGCAGCTGATTATATTGGTAAGTTAAAATGATTTTAAAGAAGTTGTGTAATATTTTCTTTTTAGCTAAGTAAATTTATTCGAAAATGGTGGATAAGGACCGGTGTTGCTTTGAAATGATTTTTTTTTCAATGTTTCTAGTTGTTTAATTAGTTAATAATTAATTAAATTCTGTATGGTAATTATTTTTGAATATTCATATTTTTAAGGTTAAGTTTCTAGTTATTTAGTTAATAGTTAAAGTTAAATAGGTAAAGTTGTTCACTGCAAATTATTTTTGAATTTACAAATTTCTTTACGTATTTTTTAAAAATAAGTTTCATGTTACTTAATGTGTTAATGGTTAGTTTTAATTGTTGAAGTTCGTTATTGTAACAATTTTTGAATTTACAAATTTCTTTGTACGTATTTTAAAAAAAATAAGTTTCATGTTATTTAATGTGTTAATGGTTAGTTTTAATCGTTAAAGTTCGTTATTGTAACAATTTTTGAATTTATAATTTTTTTTAAGGTTATTTATTTTCGAATATATGTTTTTTTCCATTTTTTATTTTTTTATTTTTTAATCCCACAACGTTTATAAGTACGTCCATTAATGTCCATAATTCGGGTCCAAATGGACATACATAAGACGTCCAGTGAACGTCCAAAACGAATCCGTTTACAATCCCAAAGACGTCCAATAAGCGTTTGTCGATGGACGTCCACGAACCGGCACGATATGGACGTACATTGAACGTTCAAAAAGATCCCAAATGTAGTCCCAAAAACGTCCACAAACTGACGTCCAGATGTACGTCCAATTTAGTCCCAAAATGTACATCCATTGGACGTACAGTGATCCGTTTGTGTACGTCCAATGTACGTCCATTGGATGTACATGTGTTACGTGGGCTGTTTTGTAAAACGGCTGATTAACATTTAGGCGGATTCTTTAGCCGGAATGTTGACTATGTGTAATGTAGGGCGACAATCAGCCATATTGTAGATGTCGGCGGCGAATTGTAAATTCAGTCGTTTTCTAAATGATTCGGGAGATTGTAAAATATAGAATGAACAGAAAATTTTTACAATTTGACTGAAAATTTTAGGTGTTTTATGAATAGCTGAATAACTCAGTCCGTTTGATAAAGGAAGAATTGTTAGACATTTTATTTAAAAAAAACCTTTTATATTGAGTTAAACCTTTTTCTTATAGTTATGACTTTATATTTGTCATAGCTACAAAGAAAGGTTTTCTTTATATAAAGTCCCTTTTCGCCGTTTTATAAAAGGGCGACTCGTCATTTTGTTGCATTGGAGAACGCGAAGCGTTGTTACAGTAAGGCTGACCAACGTTTAGCCGTATTACAACCCGCCTAAACATTAACCAGCCGATTTACAAAACCGAGCCGTTTTATAATGTGGCTAGTCGGTTTGTATTGTAGCGGATTCTACAATCCGTCTGCGACATCTATAACCCAATATCCCCAAAAAGTGGATATTGAACAAATCAATATTAATTTGACGATTTGTCAAACAACTTCAAAATTTACAATAAATTAATGTTTTTTTAATATAAAAAAACGTACGCTGTCATTTTGTGCAGCTTTTCCTTTACACACCTTGGCTTGGTGCTTGAAATAAGCAACCACAGACTTTGAAAATTATTGGACAGTACACTTGTATCGAAAATGATTATTACAGATTTACCTTGGGCTGTTCTAAACCGAAAATGTCAAAATGTATACCAAGATTCGCCTAAGACGTCAATAGTCGCTGCGGAGTCTTACTCCGCAATATGCAAACAAAGAGACTCCGCATGCGACTACTGGAAGGTTAAGAACGAAAGAAAATATTGAGTCACTTCATCAAAATAACATATACAATTTTCGGTGTTCATTAGCCCCCCTGTATACCTGCGTGAATGATAATAATCGAGTTAATTTTGTAAAATTGACCCTCTACAAGCTTAAAACTTTTAATCATCCTTTTTAATTTACTGCAAAACTCCTGTAATTCAAATAAAGGAATTCGAGGATTTAAACGAACTTTTGCAAAGTTTTAGACACTCTCGCGAAATATCTTTCCCCTTGTAGCGCAGTGCATCGACATAAGTTTAATTGCATAAATAGGCGAGGCTTTGTTCGGCTAAGTGTTCCGACTTGTTCAGAAGCTCACTGGAAAGCAAGCTCGAGCGCACTAAACGCCGAAAGTTATTCAAATCTAATCATTGAAACTTTTGTGCAAAATTCCGGCAATAGTGGGCGTGCACCGGTGTTGTCAACTTTACTTTTTAATGGCCGCCATTACGTCCAGGAAATCCCGATTTATAGAATTTCAATTTTAAAGAGTGAGTTCCGCGAAGCGATAAAATCTTTCAATTTCCCAATCGTATAAATTAATTGCTGGGATCAAACATAAACTTTTGTTGATTTAATAAAATTGCTTTCGCGTTTATTTAAGGCATTTAAAATATTTCTGAGGATGTGAGAATTAATGTAAAAATTGTTAAACAAAACAAAATGAACTGGAATAAGTTTAGGTGAGCTTTTACGTGAATTAAATTCCAAAAAATCTTGGGCCATCTTTTTTTTTTTAATGTTCTAAAGTTGCTTTTATGTTATTGAAAAAGTACATCAATTATATTGATGAGTTGAAAGTCTTAAATAATACACTCACGCGGACGATAATGTGTAATGAAAAAGTTGGAGAACTATGGGTGAAAAAGTTATTTTCAAATAAAATCATTTCAGAGCCTTCGATATTACTACGTTTGATAAAAATGTCAAAGCGACTTTTTTCGTGGGGGTTTGGAAAATGCTGGAAAAGATCATTTCATTTCAATTTCAGGTTTGACTGAATTTAATTCTGAGGAATCAACATTTTTATGGACATTGCCGTCAAAGTAAATTGCTTTTTACTTTTCGTTTCCATTATTGTTGCTTAAGAAATCGGTTTTATTAAAAAAAAAATCAATTTTTATCGCATTGTATCTGCAATAACGTACTTACCAACAGATAAAACGTGGTAAAGAATTTTACTGAAATTTAATGCGTGACCTAAAAATTGTAACATACTTTACCTTTCCAAGAACTAACAAATTTACTTAAATAAAATTGTACCAAAGCTTACAATGTTGTTGCTGGGATAATACATTATTTTACGCTATTTCATAGCAATGTTAATGATTCTTACAATGTTATTCTTCGGATTCCTTTAAGATTTATAGACTTACAATGTTCTTGCATCAATGGTTATCGGACTAAACGACGACTACGCACACTTACAATGTTGTTTCCCGCTTAAAATTCGGTAACATCGAAACACGGTAGTTTGATTTTATTAGTATTTTGTGAATACGAGTGAATTATATTGTTAGTAAAACCATATTGTCATGTCTTCACGTGGAAGGAAAATTTTGGAGTTGCTGCAAAATCAACACGGTAAGTAAGACTTATTAATTATTGCATTGGTTCAACCTAACCTCGTTATTTTCACTCGGACAACCGCCTAAGGCACCACCTTGGCGCTCGGAAAAATGAGTATAAATATTTTTTTTTTTTGACGCAGCTATTAAAATCATAAAAGTCCTATGTTACATTTTAGATAATATAAAGAATACGTGGTATAAGTATAAGATGCGGCCGTACTTTGCTGCGCTCACTTCAAATTCCTAGAACTCCGAAAATAATTTGAACTTTCAAATGGTTAAACGTCTAAAATATCCTGCAAAGTATAAACAATAAATCTAGCCGAAAAGGAAAAATTGATTTTCTGAAAATCTCAAGGTGGTGTAACTAATAAGATTTTGTTGTTCTTCAAATATTTCCTAAGAGTCGAATATTAATAAAAATGATTCCCCCTTATCAGTAATACTACTACAACATTATATCGTATTTTATTATAATTATTGTTATAAGCAGTCTAAAAAGTTGCAATGTATTGGAGCTTACAATATTATTACAAGAAATTTCAAAAAGTAAATGAATTGTAAAACACTTTATAATCTTATTTGATAAAAATTCTGGGTGCAAAATAATTGTAAACGGAATTACAATGGTATAACTGCAAACATTACTTCTATGAACAATGGTAAACGTTGGTAAATCCATTAAATCAATAAATTTTCTCAAAATAAATTATACAGTGATGTTATATGAGTTAAAATAAATGAGTAACCATCAATTTCAAACGCAAAAAAAAATCATCTCATCAAGAAAAAGGAAAAGAAAAAATGCAGAATCTTTAAAAATTACGTTTTGCTAGTGACAATGTTGTTCATTGCGGCTACCGAAATGTAATCAACCAGAGAATCATGGTTGATGTGCTGTTTCATTTAGAAAGTTATTAAAAAGTTGGCGAAACGTGTTGCCGTAGAAGAAACAATTTCGTGGGCGTTTTATGCCCGTGTATCATTGCCATTTACGGAGGCGCGTCATTTTTTATCGCGCACGAACAGTTCATAAGTTTCGCGCAAACAATGATTTATGCACGTCTGAATTTTTTCAGCCACCAGATGTGAAACTTCGTTTTCCTCGCGCGATTTTTTCCTCGACGTATGCGCGCTCGAAGAAAATTCCAAACGTTTCGCAATATAAATTCTTTTTGTTGCTTACTCGCAAAAATTATGTTCCCCCGACAAGGGCACATAAAACATAAGCTGTTTGTTTGGGCGAAAAATTTAAAAAAATATTCCTTCGGAATCCTCGCACGGAAGCCCTTATACGTCACATTATTGGCACTTTAGCGTATGAAATGCGTTGGAAACGTGATGCGGATCTTTTGTAGCGGCTTATATTACAGAAGGAAACAATTTTTTTTCAATAATGCGATTCCAGCGGCGCGTTTGTTTGTCGGAAGCGGCATTTCATGAGGTAATCTCTAAATACTACCACTTCGATGGGATTGTGATGTGAATAATGCATGAACGTATCCAATTAGAATGACTTACTCGCATCTATTTCGTACAGAGTAATTTCGAACCGTTTAATATCACTAAAAGCTTTCCGATTACTGTTTTTCAAACGGATAGTTACTGCCATTTACGCTGGGAGTAAACCATAATTACAAAAGAAATGGCCCAAATTATTGCTTTGAATTTTATACATTGATCTGCAGTTATAGAATTTATTTCAATTATGTAAAGCGATTCAAAAGATTTCATGTTTAAAATTTTCATCGACAAAACTGTTGTCAAAACCGCAAGTCCCAATCGCAATCTGTAATTGCCCATTTGGCTGAAAAACATTCAGGTGAATCGGCGTTTTCTTTTTTTCCAATAAATCGGAAATTCTTTTTCCGTTTCCTCGAACAATTTCTTTTAATTTCCTACAAATTTTCCGCTTATAATGTATAAGTACAGTCGGCCAAGATGAAAATGTCCCTGTTGTAAAAGGACCCCTCAGTCGGTGATTATTAGCTAAATGGTCCTGTCATAAATCAATGGTATTCTAGAGAACTTGAGCTGTTCGTAAAAATATCATTTCTAGACTTAAGAAAATGAAACTTGGTGTGTTATTTAAAATGTTTGATATAAAATAATAGATTTAAATATTTCTAGTCTTCTTTTATAATATGAGACATCAACACCATTTTTTTAAAGAGGACAACAAACTTTTTTATTATTCCTGTGGTAATCACCAGCCGATAAAGAAACACATTAAATTCATATTTCTGGTTAATATAAATTGATTATTCTTAATATTTTCTATGATATCCGTTATTTTCAATACAATCAGCCAATCGCCGTGGCATTCTATTTGACAGATGTTTGAAAATCGAAACGACGTCCAAACTTGGTGAACATGCCTGGTTAATTCCTGCTGCGTCCTTTGTGCTAACGAATTTGAGAATAATAATTGGCATACTTAATTATTAATTTAGGGTGACCCTTTGTCATCTGTTCTTTTTAGCATAGTATTGGAACAGGCAATAAGGGAAGCAGAGATCAATAGAAGTGGACTTGTATACCATAAAAGGCATCAATGCTTGGAATTTGCGGATGATGTAGCAATTATAACGAGAAGTAAAGAGGAGCTACAAAATGTAGTTAAAAGGTTAGAGGAAAAGGCAAGAAAAATGGGACTATGTATTAATGAGGAAAAGGCTAAATACATGGAGTGGACGGAAGAGGAGTTTAAGAAAAATAACTACTTGAGACTGGAAACAGTTGGAGGCAAGCAATATAAGTTTGAAGAAGTGGAAAAGTTCACATACTTGGGTACTGTCTTTACCAGGAAACCAGGGGTAACAACGGAAATACAAGCCAGGCTAATGGCGGGGAATCGCTGCTTAGCAGCTCTTAATAGAGTACTGCGAAGCAAGATCATTTCTCGAAGAGCTAAACTAAGGACATACACAATTGTAATAAGACCGATAGTCACATATGGGTGCGAAACGTGGGTACTAAGTAAAGCGGAACAAACAAGGCTGGCGGTATGGGAAAGAAAAGTACTCCGGAGGATATATGGAGGTAAAAGAGTGCATGAGAGATGGGAAAGAAGAAGCAACAAGGAGCTGCAAGAACTGTACAAGATGCCACAGCTGGTTGGAGTGATAAAAGGACAAAGGTTGAGATGGTTGGGGCAAGTGATGAGGATGCAGAATAGTAGAGTTCCAAAGAAGATATTGGAAAGTGAAGTAGGTGGAAAAATGAAAAGAGGAAGACCCAAGTCGAGATGGAAGGACGAAGTAATTAAGGACATAGGGGACAGTAAAATCAGTAACTGGAAGGAAAGGACAAGGGACAAGAAAGGATGGAGACAAACGGTCAATCAAGCCATGGGCCTTCTAGGCCTGGAGAGCTAAACTATATATATAATTATTAATTTATGATTGACTTAACAACATTTAGGGCCAGTTGCAGAAACGAAGTTAACAAAGGTGTCAGCTAACAGAGCGTTAACTTCGTTTCTGCAACTGGCCTTTACACTTTTAAAAAATTCCAAATTGCTGTTGATTATTGCGCTTAATACAAAAATGACTTTTTTTAACTTGTTACAATACAGAAATGATGTATCGATACATAAAAGTAGTTGAGAAACTGATGTAAAAAATATAATTCTTGGAACAAAAAGAAAAGTGGCCCTAAAACAAGCTCAAAACATGATGTGAACAATGTTTTAGTACGATCAAAATTTATAAAAATATTGAGAAAAATTGAAGCCATATTTAATCTCCTCTTGTTCATCAGAATCTTAAAGAACTCTGTCCCGGTAATCTCGGCATATTGATGAAAACGCAAATTTAATTGCCAAAAAAACGAACAATTTTGAAACCAACGAACTTTCAAATACTGTTTCAGACAACTAAAGAGACGGGGATTTTTAATAAACTTTAAAAACGAGTCGGGCTGGAAGTGTTGCGAAACCCAAAACTGTCTCATGGTTTAAATTCGAAGATGGTCAAGCCTTCTTAGACTTAATCGTTTTACGAGCTCAGAGTCGCCCTAAAAATTGATTTCCAAACGTGCTGTTTTGCAGCTTCGATATCCTCGGGAAGTCGTAAATATTACGTCACGAAATCGTAAACAAGGAACAGACTAAAAAGAGCAAAATGTGCACAGTAATTAACCTAGACAACTTTTTCTTACTAAAAAGTTACAACCATTCTTATTTGATAGTTTTGTTACACCCCATATAATAATTTGATCGTTAATTAAGCTGAAACGTAAAATCAAATTAAATATTTGAAAAATTATTATATGCCAACAACAATGACTACGCCTAATAACGATATAAATCTATTAATTCATATGGTATAGTATTTTTCTCGGGCGAGTAACATTTGTTTAGTCAGACATCATTCAAAACTTCTTTTAGATAAATATTAGTTTAGCAAAAATGGCAACAAAGCGATGCACCTGTTTTCTTCAGAACCGATACAAGTTCTACAATGTCACTGAATTATGGCAGAACTATTCAAGTAATAATCACCGACCGAGGGTTTTTTTACAATAGGGCACATTTTCATCTTCATTTTTTTTCAAGAGATGAAATATCAAAAGCTAAATTATATTTCAGAAACTTCAAACGATTTTTTCAGTTTTACAAAAATAAATATGGAATTCCTGTGCGGAAAACTAAAAAGATAAACGGCCGCTTCATGATGGCAATTAGGAAAAATCAAAACTGAGACGATTCTGAATTATTCATTTCGATTATGGATTACGGTTTGTTTTTTCTTGTCGCAGTTTGCACAATCCTGCCGCCAAGAAATTTCAGCGGCCTGTTGTTTTTGTTGATTAATTCAAATTTTTGTTTGGCGGTTCGTTATGTTCATTACTGAAATCACGCATTCAGTTTCCATCAGAGCGACGGTTTTATTCACATGAAATGTGCAGATTTTCTATATATTTGCGCACGTTTGTTGAACCGGAAATTAACAATTTAATTTGCCAACTCGTATGTGACGGCTGAAAAATGTCTGCTGGCGGTCTGGGGATTGATAAAAAAATTGCTTCAATTTATACACGCTTTACCGACCCCCTTTCACATTGACCTAATTTGTTACTTATATTTTAATTCCGCCGAGCGAACATGCAGGACGGAAAAAATTTACTAAAAGCACTCCATCAAATTGCAAAGGTCAGAAGAGTGTCCTTTTTCTCCTGCGATTGTGTTTCCTGCCAGGCGAGAACTGCGCAGCGGAAATAAAGTCAATTTGCGACATCAAAGGAAACGTTTCTGTTTTCATATTAAAAAGAAATTACCTCGAGTTGCTGGAAGCTACGGAATTATTCGATCTTGATCGCCGGCTCTTGAGACTGTCGCCGCGATTAACGATGCCCTTTCCGGTGATCGAGAAGTGCCTCAGTCGGTAATACTCTTCTTCCACGCCTGTGTTCGGCATCGACGCCACTCGGGATCTCTGTTGCGGCAAACATAAATAATTCGGACGGCCCGATGAGCGACCCGGCGTTTTGACTGATTGCGATCGGCTGTGGTGAGGACTTCCGTATCTGTCGATGCAGAGAAAGAGCATTGTAAGTCAGAAATTAAGCGACGTTTGGAGGGGTCGCGGGACACTTAAGTGTGCACTCATCAAAGAAAAGTTTTACTATTTTTACGGGCGCGCTTAAAAATAGAAGCAATCATTAAGAGCGCTGCATGCGGGATAATGCTCCCGATTTTTTTTTAATTTGTGTTTTATGATTAACGTTTCTTGAACCGTTCTTTGTCAGGGATTGCGTTCGCTGAAATGAATCGCAGATATGTTGTGGACTAAATTTTAATTCTTTATTAGTGGAGTGAGATTTCATGAACAAATTATGTAGTTTTAAATTTAAGCTGAATTTTTTAAATGAATCAGAACAACGAATTGATTTCCACTTACAAAGTTATATCATTCTTTAACCTTCCAGTAGTCGCGCCTTTTTTGACTCCGCAAAAGAAAATTCTATATTTCCTTGAAATTTTAGGTTACAATTATAGCCCTTCCAAGTGTATTATTAAGTTGTTATGCCATAAACATTAAAAAAAAAAATTGAGCAGAAAAATTTTCAAAAAACTTTAATGAATACTACCTACAACACAAAATTTTAATAATTTTACTAGATATTGTACAAAATAAATACTGAGAACATTTTATTTTACTGGTTCTCTTGTGGACCATTGAAAAAGCTAATTTTAACTTAAACTTTAACTTAAACTTTGGTGTACAAGTCGCAGCCATATTGTAGAATCCGCCGCAATATGAAGCGGCTAGCCACTTTACAAAGCAGCTCTGTTTTGTAAAACGGCTGATTAACGTTTAGACAGATTGTTTAGCCGGAATGTTGGCTATGTGTAATGTAGGGCGACAATCAGCCATATTATAGATGTCGGCGGCGAATTGTAAATTCAGTCGTTTTCTAAATGATTGTAAAATATAGAATGAACAGAGAATTTTTACAATTTGACTGAAAATTTTAGGTGTTTTATGAATCGCTGAATAACTCAGTCCGTTTGATAAAGGAAGAATTGTTAGACATTTTATAAAAAAAACCTTTTATATTGAGTTAAACCTTTTTCTTAAGTGCGATTTATAACTCGATCGTAATTTTGGTCGGAATTTTAGTCGTAACCACAAGAAAGTTGAACATGCTGTTTTCAAGCGTAGCGTTTATAAGTCGGTCGTAATTTTAGTCGTAATTTTAAGAATCGTAGCAAGTTGGCCAAGTTTCATCTCTTATGTTCCGATCCTTACGATCGACCAATGAAAATCGATAATTTTACGATATTGAACGACGACTACCGATTATTTTTGTCGGGTGGTGCAAGCGCAGTGTGCAATAAGTTATTTGACAAAAGCACGGTAAATAGAGTCCTACTTTACTTCCGATTTTTACGACCAGTTATAAAATAGCAACACAATTTTTCTTACGACCGATGCGGTTAAAATTGCGATTAAAATTCCGACTAAAATTACGATCGAGTTATAAATCGCACTTTATAGTTATGACTTCATATTTGTCATAGCTACAAGGAAAGGTTTTCTTTATGTAAAATCCCGTTTCGCCGTTTTATAAAACGGCGACCCGTCATTTTGTTGCATTGGAGAACGCGAAACGTATTTACAGTAAGGCTGACCAACGTTTAGCCGTGTTACAACCCGCCTAAACGTTAACCAGCCGATTTACAAAACCGAGCCGTCTTATAATGCGGCTAGCCGGTTTGTACTGTAGCGGATTCTACAATCCGTCTGCGAATCTATAACCCAATATCCCCAAAAAGTGGATATTGAACAAACCAATATTAACTTGAGATTTGTCAAACAACTTAAAGATTTACAATAAATTAATGTTTTTTTTAATATGAAAAAACGTACGCTGTCATTTTGTGCAACTTTTTCTTCACACACTTTGGCTTCGTGCTTGAAACAAGCAACCACACACTTTGAAAATTATTGGACGGTGCACTTGTATCGAAAATGATTATTACAGATTTACCTTGGGCTGTTGTAAACCGAAAATGTCAAAATGTATACAAAGATTTGCCTAAGACGTTAATAGTCGCTGCGCAATATGCAAAAAAATGTAATAATGTGTCTGCAGCTTTGATATTGCTCCACTAACATTTAGACAATAAATTAGGAAGGTACTGAAAACGGCCGTTCGAGAGAATGGGAAATTCCTTGGAAAATCAAAAAAACATAGTCATGCGACTACTGGAAGGTTAAATCAATTTCGAATGCTTTTCATTTTTCTTTGATATCCACATTATGACATATCTCGATTCCTGTAACGTACTGATACTATTATGAGGTTGACAATACAGATATAAATGATAAGCTTCACTATTGTGCTAGTAACAATCCACAACGACACGAAACCTGTCCATTGTGAAACACAGTTGAATGCTTTGGCCACTTGAGTGGTAAGAGCGTTGAATATTTACATTGAAATTCTGATCTGAAACATTTTTAAAATTTATTGAAAATTATTTTTAATCCAAATATCTATTTCTAAATAATAAATTAATTCGACGATTCGTAAGTTCGAAATATAGCCATAAACAAAAATCAATTTCAAAAGCAATTTTTAAAAATTGCATCAACTTCTGTCACTTAAGTGATCTCCATGATAATAAACAAGCCTCTGTGTACGTTGAAGCGTGTGCAAGTAACAGCACGTTATTTTTTTGTGCCCAATGTGAAGGAACGAATGTTTATAAAACTTAAAAGCGACGTGACGTCTATCAGGTTGACACAGACGAAAATTTGTTTTCCTTTAACAACACACATTTCGTATCAAAAATTACGCTTGACAGAGTTAAAGGGGCGGCGAATTTACGTCTATTTGTGCATGTCATACGGAGTTTTTTCGCGCGCTTTAACACGTGTGCATAACAAAACAATAATACAAAAATAGGAATCCCATTTGGTTTATCGAGTCTATTTTCGGGTCGTTGGAGTTATTTTCAATCCAACTTCTAATCAAAGCTCAAACAACGCGCGATTCCATAACCAACTCGGCCCCGGAGGCTCAAACTTACCTCATTTCGAAATCGTGGATCTCCTCGAGTGTCAGATTGTTGGTAACGTCCAGGAGTTGCTTCATGTTATCCTCTTTCAGCTTCCTGAGACTCACTTTATTCCCAACACTCTCGACGTTAGACACAAACTCACTGCCGTTTTTCAGTAAAATCGTGGAAATGCTCGAGTGATCCAGAGTCAGCGACGGCTGTTGAACCACAATCGTAGCTTGAGGTGGCTTGCGACCGCCACCAAAATGAACTGAATTTTCTAATGGATTTGTAGTTACATTTATAGGCGACGATGAGGCAGCCTCTAATTGTGCCCCCACTTCTCTCAAACATTTGTTTAAACACACACTACCGCGTTTTTCGTTTGAAACCGGCAGAACCAAATCCCCTTGGCATCTGTCCATCGATTCGCTGAAGAAATCAACTCTCAAGTCAGGTAGCGTCGGCGTCATGCGTGATTTTTCACGGTACTTCGCTATATGTTTCTCGTCGTAAATAAACTTATCCGCGTTGTATCTGCTCGGCGAGTGCTTTCTCGTTTTCTTCTGCCTCACTTTCAATTTTGGAGAACCCTCGTTCTTGGCATCGCTGTCCGCGTCACCCTTAACGGAATTCTCGTTCTGATCGTGTTCTTCCTTGAATTCCCCATTTTTAGAATCGCGTCGAAAATCGCGAGGAGTTCTCGGCTGGTTCTGCAAAATTATGCTCTCACTCTGCGCCGCCTTGTAGCTGTTGCGCCTCTTCGCGTCCAGCTTCAGCGCCTCGATCTGCTCCTCCATCAGGCGATCGACGGTTTTCTCCTCCCTGCGCTTGACGTCTTCGAAAACGAACCTCTCCTCGTTTCTGAAGTAAGCCGTCTTGGGGGTGGGTTCCGAATCGAAGACGAATTTCGTGTCCTGCTGCTTCGCCGTGGCCGGAGTACGAGGCGAAAATGGCTCCGGGCTCCGGCCATCGGAGTAATCGATCGATTCGTTCATGTCCAAGCTGTCTTCGGTGTTGTCTCCGTCGGTGGCCGTCATCGTCGTCACGATCGTGTTCGAGCTGTCGGTGCTCGTGTTGATGGTGGTTTCCGAAGCCGTGCTGGAACCCATCACGATGACCTTCGGTACGACTTGGCCCTAAGATTTACATTTGTAGGATTTTTTGCGATTGATTCGGGGCAAACCTGTGATTTTGAGGCGCTCGTGTTTGCGCGACGGCCGGTTTTGAAGTGGAAACGTCGGAGAGCTGAAGTGGCGGTTGTGAAGAGGTCCTCAGAGGGTCGGGGAGATCGAGGGCCCGACTGCGAGCTGACGGTCATCCTGGGGCGCGGACTGGGGCTGCTGCAGGGTACGCAGCTCTCTGAGGTAACACTCTGGCAAAAAGGAACATAATTAGCTTAACGGGTTTGTGCCAGTTTTATAAAAGTTAATAATAATAAAGTGTCCTTTGAATGGGTAATTTGCGTCCAAAGTACTCTACCATGAAATATAATAATTACTTTAGCAGATAAAATATATCATATTAAAAAAAAGGTTGCAATTTATTGGAGTTTATTTTAAATTGCAAATCCAATTGTTGTTATTGAATTATACAGCTACTGATTTAACCGAATTTCGTTGATGTTAAAAATATCAACACATGTTTTCCTGTACTAATTTAAACATAAATTTGCGTTTAACACACATTAATAGGGATTATTTCATTCATGGCTAATATAATCAATCACAATTTGTTATTTGAGGAAGGAACACGGAATTACAGCGATTATACCACTCATAGTGCTATTTTTTCCTATCCTAGCGACCGCTTAATAAATGATAATCAGCACTGAAGAAAAATTAATAAGTGATAATCTCTCGTGCTGCTCCGCAAATCTAGTGTGCCAGATTGAGTAGAATGCGATTAATAAGTGATAATCCCGCGTGCTGCTCCGCAAATCTAGTGTACCGTGTTGTCAACTGAAATGTCACAGTTACAAAAAATGGCGCGTTTCGGTGATTGTTCGTTAAACAATATTGATGAAAAGCTACAAAATCATAAACCGTGTAACACTGTAAAGTCTCACAAATATATTTGGGCCCAATTTACCAAGTTTTGCAACTCTCGGAATTACATTTTGTCCGAAAAAGTATTAAATTGTTCATTCGTGATATAATCTGACGAATACAATTCGTGGAATCGTGATTATTGATAACAGCATGAATTGATGCACTCAACATGTCAAATAATTTCACTTCTCTTCGAGTCGTGAAATTAATTTTTGACAACATGTTTCGTGTCCCAACTCATGCGATTATCGATAATTTCGATTTCACTTGTTGTATTATATATGATTATACCACTCATAGTGATATTTTTCCATATCCTAGCGACCGCTTAATAAATGATAATCAGCATCGGAGAAAAATTAATAAGTAATAATCCCTCGTGCTGCTCCGCAAATCTAGTGTGCCATATTGACTAGAATGTGATTAATAAGCGATAATCGCGCGTGCTGCTCCGCAAATCTAGTGTACCGTGCTGTCAACTGAAATGTCACAGTTACAAAAAATGGCGCGTTTCGGTGATTGTTCGTTAAACAATATTGATGAAAAGATACAAAATCATAAACCGTGTAACACTGTAATGTCTCACAAATATATTTGGGCCCAATTTACCGAGTTTTGCGACTCTCGGAATTACATTTTGTCCGAAAAAGTATTAAATTGTTCATTCGTGATATAATCTGACGAATACAATTCGTGGAATCGTGATTATTGATAATCGCATGAATTGATGCGCTCAACATGTTTTTGACAACATGTTTCGTGTCCCAACTCATGCGGTTATAGATAATCTCGATTTCACTTGTATTATATATGATAATTCTGATAAAACTTCGAGTTCCTTTATATCGACGTTGCCTA
Source organism: Dascillus cervinus (assembly GCA_949768715.1). Taxonomy (NCBI): domain Eukaryota; kingdom Metazoa; phylum Arthropoda; class Insecta; order Coleoptera; family Dascillidae; genus Dascillus; species Dascillus cervinus. Next base: position 32,680,448 of record OX458318.1, read on the forward strand.
GTTTTCACCAACCAAATATTTTCAAACAATTGTGTCAAGTTTTATACATTAATAAAATAATCTAATCAAATACCATTCAAGCTTTGAATTTCTTCGATTAATTAACTCAAATTTCCTGCGTAGGAACTTTTAAATCGTGTAAATTCGATGATAAAAACGCTCCAGCTACGCGGTCGCGTTTTTAATACTCATTAAATTTACACTCTTTTAAGTTGCTGCGCAACAAGTTATCAAAAATGAATCGATAAATTCAAAGCTCCTGTGGTATTACTACCGATTAACTGCAATTTATTTAAATTGGTATAAAAATTCATTATCATTCATTGTTCGCCCAAAAAATATTTAAAACATGTTCGAAGGGGCATCTGGCAAATTATATTTGACAAGCTGCTTTTCTACGAATTTTATTTTTATTAACCGTCCTGTAACGAACGTGACATGTTTGAGCACATCATGAAATTCATATTTATTGAATTTTGCACTTGTACTGAGGTATGCCCTTTCTTTCCAGTTTCATATTCGCGAAAGATAAAAATAATCTTCCGCTAGTTACAGTTACAGATGACTAGGAGACGTTTCCAGTTAACTGTCACTCTGTTAGATTTGCACAAATGCGAACCTCACACGTGCCAATTTAATAAATGTATTTCAGGAGTGAATCCCCAATTTTTCCCGTTTCGCGCTTTTGGTCCGGTGTCTTACGTTGAATTTAAATTGGGCGTCCTGGGAAGTAATTAATTATTCATGCAACTCCGGCGTTAATTTCCATCGTTAGGCCAATAGTTTCTATTGTGTAAACATTTCCGGTTAAAATGTGTTTAATAATTCCGTACCAAGAAACCTTTCATCTCACGTAAACGCTTGTTCGAGTTTGTGCAGAACGCCGAAAAAAAATAGATTAGCTACCACTATCTATTATCGACTCGTAGAAATTTCCGTCGTTGGTTTTTCCTGGATTTTGCCGAGATCATGAAAACGTACGTGTCGCGGATAAAAATATTTCTTTTTGGGAATTACTAAACTGAAGTTTTCCGATTTGTGAGTCAGGTTTTATCGTCTAGACCGACTAGACAGGCTTGTTAAATCATGGCTGGTTTTAGTGTTAGTTACGACATTGAATGAATCAGATGTGTAATATTACCCAGGAGAATTAATGAGAGCAGACTTGGGGCTGTCAACGGGGAAAACATTTCATCCATAGCACCAAGTAACTTATCTTGTGCTCGAGGCGATTGAACACAGTTCCATAAACAAGAATTACAACGATAAACTTGCAGTCGAATTAAATACTAAACGTGGCTCATGTCCAATTACTAATTGTGAGTCACAGCTAATTAAAGACTTTAGTTTAGGACAGAAAGTTGAAAAACATTATCGTTGAAGTTGCAATTTTGTTTACAATTAGTCAATTATGTAACTTATATGAACGTTTGAGAAATTATAATTTTCCAAATCGACAAACGCACTAACGAACGTCTATCCGTTTGTAACTCAATTGCAAATGATCCTCATTTAAAAGCAGGACTAAATACCCCTCAATATTTGTACAGGAATGAATTAAATAATGTTCCACAAAAACGCCTCAGTTCAGAAATAATTTTTTGTGAATAGAATCATCAACATGAAAAAGAAAATACTTCTGTGTAATGCATAATCCTATTTTGCTGATTAATTTAATCTGCTGGAATCCGGTGAAAAAAGCGACAAAAAAATTTCCGCCGTTCATGAATTCAGGCGACCCTTATTAATCCTTTTCAGGCTGTGAAAGTTTGCGCATCTAAGTTTACTAAACTCGTCAAAAAAGTGCACACTTTTTATTTATAACCGATATTATATTTGTCGAAAATCCCAGGTCAAAGCAGGTCATATTGTGAGATGCAGTCTATTTATACGCAACTTGATCACGTTTAGTAGTGTTGTGTCATGCAACCTGCTGCTATTTCGGACGATATTAATATTTATACGTTTCCCACTTGAGCTAGATTTATTTTTAACGGTCCTAGCGCACTTTCGCTATCTCATCGATTTAAATCGATGCTCCTTGCAAAATTCTTAATTAGGTAAAAAAAATTGTTCCCTTAACAAAGGCGAGTCGCGATACAACAACAAAAGATAAAGTGAAAATCGCAATTAATATCCGAGGGTGAAATTTCATTATTCCCTTTTATCTTTGTTTTACTCATTCATGCGAAATTATTATGGCGTCGACTGGAATGGACTAGATGTGAAAAAACAGTTGCAAGCCTCGACACTTTTCGTGTTGAAGTGAGTTTAAATTACGTGGTAGCAATTACAAACGGTCTCCACAGCGGTGGTGGCTGCTTTTTTCAGTGTAGCGCGGAATTTCATTGTTTAGATCTGCGTTTAACCTTTTCAGATCGTTTGTTAAAGATTTTTATTAAGCAAAATTAATGTAATTGGGTCATTATTAATTTGGTAGATATTTTATAACTCAAAATGAACCGATGAGTTCTGTTTGAAGTATATTTTGTCGTTGAAAAGTGAGAAAACGCCTTAATATTTAAATAAACAAGATGAAATTCTAAATAAAATTTATACACTCAACAAGGACTATAATTACATATTTTACTTATGCAGCAATTTAATTTCTTTTTGAGCTCAAAGGTCGTTTGAGTTTTAGTTGCAAAATTACCGAAGTTGTGCATATTAAAAAGCTCAACGTCTTTATTCTTCCCTGTCAGTGCAATTGTAAATTATAGTCAATAAAGCTTCGAAAACTCTCGAGGAATTCTAGCTGTAAGCTCGGAAATATAAAAAATGTCTGTTTAAGGATTTTACACAACATTCTTTAGAAGCCACCCAAACTCGTCTAAAGTTTTCTGGTAGCCGTACAAATCCCAAGAGAAAAAATGCTATTGTTCGCTTAATTATTGTTTACTGTACATATTGTGTTAGCTATTTGAATTCCCCCAACTCGGTAACGATGTGGGCAACCACACAAATAGCGAAGTAGTTTGGCAAGTTACTTCCAATACACAAAAGACTACAGTTTTTTCACCAGTGGAGGTTTGTCATTTACCCGATGTAACATCACATTAAAACTTGTTTTTTTCGAGCCCAAGTATTAAAGAAGGAAAAAAGGTTCCAATAAAAAAATGTAATGTAACCTAAAGATGGCCAAAAACAACATACCGATAATGCTTGTAAACGTTTTTTATTTAGTAACTAATGAAAAGATGATTTATCATTTGGTTCCATTTCCCTCATGTCGCTGAAGATTGTATTAGTTTTCAATATTCGAAAAATATAAAAGATGCATTTTTTCGAATAAATACCAGGCTCGGAGAAAAGATAAACAAGTTAAGCAAATAAGGAATACGTATAAAACTGGATAATTCGAAAGTTTTAGTGATCGCACGATAAAATCAAACCTTTTGATTTTTAAATTTATGATATTTACCTCAGAACTTTTACAACCCAATCAATCAAATTAATTGGTTAAGTAGCTTCGACTATTACAAAATAATTTATTTTCAATCCCATCCAACAGTAAAGTTTCAAACTAAACAATAATCATTTTTAACTGTTGTAAACGCAGATTCAGTTAAAACAAATAAATTTCTGGTTGAATCATTTTATCGAGCTTTGTTACAGGAAGTGTAGAGATGAAGAGATAGAAATTCAATTCTGTAGGCAAATGTAAAATGCATTATGGGGTTTCTTTTAATAATTAATTACGATCAAACCACAATAAAACACGCCCTTCCAACAGATTTCATTATTTACTTCTCGTCGGGGTTATTGTAGATGGGCAGACGTTCAAAAGCAGATAAAACATAATAGTCACAAGCTACGATTAAAATCTGTTGGGAGTTTTTGGAAATTTGTAGCTTTCGCACCTCTTTCTTGGCAAGATCGTTCGGTTTTCAGTGAAGCGGTGGGAAGTTAATTAAATTAAACGGTGTTCAACCAAAGATTTGCAGTGTTCATTTATCTCAACGTTCCGTTACAAATTCATTTAGTAATACCATCGCAAAAATTTCAATTACTTAAAAACGGCACATAACTCAACTTCATAACCCGCATTTAAATGTGCCAAGTTTGGTTAACCTTCCAGTAGTCGCATGCGGAGTCTCGCTCCGCACGACTATGTTTTTTTGATTTTCCAAGGAATTTCCCAGCGACTATTGACGTCCTAGGCAAATCTTTGTATACATTTTGACATTTTCGGTTTACAACAGCCCAAGCTAAATCAGTAATAATCATTTTCGATACAAGTGCACTGTCCAATAATTTTCAAAGTGTGTGGTTGCTTGTTTCAAGCACGAAGCCAAGTTGTGTGGAAAAGCTGCACAAAATGACAGCGTACGTTTTTTCATATTAAAAAAAAAACATTAATTTATTGTAAATCTTTAAGTTGTTTGACAAATCTCAAGTTAATATTGGTTTGTTCAATATCCACTTTTTGGGGATATTGGGTTATAGATTCGCAGACGGATTGTAGAATCCGCTACAGTACAAACCGGCTAGCCGCATTATAAAACGGCTCGGTTTTGTAAATCGGCTGGTTAACGTTTAGGCGGGTTGTAATACGACTAAACCTTGGTCAGCCTTACTGTAACGACGTTTCGCGTTCTCCAATGCAACAAAATGACGTGTCGTCGTTTTATAAAACGGCGAAAAGGGACTCTATATAAGGAAAACCTTTCTTTGTAGCTATGACAAATATGAAGTCATAACTATAAGAAAAAGGTTTAACTCAATATAAAAAGTTTTGTTTTATAAAATGTCTAACAATTCTTCCTTTATCAAACGGACTGAGTTATTCAGCGATTCATAAAACACCTAAAATTTTGAGTCAAATTGTAAAAAATCTCTGTTCATTCTATATTATACAATCTCCCCAATCATTTAGAAAACGACTGAATTTACAATTCGCCGCCGACATCTACAATATGGCTGATTGTCGCCCTACATTACACATAGTCAACATTCCGGCTAAACAATCGCCCTAAACGTTAATCAGCCGTTTTACAAAACACAGCTGCTTTGTAAAGTGGCTAGCCGCTTCATATTGCAGCGGATTCTACAATATGGCTGCGACATGTACACCAAATTTTAAGTTTAAGTTTAAGTTAAAATTAGCTTGCTCAATGGTTCACAAGAGAACCAGTAAAATACAAGTTCTTAGTATTTATTTTGTACAATATCTAGTAAAATTATTAGTATTTTCTGTTATAGGTAGTATTTATTAAAGTTTTTTCAAAATTTTTCTACTGAAAACTTTTTTTTTAATGTTTATGACATAACAACTTAATAATACACTGGAAAGGCTATAATTTATTACCAATTCTAACTTAAAATATAGAATTTTTGCGGCGCGACTACTGGAAGGTTAAATTTGTACTTTCTTATTGTTACATTCAAAATCGACCCGAAACTTCATAAACGTAAAATGGTCTAGAACATTAAATGAAACAATTAAGGAATTCTCGGAACACAAAATTTTACTTACAGTTATCAGTGGAACATTTTAAATTATTAATTCGCCGAATTCCGTTTCGACGAATCATCTAGTCTAAAATCGTTTTTTTAATCTTTGTTTCTTTTTGCGCGCGTTAAATGATACGGCAAATCAAGGTTAAGTTTGTTTATGTGTTCGATCACGTTGCAAAACAAAAATTTTATATTTTGGCCCTCTTCCAAAAATTATATTCAAGAAAAACTAACAGGCGGTGTAAAAATAATTTTTTTTATTGCTTTAATCATCACTTTGGTTGCAATAAAATTGATGGAGTAAGATTTTAGAGGCTCACCTACCGCAACTGTGTGGGGGCGACTCGGGCCTACGTAGCTCTTTGATATGAGAAAATTACAAGCAGATGTCTTGATTAGTCACCGACAGTCATTCAGAAAGTCTGAAATTATGGCAACTTTAAATGCGGATCTTCAAAAAGACTTTCATTTCGAGCTTTATTAGTTTAAGCAAGGTCGTTGCCTCGAGTGAAGTAATAATGATAATGCAAATAAAATTTTAACGACGTTCCATTTTGATGTCTCCTCAAAAGCGGAGGTCTAATGTTACCGGAACCCTTATTTAACTGTACCGTCCCTGAAACCGACCTAAATAGGCAATCATTCGCTTTTTATTGATTGTTTTGTAATGACATATTTTAATGAGGAATAATAGTTTTTTTTTTTGTATAAGTAAAGTGATTTCCAATAAAGCTACGATTATTAATTTGAAACTAATGAAAATTAAATTAAAATTATAAGTTGACGATAAATTAAACCCTGCTGAAACGCAGTTAACACACCTATTATTAAAATGAATCGTTGTTAATTTCTTTGAGCTTTTTCTTGGTTTTAAATTGAAATTGTAATGAAACGTCAAAATAATTTACAACTTTTGGGCTTTTTGTTAATTAAAATCGCATTGGAGGCGCTTAAAAGCCCCGGAATTAAAATAAATTCAGACAGTTTTTAATTTAATTCAAACAAGTCACAACAGGACGCCAATCTCTTACAACTCATAATCGAGTTTTCATTCACTCCCAAAAACTTCATCGTCGTATTCAATTTAATCTACAATCTCAAAACGCCAATCCGTTTTCAAAAGGTTCGATAATTTCTTTAACCAACTTCAAAAAGTTGAAGGCAGTCGCGCAGAAGGAGAAACGAGCAATTTATTGGCAAAAAAAAATGATTGCTGTTGAAACGTAGGTGAGCTCCGCTTCTGTAATTTTTATTGACACATTTCGGTCGTAAAATTTTTCCTCCGGAGTGCAGCAGAGTCACGCTCAACTAGCCGACTGTAGCTCACCCATCCGCCACTTCAAATAACAAGCCATGCACAAAAAAATAAAATAAACAGAACTTTGATTGCAAGTTCGACTTGATTATGTAATCGAAATTTAGCTTGCAATTTGTGTATACTGAAACAAAAATCAGAACCATACACCAGATTCCGTTTTTCTAGGTAAAATCATGCAAATTGCAGTGCACATTTTCATAAAGTGTGCTCCGGTCAATTTTTTTATTTATTTTTATTCTTTCCGACTTATGTTAGAATTCACATTTTCATAAAGTGTCTCAAGTAAACTTTTTTTTTCATTTTCTTGTTTTCAAATGATTACAACAAGGGTTTAATCTTAAGAGTCGGTTTTCCTAGGTAAAACCATGCAAATTGCAGTACAGTGCATAAAGTGTGCTCAGGTCAATGTTTTTTTTTCCTTTTTTTTGTTTTTTTTTCGATTTATGTTAGAATCCACATTTTCATAAAGTGTGCTCAGGTAAAATTTTTTGTTTTCAAATGATTACAACAAGGGTTGAATCTTAAGAGTCGGTTTTCCTAGGTAAAACCATGCAAATTGCAGTGCATATTCATAAAGTATGCTCAGGTCATTTTTTTTCCGACTTATGTTACAATCCATATTTTCATAAAGTGTGCCCAGGTAAACTTGCAAAAGTGAAAATTTTCAGCCCTTCACACCTCTTCAAATTGTTGCCTGCAGTTAATAGGAAAAACCCTTTTATAGTATTTTATATGAAGGCTACTGACTTCAGAGAATACCAAAAGGTGGCAGAAAAATTAAACTTCAGAGTGGTGCCTTTTTCTTCAGTGAAACAGTTGAAATTTACATCAACACAAAAGTTTCACGTTTCCTATAAGCTTCAGCATTATGGGTCATTCGTTGAAAAAAAATTGGATCTTCTGCCTCAGTACTTTTGCCAGCAGTAAACATTTGCAAAGAGCCTGAAGAATGTTTGCTTCCATTCGATAAAATATGTCACCTAAAGAAACTTTTTAAATTTATGCCGCCTGTTGACAGCGAGTTCATTGCAACGTTTCTTAAGCAGTACAAAGATCCAGCTTCTTCCAAAAATAAGAAAAAATTAAAAATGACCGAAGAGATAAATTATGAAATGCCTTCAACGTCTTCCACAATTTAAAGGGCCACAACAGTGCAGACAATACCAAAACAAACAAAAAAGTTTCAATTACTTTTATATTACATAATACCTACTTACTGTAGTTTGATTTTTAGTTTTGTTCATTTATCATTGTTTTTTTGCAGTTACAACACTTTTGATTGAATATTTTACAAAAACTTATTTATTTTTCAATAATCAATTTTTTCAGTGCTATGGAAAAATAGACCCAAAAATAGCATTAGAAAGTAGTTACTAATTGTAATGAATATAAAGGTTAAAAAATGCGCATGAATTGCATCACGAGTACCAAAAACAGCAACCATAAATTTTTAAAAAACTTCTGACAAAGTACAAAATGTTCTGTTAGAACATTTTAACACTCGACCGACGAAATGGTACACGTTTCGTGAGCTTTCTGAAATTAATGATAGTGAGCGTTAAACCGTTATTAATTTTAATCTCCATTTGACATGTAATAGCTTATAAATATTAACTAGATGTAGTGAACTTGGATTATAAACACATTCAGTTGTAATCATTACAATATAAAAGCCTCATTTAATCGTCCTTTGGTAAAAGTAAAAAGAAAAATATAAACTGAATTTAAACGTAACAATTTTTATGCAATATAGGACGACGGCAACTAAAACTTGTATAACTTGTGCACAAAAGATACATGTATAACTAGAAATTTACTAAAGTAAATCATTTTAGCGAATTTTGGTGCACTCGACGATAATGCAGAATTGAGCACATCCTCGCCTGTTACCAATCCATTTACAGCCGCAATGCTGCTGTTGCTGCTTCTATAGTGAGTGCATGCCTCATGCAATTAAAATAATTGCAGTTGGTCGTTACAAAATAATTCTCTTATGAGCTGCACCTTTCCAAATGGACCTCCAACAACAGGACAATTATTTTCGCATCTCTTGACAATTCGTTTAATTAAAACTCAAACGTTTCATGAACCAATTTATTGAATTAATTATGAATTATATTTTAAGCCCAAAAGGTTCTTCCCTTGAACCGAACAATGAGACTAACTTCGCCAAAAGCATGTTACGTCTTGAGAAATTTCCCATCGACGCTTTTTGTTCATTAAACCGGAATGTATTTCGAAACACTAATTGTTTGTACTCAGCTTTCCACCCCACGGTGCTTGCGCAAGCTTGTCGAACGTACAACGCGCCTGAATGCACTTTGCAGACGTGGTAGGGGCAGATAAATATTCACGACGCATTTTCCGGCGATTCTTTCACCGTCGATATCGAAACGCCGAGTTTGGGATTCGTTACGGTCTGCTCACTTTCGCGCGAAGGCGAGGCAGGCGGTCATCTGACGCAAAGAGTGACGTGTCCGCTATCCTGTTTCGTTATACGCATCGCTTGATTCGTAAATGATGAACCCACATGACGTAATAGAGCCTGGGCTTAAATGTCAAACCCAATTTAATGATAACAGGGATAAAGGCAATTACACCGAAAAGGCCCAATCAACAAAAAGCATGACCCGGCTTTGTTCCTGACAGGGAAAATTAAATTATAAGATTACTTGTTAATTTTGCGAAATGGGAAAAATTTAAGGCGTTAAGGGTATGTTGTAAAAAAATCGGTTAACAGATTTCTGAAAAAGAACTATTTGGCTTTCATAAATAATTTATTAAAAAGTACTAACGATATTGCTGATCTACAAACAAAGAAAAGCTAATCAAGTTTTTCACAAATACAAAATCGTGGCAAATGTCATAAGACAAAATTAACCCCATTGGTTTGAGTCGTTGTTGGGCATTTACTATTGTATCGCAATCTGTCAATTCGGGCAACATACAATTTTTATAAAACTCGGTTAATTTTGGCAACAAGCAGTTATCTCAAAATTCTTCATCTTTTTTAATTCTTATTACTTCCAAATCAACGTCGGTATCTACATAAAACCAAATCATACAAATTTTTTAAAAAAATATTTACTTGTCATTGAATTTAAAAGTATGTGATTTGTCACCTTTAATCAAACAGCAAATTGTTTTCAAATTGTTCTGGACAGCTTGACATATATTTTGGTCCCTCATTGAAAATAAACATTTCACTTCCAAGAACCAAACCATTGAACTCGCCCATAAATACCGGTTTTCTTTTGAAATAAGAAAACCACAAGAATCTAGTTTCACTTGCTCTCTGTTTATGAGTAAATTTACAAAAAAAAAACAATACAGTTCCCACATTCTATAGGCTTTAATTATTAATTGATTCTCATAATTTTTAGATAATTTTATACATTGCAGCAATCTTTCGGACTACATTCAATAAAAATATTAATAATTTAGAATTGCCGTTGTTAAAAGCATAAATTGCATTCGGGATTACGAAATAATTAATATCTTTTAATTGATAAAAAGTTACGCATTGATTATTGGGGAATTCTTCCCAATAAAATGACAAAAAAATTTTTTTTTTAATATTAAAAGGGTGAAGAACGTGGAAGAACATGTAAATCTAAGTTCGAAACTATTAATAATAAAAAATTTTTGTCTGCACTTCAGTCAAATAGATTCTTATAACATATTCCATGCTTCTTTTTCTTTCGTTTATTGCCAAAAAACCAAATTTTAGGTTTAAATATGGCATCGTTCTGAAGTCCTTAAATTTTTGTTGATGGAAAAAATGTTTGGGCGTTGAAATATTCCAAGAGCGTTTGTGGATGGTTTTTCTATATAAGTAGCTTACGTTGCAGGAGTTCAAACTATCTTCAGCCAGCCAGAATCTCCTTTTTTATTCAAAACTAGAGGGAACGCAAATTTTCTGTGCGCTAGCGTTTCTTTGTGACTAAAATCACGAATATCCTCGCTTTCACAAAAAGCGTGTCTCAGATTGATTTCTGTTTATGCTGCGAGAGTGCATTCGTTGTTTTTGTATCAAAAATTGAATTTGCTGATTCGCCAAAAACGGTAAAATGTAAAGCACCGACAAATTGGACAGAATAAAGGGCGCTACAGTTTTTGATCAGAAATTGGGCAAATTTTTATCCGGAAAACAAAATGCGCAAGAAACTTTCTCACAACTTGACGAACTGAATAGGATAACGCTAATAACCTACAATGACTGCTTAGAAAGTCTGGAACCATTCAAAGAGCAAAAACGCGTTTAAAAAGAAACTGATACATATCGGTAGCCGGAATTAACAACATTGTAACTGACAATTTGTCGATTTTCACTTTTTTCACATTTGATATCTTGGGTGTGATTTACATGATTTAGTAAACTCAAATTGTTTTTTATTTTTGGTTTTATTATAAAAAAAAATCAATTTTTATCTCATTGTATCTGCAATAACGTACTTACTAACAGATAAAACATGGTAAAGAATTTTACTGAAATTTAATGCGTGACCTAAAAATTGTAACATACTTTACCTTTTCAAGAACTAACAAATTTACTTACATAAAATTGTACCAAAACTTACAATGTTGTTGTCGGGATAATACATTCTTTTACGCCCTTTCATAAGAATGTTAATAATTCTTACAATGTTATTCTTCGGATTCCTTTAAGATTTATTGACTTACAATGTTCCTGCAGCAATCGTTATCGGACTAAACGACGACTACGCACACTTACAATGTTATTTCCCGCTTAAAATTCGGTAACATCGAAACACGGTAGTTTGATTTTATTTGTATTTTGTGAATATGAGTGAATTATATTGTTAGTAAAACAATATTGTCATGTCTTCACGTGGAAGGAAAATTTTGGAGTTGTTACAAAATCAACACGGTAAGTAAGACTTGTTAATTATTGCATTGGTTCAACCTAACCTCGTTATTTTAACTCAGACAACCGCCTAAGGCACCACCTTGGCGCTCGGAAAAATGTGTATAAATATAATTTTTTTTGACGCAGCTATTAAAATCATAAAAGTCCTATGCTACATTTTAGATAGTATAAAGAATACGTGGTGTAAGTTTTACCAAAATCGGTTCAGTAAATTTTCAGATATCTTAAACACCAGTTTGAACAAAGTACCCGAGATGCGGCCGTACTTTGCTGCGCTCACTTCAAATTGCTAGAACTCCGAAAATAATTTAAACCTTCAAATGGTTAAACGTTTAAAATATCCTTGAAAAGTATAAACAATAAATCTAGCCAAAAAGGAAAAATTGATTTTCTGAAGATCTCAAGGTGGTGTAACTAATAAGATTTTGTTATTCTTAAGATATTTCCGAAGATTCGAATGTTAATAAAAATGATTCCCCGTTATCAGTAAAACTACTAGAATATTATATCGTACTTTATTATAATTATTGTTACAAGCAGTCTAAAAAGTTGCAATGTATTGGAGCTTACAATATTATTACAAAAAATTTCAAAAAGTAAATGAGTTGTAAAACAATTTATAATCTGATTCGATAAAAATTCTGTGTGCAAAATAATTGTAAGCGAAGTTACAATGGTATAACTGCAAACATTACTTCTATGAACAATGGTAAACGCTGGTAAATCCGTTAAATCAATAATTTTCTCAAAATAAATTATACAGTGGTGTTATATGAGTTAAAATAAATGAGTATCCAACAATTTTAAACCCAAAAAAGAATTATCTCGGCAAGAAAAGGAAAAGAAAAGATGTAGAATCTTTAAAACGCTCTCCTGAAAAATTACGTTTTGCTAGTTACAATGTTGTTCATTGCGGCTACCGATATTCGCAGCTGCATTATTTTTGTTGAGGTATTCCAATTCTTTGATATGAAAAGCAATAAACTCTTCGTGTTGCAAAAACTAGGAACAGCCGATCCCGGAGACACGCCACACGCCAATCTTCAGTTTTATGATCCATTCATCAGATTTGACCGTTCTGTAAAGACGAACCCTTTCTCATTCATTATAAACACATAAACGGAATTAAAATGGGTTTCCTCTCGCAGTTTCAACAAGCTCGTTTTAACTCTGATGAACCTGAAGGACAAAAGAAACTGATGGAAATTCAGTCCAAAGGAAGCAATTCTCCTGTAAATAAAATATATTGAAATCGTCAGTCCGATGGTTTCAGTCGATGTTGCGGTGGCGTTTCCAAGGTCCACAAGATGTTGGGCGTTTTGTTTCTCCTGATTTAAACAGTTCAAAGCAATCCTTGAATATCTCATTAAAATTCTGAATTCTATTTTTTAATTTGCATGTCTCATAATTTTGAAAGCTCAGCAGAAGTTGAATAAATTAAATTTAGTTTCCAATCACCTAAAGATACGTCAAAATCAGGCTAATTAAAACTCGGGTTAGCTTATTTTTATTGTGAAAACTTTAACTGTTTCAAAAATTACTGCGTGTGACACCCTCTTAATTAATCTCGCCAGAAAAGAGTTTTAAAAGTTGTGAGAAGAAGTTCTAATTAAAAAGTTTTATTTAGTTTGTGGAACTGTTTATAATACAACGGCAAAAAATCTTCATAAGCGGGATTTTACACTTATTTATTTATCAAATACAGGACAATGAATTATGGATTTCGTGTTACAAGAGTGAAACTCAAAACGCCTTTCCGCAAGTCATTCAAGTTTGAACGTACTGTTCCAAATTTCAGGCGTCAAGTTATGGGAGCTTATCTTGACCATTCAGAAAAGTTAATCGACCTGAAATACGTTCCGCTGCTATATTAACCTGATTAGCTCGGTCAAATCCCACTGAAAATAATGTCTGAAATTTTTTTCAACACAAAAAAAAATATTTGCATATTCAAAAATTTTCGTGGTGAGTGGAATTTTCAGGTTTCGGCAAATTTGGCAAAAAATTGTTAACTTGAGCGTATAAAGGTCAGACGAGGCTTTCCTCTTTATAAAACCGTAGTCAAGTAATTCATTTAAATGCAGATCAGAGTTTATCTTGTTTGAATTCCATCGACTTTAAGGGGTGGCTTTTATCGCCGAGCGTTTCTCGGCTGCATAAAATATGTAATCTTTGTGGCGTTTTCTTCGATGGTTGATAAAATTTGCCGTTGCCATTCATTCAACCGGAATCACGATATGACGAATTAATTTCGGGAAGTTGATTCTGTAATGTTGGAACTACTTGTGCCAATATTGACCGAGAACGTACAGTACAATCTGCAATATATTATGGAAACAATCATGGTATGTGATGTTAGCGGTTGCCGATGTTAGCAGGCAACAGCGGAAATTTAAGATGCAACGGAGTTTGTTGGACCAATCGTAAATTTCTGTTAGGTAAATTTACACGATTTAAGCATATTTAATGGCTTCTTTAATGCTGTATTTTTCTGGGCCAATCTTTGATCGTTTTAATTCTTATTAGATTTATTGTTAATCAAGTTCAGTTCAAATAATTTTTATTTGGAAAATCTATTCATCAGATCGTTTATATTGCTGAAATTGCAAATTCAGTACAGTACGGATTTACACCAAAACGACATAAACGCCATTTGGTAAACTTTCCTATTTTGAGGAATGAATGAAAATTTGTCGTTTACGCCATTCATAATTTTTATTTGTCGGTTATGTGGCATTTATGTCATCACCCCCTAGCCATTTTTATACAGTTCTGGCGTTTACGACCCCTTATGCCAATTTGATTATAACTTAACCTTTATTAATTATGTAGGCTTCTTCTGACTTAGAATGTGACTTTTCTAACCCAGAATCGACTTTTCTGTCTCAGAATCTGCTTTTTCTGACTCGGAATGTGACTTTTCTGACCTAGATTCGATTTTTCTGACTGAGAATCTGCTTTTTCTGACTCAAAATGTGATATTTCTGGGCGAGATTCAATTTTTCTGCTTCAGAATCTGATTTGTATGACTCAGAATTAGCTTTTTCTGACTTAGAATGTGACTTCTGTGTCCCAGAATCAATTTTTCTGTCTGAGAATCTGCTTTTTCTGAGTCAGAATGTGATTTTTCTGACCAAGAATCGATTTTTCTGAATCAGAATCTGTTTTTTTTTGACCAAGAATGTGAATTTTCCGACCCACAATCGATTTCTCCGTCTCAGAATCTTCCTTTTCTGACTCAGAATGTGATTTTTCTGACCCAGAATCAATTTTCCTGACTCAGAATCTGATTTGTATGACTCAGAATGTGATTTTTTTGGCCGAGAATCGATTTTTCTGAGTCAGAATGTGATTTTTCTGACCCAGAATTAATTTTTCTTACTCAGAATCTGATTTGTAGGACTCAGAATGTGATTTTTCGGAGCCAGAATCGATTTTTCTGTTTCAGAGTCTGCTTTTTCTGAGTCAGAATGCGATTTTTCTGGCCAAGAATCGATTTCTGTCTCAGAATCTGCTTTTCTGACTCAGAATGTGACTTTTCTGGCCGAGAATCGATTTTTCTGCTTCAGAATCTGCTTTTTCTGAGTCAGAATGTGACTTTTCTGGCCGAGAATCGATTTTTCTGAGTCAGAATGTGATTTTTCTGGCCAAGAATCGATTTTTCTGAATCAGAATCTTCTTTTTCTGACTCAGAATGTGATTTTTCTGACCCAGAATCAATTTTTCTGACTCAGAATCTGCTTTTTCTGAGTCAGAATGTAACTTTTCTGGCCGAGAATCGATTTTTCTGAGTCAGAATGTAATTTTTCTGGCCAAGAATCGATTTTTCTGAATCAGAATCTTCTTTTTCTGACTAAGAATGTGAATTTTCCGACCCACAATCGATTTCTCCGTCTTAGAATCTTTTTTTTCTGACTCAGAATGTGATTTTTCTGACCCAGAATCAATTTTCCTGGCTCAGAATCTGATTTGTATGACTCAGAATGTGATTTTTTTTGTCGAGAATCGATTTTTCTGAGTCAGAATGTGATTTTTCTGGCCCAGAATTAATTTTTCTGACTCAGAATCTGATTTGTAGGACTCAGAATGTGATTTTTCGGAGCCAGAATCGATTTTCTGTTTCAGAATCTGCTTTTTCTGAGTCAGAATGCGATTTTTCTGGCCAAGAATCGATTTCTGTCTCAGAATCTGCTTTTCTGACTCAGAATGTGATTTTTCTGTCCGAGAATCGATTTTTGTGACTCAGAATACCTGGTCATATGGCGTTTATGCAAACCTAAAAGCCAAATTTTTTGTCGCTTATACTATTTATGACAGTGAATTGCGCTTTAAATTTCTCTTTCAAGTGATACCAATATCTCAAATTCGATATTTTGGGCGTTTTTGTCATTTTGGTATAAATCCGTCGATCTCAACTCTAAAGGTCACCAATTTTGACTTCATAATACTCATAATAAATAGATTGTTCCGACACTTTTTCATGTAGATCCATTTTTATTAGTCCCCGGTTTTTATTCTCCCATCAATCAATATTAAATCCCACTAGCACAAATGAATACAAACCAACTTACAGTTGGAAAAATTTCTCGAAAAAATCCTCGCGCACAAATTGAACTCGAACAGGTATATCCGCGAGATCAGATTCTCCTCTTACGTGCACACGCATACGAAAGAATTACTGTTCCAATTTCAGAACAAATACACCTCTTATGCCAGGTATTGGGTTTCGATCAATTCGTTCGAGTTTCAAGCGAGAAACGCCTCTTAATGGAACTGGAAAGCATCTATCTTGTAGTTATTAATATAATGAGCTTATCTACTTACAAACACCAATGACGAAGGAACAATGCAAGTATCGCTATTATTCCACGGTGGCATTGTGCTTAAGCAGTCACCAAAACAATCCAAATGGACCTCGATTTCTCTCGACAAAGCACGAGCGCGACGAAAAACTACAGGTAGCCCTCGATTTACGCCGGCTCAATTTACGCCGATTCACAATAACGCCGCTGTGGAATTCACTGTTTCGCCGTGTACATAATTGGGTAATTCACCGATTCTTCCTGTGTTAGACTGATTTTCGTTTCAGTGTTGAGCCGCGACGTTGTGAATTCTTTTTTCCAAAAAATGTAAGAGATCCAAAACTTTGAAATTTTATTTGATTTTCTTAATATTTTTCAATAAAAACATTTCACTTCATTTTATCTTAAAATACATTTTAAAAATTAAATTTATAATACACCTATTCCCCGATTTACACGATACTTTTTTACGCGATTTCGCTTTTACACGGTTTTTAAAATAACGAATTCAAAATAAAATAGTAAAAATGAATATTTCAGATGAGTATATATTTCTACAATCATTTTTAAACTCCGTTTACTTGGTTATACATATTGGTGATTCCCCGTTTTGTATGCACAATAAAACTTCCTACGTATTCACGTAAATTACTGCAGTAAATTTGTGCAAGTAGAAAAGTGTACATCATTGTGTTTGTACTAATCAGAATTTTTTAAACTTCATATTTACTGGTTAGCGATAAACAATTATTTTTTGTAGCATTTTTACAATTTTTTCGCAATAAAATTTTAAACCATAGCAGTTTTTAATGGAGCATGAAAATACCTTTCAAATGAGGTATCACAAGCCCCTACTTCCTATTTAAAAATTTGGGGGTTGAAACTGTCACTCGAAGGGAGTTGAGGTAAGGGATGAAATTTTTACTGGATTTTTACGGGATTTTTTATAAATATGCACAATAATTGTGATACTGAATTTATTCCATTTGACTGGTTCGCACTGTATATTTGTTATTTTATGAATAAACTGTTATTTTCATTTTTCAAAGTATCTTATTAGAAAAAATTACGTTAAATAAATTACGTTGTTTTCGATTTACACGGTTTTGACTATAAAAAATCGGGGGATAGGTGTATATGTATTTTGCATTATATTGTATTAATAAATAAAATGATTTGCTTCTTTTTCACTTATGTAGAACCTAACCCTATACATCCCTGTAAATGTGGGTTCTTTTTACGCCGATTCGATTTGCGCCGGCTTTTGTAAGAACGGAACTGCGGCGTAAACCGAGGGCTACCTGTATTTTAATTGAATCGTCGTATCATTTTCAGCGTTTCGGAAAATTGTAAGAATGGCAGAGTTCCGAAAGCAATTTTTTCTTATATTTTAACAATGTCCGAGAGGAAAAATTCGGTCACGCAAACGTTGTCATAACTGACGGCGTTGTTAATGAGCCGAGAGGAAGGGGCAGGCGAAATTTATTGCAGCTCGTAAAGCACAGGCTAATTTAATTCGCCCGGGACAAAAAAGCACTTACTAGATTTTAAGGCAATTATTAGTTGTCTCTTTTTTATTGCCGGAAAAGTTTTGTTGGAAGTTTTTCGGAGGGTCAGGCGAAATTGCTGCGGAAAACGGATTAATAAGAGAAATGAGTTGAAAGTTTGTTCTCGGCGCGGATCGCCTGCAGGCACTTTATCAGAACTATCTCTTCTGTTTTGTTGTCTAATTTGCCGATACACGACCTGGCGCATAAATAAACTGCGTAAAAGCGTGTCGGATGAATAAGGGAATCCTTGCCATTAAAACAACGTTATTTATACATAAAGTTGGACTAGCTTGTTTCTGATCAAACTTTTCGCATCTATTTTATATTATGGAACATGAAACGCTGAATTACTGAAAATGGACTTTTTCTTAAAGTTTGTAAAATTCTTGTTCGTTTTTACATTTTGTTGGCATTTAATATCAATTTGTGCTTCTAATAATAGTTTCACATTTCACAAATAAGGTCACATTCAGTAAGTTATTATCAACGATAATATTTTCATTAGTTACAAAGTTATAATTAATTTTTATTCGGTCTTCATTACTGATTTCATTGTGCCTGTGAAATTTGTCACGCAATAATGTCTATCATTAATAAAAAGCAAAATTTAATCGATCATGTTTTTACTGAAAAATCATCAAACTAATTGACACATACTAACTTAGTATCATACTAACAATAAGAGCAAGTTTTAATACTAAAAAAATTGAATTTTTTCCTGAAATAATTGCTAATGAAACAAAACTAAAACTCGGTAGCCACAATAACAACATTGTAACTAACAATTTGTTGATTTTCACTTTTTTTCATATTTGATATCTTGGGTGTGATTTACATGATTTAGTAAACTCAAATTATTTTTTATTTCTTGTTTTATTATAAAAAAAATATATTCTTATCTCATTGTATCTTCAATAACGTACTTACCAATAGATAAAACTTTTACTGAAATTTAATGCGTGACCTAAAAATTGTAACATACTTTACCTTTCCAAGAACTAACAAATTTACTTAAATAAAATTGTACCAAAGCTTACAATGTTGTTGCCGGGATAATACATTATTTTACGCTCTTTCATAAGAATGTTAATGATTCTTACAATGTTATTCTTCGGATTCCTTTAAGATTTATTGACTTACAATCTTCTTCTTGCATCAATGGTTATCGGACTAAACGACGACTACGCACACTTACAATGTTGTTTCCCGCTTAAAATTCGGTAACATCGAAACACGGTAGTTTGATTTTATTAGTATTTTGTGAATACGAGTGAATTATATTGTTAGTAAAACCATATTGTCATGTCTTCACGTGGAAGGAAAATTTTGGAGTTGCTACAAAATGAACACAGTAAGTAAGACTTGTTAATTATTGCATTGGTTCAACCTAACCTCTTTATTTTAACTCGGACAACCGCCTAAGGCACCACATTGGCGCTCGGAAAAATGAGTATAAATATAATTTTTTTTGACGCAGCTATTAAAATCATAAAAGTCCTATGCTACATTTTAGATAATATAAAGAATACGTGGTATACGTTTTATCAAAATCGGTTGAGTAAATTTCCAGATATCTTGAACACCAGTTTGAACAAAGTACCCGAGATGCGGCCGTACTTTGCTGCGCTCACTTCAAATTGCTAGAACTCCGAAAATAATTTCAACTTTCAAATGGTTAAACGCTTAAAATATCTTGCAAAGTATAAACAATAAATCTAGCCGAAAAGGAAAATTTGATTTTCTGAAATTCTCAAGGTGGTGTAACTAATAAGATTTTGTTGTTCTTCAAATATTTCCGAAGATTCGAATATTAATAATAATAATATATCGTATTTTATTATAATTATTGTTATAAGCAGTCTAAAAAGTTGCAATGTATTGGAGCTTACAATATTATTACAAGAAATTTTAAAAAGTAAATGAGTTGTAAAACACTTTATAATCTTATTCGATAAAAATTCTGTGTGCAAAATAATTGTAAGCGAAGTTACAATGGTATAACTGCAAACATTACTTCTATGAACAATTACGTTTTGCTAGTTACAATGTTGTTCATTGCGGCTACCGAAATGTAACCTAGTATTAATTTATATAATCTAGTATTACTTCATTTGCCATAGACAACATGAACTAAAGTCGGAATCGTTATGTTCGCATTTATATTTGCTCGAAAGACCGTGTTATTCTTGGAGAAACCGTTGCAAAAATTTCATGCAAAAAATAAATTAAAATAAATTTGCTTGAATTTCTAAAATTGGTTTTACCATAAAAAAAAACACCTCACCGAATAAATCGTATTCTATTTTACGTATGCTTTCGAACCATAAACTAAATATTGCGTCTACCACATCAAAGTTGGTAATGGCACAATTTAAATGCACATTTATATTCCAATCTAATATAATTCAAAGATTTAATTTACAACACGAAGATTAGTTGTGATACGTAAATAATAATAAAGGGAAATTTTCAATGATCGAAATCTAATTACAAGTTAAATCACGCTCTAAAATTAGAAAGGGTGCGAGGTTTACAGCAATTTCCATAAATTTCTCAAGCTTAAAAATGTTTTGATCCGCCTCGCACTTTATTCATCGACAGAAATTTCCCTTTAGATCAGATCTGGGTAGTATCAATTTTCCCGGAGTATATATTCTGCAAAGCCAATTCCTTCTATAATTCACCGTACATTTTATGAAACTGATGCTCCTTCACGGGTACAACATTGTAGCACAATCTCTTTTTAATATCCTCTCAGCACAAAACTTTAATTGGAGTTGAAAGACGTCGTTTCACAGACAATTCTCGATGGTACACTGATTTTCAGTTACTTAATCCGTACCATGGGTTGTTGGAAAGCCTCAAAATTTCAGATGATTTTTTTGACAAAATTTGATGTGTTGGTAGAATGTGCAATAAATGATGAATACATATTCATGACGAATACAAAAAAATGTTTTTTGAACGCAACTTATACTCTTTAACCATGTTAAATTACTGTTCGCCTCGGGTAACAGAGTGGTTCGATTTTCAAAAGAAAAATCTACCTTCATGCTGCGGAGAAGGGTTTATTGTTTTATAAGACTAATCGTTTTACTCGCTCGAAATGTATCTTAATTTTTTTGCTTGGATTTTCATGGCGAATTAAGGGTTCATAAATTAATTTATTCAAATTGACTTGAAAGGGCGCGAAATCTCCGGTTGGCTCCAAAACAATAAAATTAAAAAAACGTAGCGGTTTAGTGCCGATATTTTATGCTTTAAGAGAAATTTATGGGTAATTTCTGTTCCGATAATGGACCGTGTGCGTTGTATGTACCGTGAACCGGCGACTAACAGCCAGAGAGGATCAAATTCAATTTAGTAGTTTACGTAACGTTTTACACAAAACGCCAAGTCACATTAATCACGATATTTAAACTAGGCGGCCCCAAGTTACGCCGTATTTTGATTAATTGTTTTTACTTGTTAATAGCAGCGTTCAAAGGATTACTAATTGCTCATCCGCAATTACAATTTGATTTTATTGAAACGGGGCTTTCCGTGACTGAAAAATTAATATGACGAACAATTTCATTAATAAGTAAATGTTTTGATGAATTTATTGAATGGGTTTTGAACCGGCAATCTAATTTACTCGGCGCTGATTAATGTTAAAATTGAAATTGCAATGTTCACTAAAAACGCTACCGCTAACAAAACGGAACCTAATTAAATTCTTTTATTCTTTTAACCTTTCAGTAGTCGCACCTTTTTTGAGACTTTAGTGGTCGCAGCGGAGTGTAACTCCGCAAAAGAAAATTCTATATTTTTTTGAAATTTTAAGATAAAATTGGGAATAAATTATAGCCTTTCCAAGTGTATTATTAAGTTGTTATGCCATAAACATTTTTAAAAAAGTTTTGAGCAGAAAAATTTTGAAAAAACTTTAATAAATACTACCTACAACAGAAAATACTAATAATTTTACTAGATATTGAACAAAATAAATACTAAAAACTTGTATTTTACTGGTTCTCTTGTGGACCATTGAACAAGCTAATTTTAACTTAAACTTTAACTTAAACTTTGGTGTACATTGTTACCTAAACGGTCTTATGCAGCCACGGCGGCTGCTTGACTGAGCACGGACGTTGTAGCTGGCCATGTTTTACTGTTGCCACGGGCAAATAAAATAAATAGAAACGTCACCTTTTTTACAAAGGAATGACGAGACGTGTTTTTTACAAGCTTCGCATTTTTATTTGTGTTTGTGCCGTGAGTTCTTATTTTAATGTTTCAATGAGTTTGTAACATTTGACGGCCCAACGTGGGGCACAAGGAAAAGGGCTTTTTCACCGAACTTTCACCAACGACTCCGATGCCGCGATGCCGCGACGCCCTTCTGGAGGGGGATCAAATCCTAACATCAGGAACCTCCAGTGGCGCCCGCAACCGATGATCGCTACACGATTCAGCGGTAACAGCTGCAACAGGCGACTCCACTTCCCGGAGCTCCGACGCACAGCGTCGAACTACAAGGGGATCGTCAGCGACCGAACAGCGCCGCGAAGAGCTGCATTCCGCCGCCTTCCCCGCTTTCGGCATGACACGAAAGATGCCTGCGTACTAGACCCGCGTCACTCCATGGGACTATGGATGCCTGCAGCAAAGTATGAACAAGTAGCAAGCAACCACGCAACCGACCACCGCTGTACCGACCCGGTAACAGAGTGCAACTACGCACCACTGCAAGAACCATTATGTTGAGTAGAAACCGGAAATTACGAATATAGGTTGATTTTGCGATGTCGCCAGGTCGCCAAGACCCGCTTTGAGAAACTACGTTCTGACGTTTTGGTCAAACTGGAATTAGTACTCGAAAACAAACACGTGCAATCTCTCGGTGGGCATTTATCCAAATTGATAAAAGGCCTCGCAGAATTGCACAAAAACACTCTTGGACTACTGTCAGTACCTCCGCTATTTCCGATAGAAGTCGATTTGTCAAACAGTGCTTTGCAGTACAAATCGACAACTCCAGTGGTTCAAGATAATGATGAAGAGCATGAAATAGAAAATGGGGAAGTGCAAGAAGTGCCTGAACCGAATTTAATTTGTAACCTGGATGTTTTGGATGACGCCGAACCAGTTGAACTGAGTCATCGATGCCCGATTTCGGAACTATCCAATTAGAATCTGATTATAGTGTTATGGATAATCTTACTCTTTTGACGACCCTGCTTCCCGGAGTCCCAACGCACAGCGTCGAACTACAACGGGATCGTCAGCGACCGAACAGCGCCGCGAAGAGCCGCATTTCGCCGCCTTCCCCGCTTTCGGCATGACATGAAAGATGCCGGCGTACGAGACCCGCGTCACTTCGAGGAACCTGCAGCTAATAGCTAACCATAAACTATTTTCTTTATAATATAAATAATCCAAGGCAACAGCTACTTCCAACACCGTGCTCAGCCTTTAGGGAGGGGCGTGTTACCTAAACGGTCTTATGCAGCCACGGCGGCTGCTTGACTGAGCACGGACGTTGTAGCTGGCCATGTTTTACTGTTGCCACGGGCAAATAAAATAAATAGAAACGTCACCTTTTTTACAAAGGAATGACGAGACGTGTTTTTTACAAGCTTCGCATTTTTATTTGTGTTTGTGCCGTGAGTTCTTATTTTACGTTCAATGAGTTTGTAACAACATGTCGCAGCTATATTGTAGAATCCGCCGCAATATGAAGCGGCTAGCCACTTTACAAAGCAGCTCTGTTTTGTAAAACGGCTGATTAACGTTTAGGCAGATTGTTTAGCCGGAATGTTAATTATGTGTAATGTAGGGCGACAATCAGCTATATTGTAGATGTCGGCGGCGAATTGTAAATTCAGTCGTTTTCTAAATGATTGGGGAGATTGTAAAATATGAACAGAGAATTTTTACAATTTGACTGAAAATTTTAGGTGTTTTATGAATCGCTGAATAACTCAGTCCGTTTGATAAAGGAAGAATTGTTAGACATTTTATAAAAAAAAAACCTTTTATATTGAGTTAAACCCTTTTCTTATAGTTATGACTTTATATTTGTCATAGCTACAAGGAAAGGTTTTCTTTATATAAAGTTTCATTTCGCCGTTTTATAAAACGGCGACTCGTCATTTTGTTGCATTTGAGAACTCGAAACGTCGTTACAGTAAGGATGACGAACGTTTAGCAGTATTACATTCCGTCTAAACGTTAACCAGCCGATTTACAAAACCGAGCCGTTTTATAATGCGGCTAGCCGGTTTGTATTGTAGCGGATTCTACAATCCGTCTGCGATATCTATAACCCAACATCCCCAAAAAGTGGATATTGAACAAACCAATATTAACTTGACGATTTGTCAAAGAACTTCCAAATTTACAATAAATTTATGTTTTTTTTTAATATGAAAAAACGTATGCTGTCATTTTGTGCAGCTTTTTCATCACACTCCTTGGCTTCGTGCTTGAAACAAGCAACCACACACTTTGAAAATTATTGGACAGTATTAAAGCTTTCAATTTTAAAATAATTGGAGTAACTTAAAAGTGAAATAATTACCCGTTACCCAAAAATAGATCGCAATTAACTTAAAATAGCCCAGCGGTAAAATTTGATGTTCTCGTTCGGAAGTAACTGATTACTTAATTACCGACACACCCTGTATTCATTGAATCATTTCCCAGAAGTGTGAAACTCCATCCAGACGTGGAGTTATCATTCGCCATTATAATTGAATTTACTGCAATTTAAGTCTTCTTCCATTCACATCGATCACTAAATGGATCATCAATTAACTCGGCATTGCGGTTAGGTATACAACACACTCCTGTTTTGTAAGCACATGAATTTATGGTGCAATCCCTTGCACGTAAGCCACTGTCAATTTAAATCCGTCCCAGCATTTTATCGAACTTTACGTTCGCATGTTTCAAACAATAACAGCTTTTTGTGTTTATTGATTTGTTAAATTATGAACACATATATATGGATGCAGATTATTTCGGGAAGGTCAGATGCCATGAAACCTGAAATTAGAGGCATAATATTTTTTTATATTCCAGTCGTCCTATTTAAACTCAGTCGATTAATAATTGTAATTAATTCTTGTTAAAATTAGCCAATTGGATACTAATGGATTTATTGTGGTGTGTTTTTTAATTCCAAAAACGGTTACACTGAGAGAAATAGATTGCTACCAATAGATATTAGTGATTATTCTAGCAATCACTTTTATATTTACATTTACGGTTTTTTGTTAGCATTAATATATTATTAATATATTATTTAGATAGTTATTGTGAATTTAAACATGGAAGATTGTTGTCTTAAAAATAATTAGTTTTAAAATAACACGTTTCGCTATTATTAATGTGACCAAATGTACTCCTTTAGGGAGTTT
The DNA here is from genome assembly GCA_949768715.1 of Dascillus cervinus. Lineage (NCBI taxonomy): Eukaryota > Metazoa > Arthropoda > Insecta > Coleoptera > Dascillidae > Dascillus > Dascillus cervinus. Next base: position 32,705,872 of record OX458318.1, read on the forward strand.
TGTACTCCTTTTTTGTAAACCGTACTCCTTTTAAAATGAGTACTTCAAAAGTACTTCTTTGCATTCTTTTTTACTCTTTTGTACTTCTAAAAATATAAAAACTTGGCATTTAACTTTAACCTTTAACCTTTAAAAAAAGAGTTTCCATTTATTATACAAAACAAAGGAAATGATAATTCTATGGTTAAATGTACAATCTGTAAAGGAGAATCTTTTATTGCGATTGGTGGACGAAGTGCAATAACAAAGCACATTGATACTAAAAAACATAAAACATCTCTTTCAAAGAAAAATAATCACTTCTATTCTTGGGCGATGAAATTTCCCACTTTCTTGTTTTCAAATGATTACAACAAGGGTTGAATCTTAAGAATCGGTTTTCCTAGGTAAAACCATGCAAATTGCAGTGCACATTTTCATCAAGTGTGCTCGGGACATTTTTTTTTCTTTTTTTTTAACAGTGCATTTGTTTATTTAGAACAGGTAAATAATCACAACATAACCTCAACAGTGTAAAAATTCTAAAATATCCCCGAAAGAGAAACACGAAACGATAAACCCAGTTTGGTTAGGTTAGATTAGGTTTAAGATCTCTATCTCTGTCAATCTTAGAGCAAATCGATTTTTAATTGCACCATCGTGTTCCTCGCAAAAAAATACAGAAGTTATCATGTTAATATGACGCTCTATGCAAAAAGAAAAAAACTTGTTTTCCTTGGTTTGGCTTATTATTTGGCTTATTTATTCAGTTAACATTCTTGTGAGTGCTAAATTAAATATATGATTATTACAATACCAATATTTAAAACGACAATATATTTTCTAATATATAAATATTGCACCTTTAACATTCCAAATTACTGTCCATATATAAAATATAAATTATATTTAAGGTGGGTTTGGTAGGTCTAGAAGTGAGGTTAGAATTATTGAATTTTCAATTCAAGTTAATTTAAATATTACAACTTTAAGAAACATTTACTCAGTGTTACACTGTAGCCTACTTAATACCGAATGAGAAGACATACTTGAGAAATTTTGGTAATGAGCAAATTTTAAATTAACTTGGATTGAAAATTCAATAATTCTAACCTCACTTCTAGACCTACCAAACCCACCTTAAGTTAATCATAATTATATTATTTTTGACCATCTATTTCTCTCAGTGTAGAAGGCTGTGAAATGATATATTTTTTTTAAATAACATGATACAGATAAAATAGAGTCTAATTTTTAAAGAATAATAAAAATACAATTCTTCCGCAGGGATTTCAGCTGCTCACTTTACCACCAACTACGCAGAGATGATAACTTAGTGAAATTTAATGATTTTAATTAAACTTAACACGTTTCCCTGGCGAATAGTTACAATAAAGGGCCATAATACCAGCTGCAGATTTAATCATCTTTAACAGAATGGCCAGGGATGTTTTCTTTCACCATGAGTTAAATTGCATTCGGATGCAACAATTAGTAATTTCGTCGCTTTATATCGGTGTAACCAACTTGGATACGCTTAACCACATTACACCGACGTTTAATTTGCTCGCTGCTCCATCAATTAATTTCGACGCTCACAATATCCAGTAACTCGATAGTGAGTTTTCGCAAGTCAATTTAATCTTCGCAAAAGGTTCCAATGAAAAATCCATAACTGGAGATCGGTACTTGTTTTTTTGTCGGCGACTGAACCTTTTCAGGAGCTTTAAAAATGTCCGGGAAAGATTAAATCGTTAGTGCGATTGGTTAAGCCCGGCCGTTCAACCGCAAACCCCTTATGCCCCCTGCTTTAACGGATTGAGCAGCCGCGTGTAGATCAAAGTGTGGCGCACTCTTGGTCGTCGTGATACAGATTTTGCAGAAATGTCATCTCTCGGATATTTGAGTTTCGCCCGGTTTTGCAAACTTTGAGCTTTTTTACTTGAACAGCGAGGGCGGTTTTAATGAATAATGGAAATCGGTGTTCGCATCTTAGTCGGTGCTGTTCAAACTTGATTTAATGAATCATTAACTACAAAGTGTCTTGAAGAGTAGAATCGGTTTAATTAAGTATCCTTCGAGCTTGTTCGGAAGAATTAAGGACTTGAAGTACAAAAAGAAACAAAAAATTGCCATTTGCAATAACTGTTTGAATATCCACGTTGCCAATATCTCAAACGGATCTTCAATCGCTGGAGTGCAATATAAAGTAATCGACTTTTAAGATTCAATACATATCAGGAGACAAACATTGGAGAAGATTTATTGGTCTACAATTTTTATTACAATACTTTTTTTACTGTTGTAACGTTTTACACATTATCAGTGTTTCAAAGGATATATTAAAACAGTCAAATGTGATATGTCGTAAATGTCTGCGTTATTGCAAACGAAAAAAAAAAGAAGTCAAGAGATTTAATTATCGTTTAATTATTTAATATTAGTTTTTGTCTGAGTTCAAATTTTCATAATTTAATATTTACCTTCATTGTTTCACTGCGGTATAGAACGGTAAAAGATTTAGTGCGTTTATAACGTCACGCTTTAAATATTTTACAACCGGAACTAAATGGATTCTGAGACAGAAAAATCGATTATGAGTCGGAAAAATCACATTCCGAGTCAGAAAAAGCAGATCCTGAGTCAAAAAAATCGATTCTGAGTGAAGAAAGGTAAATTCAGAGTCAAAAAATTCAATTCTGAGTCAGAAAAATCACATTTTGAGTCAGCAAAGCAGATTCTGAGACAGAAAAATCGATTCTGAGTCGGAAAAATCTCATTCAGAGTCAAGAAAAGCAAATACTAAGTCAAAAAATCAATTCTAAGTGAAAAAAGGTAAATTCAGAGTAAAAACTTCAATTCTGAGTCAGAAAAATCACATTTTGAGTCAGCAAAGCAGATTCTGAGACAGAAAAATCGATTCTGAGTCGGAAAAATCTCATTCAGAGTCAAGAAAAGCAAATACTAAGTCAAAAAATCAATTCTAAGTGAAAAAAGGTAAATTCAGAGTAAAAACTTCAATTCTGAGTCAGAAAAATCACATTTTGAGTCAGCAAAGCAGATTCTGAGACAGAAAAATCGATTCTGAGTCGGAAAAATCTCATTCAGAGTCAAGAAAAGCAAATACTAAGTCAAAAAATCAATTCTAAGTGAAAAAAGGTAAATTCAGAGTAAAAACTTCAATTCTGAGTCAGAAAAAATACATTTTGAGTCAGACAAAGCAGATTCTGAGACAGGAAAATCGATTCTGAGTCGGAAAAATCACATTCAGAGTCAGAAAAAGCAAATACTGAGTCAAAAAATCAATTCTGAGTGAAAAAAGGTAAATTCAGAGTAAAAATTCAATTCTGAGTCGGAAAAAATACATTTTGAGTCAGACAAAGCAGATTCTGAGACATGAAAATCGATTCTGAGTCGGAAAAATCACATTCAGAGTAAGAAAAAGCAAATACTGAGTCAAAAAATCAATTCTGAGTGAAAAGAGGTAAATTCAGAGTCAAAAAATTCAATTCTGCGTCAGAAAAATTACATTTTGAGTCAGACAAAGCAGATTCTGAGACAAGAAAATCGATTCTGAGTCGGAAAAATCACATTCAGAGTAAGAAAAGCAAATACTGAGTCAAAAAATCAATTCAGAGTGAAAAAAGGTAATTTCGGAGTCAAAAAATTCAATTCTGCGTCAGAAAAATTACATTTTGAGTCAGACAAAGCAGATTCTGAGACAGGAAAATCGATTCTGAGTCGGAAAAATCACATTCAGAGTAAGAAAAAGCAAATACTGAGTCAAAAAATCAATTCTGAGTGAAAAGAGGTAAATTCAGAGTCAAAAAATTCAATTCTGAGTCAGAAAAATTACATTTTGAGTCAGACAAAGCAGATTGAGTCAAAAAGTTAGTAAGTGGTCAGTTGACACGCAGTAAGTAAAAGGTATATCTGTAATAAAATATGTAATAATTCTTAGGTTTATATAGAATATCTAGGCATTCACAGAATTCTGAATTAATTATCACATATAATTATGACATGTCATCATAATTTATTGTAATGTGCATTTATACAATGCAACAAAAACCTACTACAATTTCTTCCTTCTAAATTGTTTTGACAAATAATGCAGTTCAATACAGTAAAACCTTAAGAAATGACCTACTTTTACGCTGTTTTTGTAAGTCTTCTATTTGGCATTTGACATAACTTTTCAATTAAAAAATTTTATGTGACAATATTTAACCGTCGCCACTTGAATTCAATTTACATTAATCTCTCTGAAACATTCCCCTATCTGGCAACACACCTTGATAATTTTTAGTTTCCAACGTCCTCAATTTCCCGCTGGAATCACACAAGAAAATAATTGTGTTCAGTCCCGAAACGGGCCAAAAGAAATTTTCTAAATCCGACCTGGCTCTCGACATCTCAAGGGTCAAGCTTCAAGTTCGCCCCAAAGCCCGGTTAATCCACAAAACTGACTTGTGATCGCATTACGATAATTCATTAAAAAATTCAGTGACGGTGAAAAAACGCGCCGAGACATTTTATTGTGTTGCGACTTTGCGACCAACCAACGATGATAGTTATCTCGAGATAACCGAATCAGATTCATTAATTACCGTAATAATCACAAAGCAAAATTATTCCACTGATTTCGCTTTTATCGTTTTGTTGTTTTGTTCATTGTTTTTTGTGTTTTGAAAGCAAGGTGAGTTATGAAAAACTTTTTTGCTGTTATGGCCGAAATTAAAAAAACAGCCGGCGCAAAAATTTTGTATAATAGAACCTCGTCGTAACTTACATGCGGTGGGGGGCTGGAAGGTTGATGAAGGGGTGACGTCTGGCTGCCGGGGGGAGTTGTTTTTTGTCGCAGTCGGGCCAGGGCAGTGCGCAGCCCCTCCGTTATAGCACTCTCGCCATCGCCTCTGCAAACACAATTCTTTAGAACACCTGTAGTATTTTTAATATCAAGCATTTGTAAAAAAGAACTATCCGCGGCAAATTTATTCGCACAAATCTCGTTCGAGTTAGTTCAAGTGTATCATTGTAATGCTGCATATTTCAGTTTATTAAATTCCTGCTAAAATCCCGGTGCTGCGAGAGATAAGAACTTCATTCGAACATAGAGTCGACAATAATTGTCAACAAAAATGTTTCAAAACAGAACAATTCTTATCGTTACGGATTTGATGATAAATTATTCAAGTTGCGACAGTATGAAACTATGCTGTCGATGCAAAAATTAATTCAGAATAATTTGCGAACTGAACTATTTGAACTGTAAAATTGGTTTATTATGGACATGCTTTAAAATTACGAGTTCATGGTGCACGCTTTCTGCAATTTGACTATACTTAAATTGCCCTAATTTACCCTTTTGTCGCGACCTTTGTTTATAGTTTTAATCCATTTTTAATTGTCCGATTTTTCTCGTGGAAGGACTCAAATTAACCGCGGTTAATTTATCTCAAATTGTAAAGCTCAAAATCTCAAACTTCTAAAACAGCATAAGTAGTTAGGAAGATTAACGGCGTTCCACCCTAAGATTTTCAATACAAGTAAAACGCAATTCCTTTTTATACCCTTATTTTTAATTTTGAGCTGGCCCCAAGCCATAATTAAATAATCATAATTAACCATGTTATTAATTAAAACATCAAATTCCGAAATTCCTGTTTATGCCTTCAGTTATCAAAATTTTGTATTACAATTTTTTGAACTCGTAGATTAGTTTTTTTTATTTTGAGCTGACCCCTAGCTGTTTTAAACAACGCAATAGTTTTTTATTTATTCAATGTTCTTTAGATCAAGAACCGAAATTAAAATAGGTAATTTTTGCCGATTTCTGAGCCACGTCAAAAAGATTTACAACTTCGCAGTAGGTGATTATGGTTTCCCAGCAGGGATATTTTAACAACAATAATATTCGAAATACTTTTAAAGCCAGGTTTCATTTTCAAACAGTATATTTGAAATAATTCATAGTAAAGACTTTTTTTAAAAACAAGCTCTTATTAAGACGTAGTAAAAATTTAAAACTAATTTTGATATTGACTTAAAGGATTAAAAATAAAGACACATTTTAATAAAAGGTTGTTTTATTGAAAAAGTTTTTTTACTATAAATTATTTTTTAGTCTTGGACAATTTTAATCTTTATTATATACATTAACTTTTTAGGATATAAATTCAACTCTAAGGTCATATTAATTTTAAAAATCGCTCGTGAAGGCCCCTTTAAAGAAATGAATGAGAATAAGCTTAAATTATAATTTCTTTCCAAAAAAGTTGTTTGGCTTTTTTATCCCACATTAATTAAAAAAAATAAACTGTAGTGGTAATAACTTATAGTAAGCTAAAACTACAATTTTCTGTAAAAAAAAAACACTGCGTGTTAAGGGGTCATGTCAAAAAAATGTGAAATTGAATTTAAAAATTAAGCTGAAATTGTAATTTTTAATTAATTAAGCTGTAGGATTAACGACTTATAATGTTATTGTTAATGGGATCTAATTTTTGGCTTGTTAGTAAGAAATATATTTTTACACCAACTTGATTTTTTGTAGGTAGGTGTAGGTGTAGGTGTAGGTAGGTGTCATTATACGTTTGATGGAAAGCTAATTTCCAAAATATCAATTTGGCAAATTAAACATAAATCGAAACCTTCGCAATTTGAAACAAACATTTTCTGTTGCCGTTTAGAAAGACATTCATGCAAATAAATGCATATTTTTAAAATGTTTCATCTCCCTCGCATTTAATAACACAATTTCTCGCAGGCAGAAAAGCACGTTAATTCTGCAAGCTTGAGCGACCATAAAGAAATTGCAATTCGAAACGAGGCAAAAAATGAGGTGATCGTTATGGAAGACGAACCGTTTGTTTAAGAACGTTCGTGCATGTTTGCTTGAAAAATAAAGAAAAGTCAAGAAAGTTGTTTTTTGGAAAACTAAGCATAAAATATTCTTATGCAGGCATGTAACCGTATCCGTACAATTACCGATTAAATATGCTGCTAACAAGGCTCATTTCATTTTTATAATATAAAATATAGCCATTTTAATATTGCAAGAATCCTAAATGTATTATAATGGCTTTATTCATGTGTTGATTTATTGAATACTTTTCTACATTTAACTTGATGTATTCTAGGAATCTTTTATAAGCTTTATCGAATTTATTGACACGATTTAGTAGGAAATGAAAATAGCAAGTTTTTCAAATTAAACCCAAAACATTATGGAAATGTTACACAACACAACAAACGTCAGTGAATGTATGAAAACGCTAAGAATAGATTGTCAAGTTTTGTTTTTACTAAATATCAATTCGATTTCTCTTTGAGTAATCATGTAAGTAAATAGGTAAATAATAACTTGAATAAACAGAAACACTCCCGCATTTTTTCCCCATTTATTTACAATCGCTGATCGATTTTATTCTTTTATATTTTATACCCACAGTCAGTTCAATATTTTTATAAAATTTTCTTAACACATTTGCATTAATTTCTGAAAAGTAATCAAATTTTAAAAATGTGTAAAGAATAATTATTTATGTTAACATCAACTTTAGTTTTTATTAACGAAAAGTTTCCATCCTGATTTATCATCGTTCATCGCTACGACCTAACGAAAGATTAAAAATTGGTCAGATTTTAATGTACAATGAAAATCGTTTATAACACACACTTGTATATGTTAAACTGAAAAAGCAATATTAATTATAGATAGGTTGTTAAATTCGTGCTTTTTTTCTACTATACAAAAAATTTCACATTTTTCCTTTCACTTGCCAGATTTCTTGTCACTTAAAATCTGTGGTTGACACCCAAACCTAATCCAATAAAATGCGACGTTTTACATATAAAGGAACCGTCACCAAAAATCGCATTCATCCCTCGAGCGTAAGCTGATTAATTCCATCAATTTGCAACACGATAAATATCCAAATCCGCTCCCCCAAACTTTTTTAATAAAGAGACATCTGGTTATAAATAACCACCCGGTATAACGCGAGGAGCAAGATAATATAATATTTAGGTCATTGCGTTTTCACTACATTACTCCGGGGACACTTCGATTAAAATTTCGTTGCTGAAATTCATTAATCTAATGTAGAGAAAAGGCCGGCGCTTCGCCGTTGCCTTTTCTACGATTTTTCCCAGTCGCCACCGAACAAAGGTAATTTTCCAGCTGCGCTATTTAACCGTTTCGCCGAAATGCGCTCGTAAATTCAAAAGGTGATCGAGATTCATATCGCGGCATTTTACAAAGATAAGCGCGGTTTTAAAACGCCGTTTGGACATCATCGACGGCATGCATAAAGCGAACGCGGCGATAAGCGTGGTCGGCGTTAAAAAAGTATTACCGGGAAGAAACTGTTTTAGATGTCGCGCACATGTCGCCCCATGTGGTTTCGATTTTTTCAAAGCGAAATCCGCATCACCGCCGGTTCTGGAAAGTTAGTCGGCGACTGCACTCACCCCCGAAATCTCTTTCTGGAACAGCGACGTAATTCTTTTTTCCTCGACAGAATTAATGTTTATTCTTGGAAAATTTTAACGGAAAAGAGATTAAACTGTAGTTTAATCTCTTTTTCCGTTCAAATATTACCCATATATTTTGTTATCAATAATATTGTACAGTATTCATATTGTGCAATATATTGCGCAATAATATTGATAGGTTTTCCATAAAAAAAAATTTCGCCGTGGCGAAAAGCATCGTTATTAATATAAATGTAATTTATCAAAATGATGGCGGCGTTTTCAAATGAGTCTTGTTGGATTTGGACCATTATTATTAATTAACTGATTGTCTTACCGAATTATATAATATTATTTCCGATTTTTTTTGTTGAAATTTTTATTTGATACAAAATGAAACATTTTTTGAACATAAAGAATTTTTTTATGTAAACCTAATATTTTATGAATATGCGGGTTCTAGTAGCACACAACATTTATTTAATACTTATAAAATATTTAAAAAACATTCGAATCTTTTCGAATATTTCTAATATTTTTAAAATATTTGTAAAATATATTTAAAAGATATTTCTTAAAAATCTTTTAAATGTTTTTTAAAAATATTTCTAAAATATAAACAAATATTGTCATAGAAACATTTTTTAAATATTCAAAAAAAATATTTAAACATTTTTTTTTTGCTGCTAGAGATAAATCTAATATTTATTGAATGTACAAAAATAAATATTATTTCCTTTACGTAAATCTAATATTTTTTGAATATGGAAAAATAAATATTATTTCCTTGCTACGAATTTAATATATCTTGAAAATACAAAAATAAATATTTTTCTCATTATGTAAATCTAATATTTTTTGAATATTCAAAAATAAATATTTTTTTCTTGATATAAATCTAATATATCTTGAATGTAGAAAAATAAATATTTTTCTCTTGATATAAATCTAATATTTCTTGAATGTAGAAAAATAAATATTTTTTTCATTATGTAAATTTAATATTTTTTTCCTTTTGTGGACTTATCATTAATTATTAGTAGAAATCAACTTACAATTACTCGTTAATTGATTCCTTCATCCAGGTGTTTTCCTTTTTCCACAAATTCTTTTATATTTCTTATTTATTTAACATTTCATTTTACATTAGGATTTTTTATTAAAATCACGTAACACAGTAAATTACATATTAAAACTATTGTATCAACCACAATTTATGTTCCGTCAACCACTGTCTAAAAACTATTTACACGTTGTGCAAACATATTTTTTGAATATGCAAAAATAAATATTTTTTTCTCGATGTAAATCTAATATTTCTTGAATGTAAAAAAATAAATATTTTTTATTTATGTAAATCTAATATTTTTTGATATGCAAAAATAAATATTTTTTTCTTGATATAAATGTAATATTTCTTGAATGTGGAAAAATAAATATTTTTTTCGTTACGTAAATCTAATATTTTTTGAATATGCAAAAATAAATATTTTTTTCTTGATATAAATCTAATATTTCTTGAATGTACAAAAAAAAAACATTTTTTTTATTATGTAAATCTAATATTTTTTAAATATGTTTTAAAAATATTTTAAAAATATTTAGAAACATTCGAAAAGATTCGAATATTTTTTAAATATTTTATAAACATTAAATAAATATTGTATGCTACTAATGTATTTGTCGGTGCGTTGTTTCAATTTTCGTAATGGAAAGTATTGTAATTGCTGACGTGTGCAACTGAGACCGGCATTTACCGCCGGATACTTCGGCGATGCGAATGCCTTCAACCTTAATGCGGGCTTAATTACATTTTCGAATAGCATCAGCATGTTTGTACGGGAAGCAGCTTTCACAACCGGCACTGACATCACTGTATAACGAAATTTCCGACGCTTCATGAGCTCATAACGAACTTGCGGGAAAAACGTTTACAAAATTTCACTGTCTTCGACTCCTTCATTTTGACGCGTAATATCGTTACGATTCGTTGCTACCGAAAGCGAAACTTAATGCCTTTTCATTTGAAGAGATTCCTTATTAAAGCAAACAATTCCTCACAATTTTTTTTCACTTCAAAATTAGTATATTATGATACGAGTTTAATAGGAAGCATTTTGTCGCACGCACGGGTTTAGGGCACGACGAGCTTGCGAGGAGTGCCCCTAAAAGAGAAAGTGCGACAAAATGCCTTATAAACGAGGTATCATACGCTATTTTTTCTACTTTGCCACATTTTTTAAGCAAATTCATTATAAACACTTTTAACGACTCCACGAAAATTCCCACCGATTCCGACACACCCAATTAGTTTTTCCATTTATGTTTAAGTTGTAATAGTTGGTTTCTTTTTACCAAAATTTGAGGTTGTTGAGATTGTAGGCGAGTTTTAATAAAAAAATATAGTTCATAACTCGATCGAAAGTGGGATATCGTGTTGCTCGTGTACTTGAATCACTCGGCTACGCTTCGCTTCGCCTCGTTCGTCAAAGTTCAAACTCGCCGATATCACCCACTTTCGACTCTAGTTATGAAATACACTATTCTCGCAAAGTAGAAAAAAACTTTATGCAATTGCAGGTTGGTCTACTGAAACAAAACAAAAACCGTTTCCAATTTATTTAGATTGCCTCGTCGGAACTCTTAATTTTAATTCCGAACTGGGAAATGCAACGAAACGGGAATACAAACCGGCGGCGTCCGTTCGGTTAATTTTAACACATCATTTGTCCAAATCCAGTTTCAGCATAAAAGTTGAAAGTGTTTCTGAAATTTTACGTTTGACACGATTCCGACAGCGTCGAGAAAAAGTTTCCCCACAGTCCTCATCGCTCGAGGGTTAAAAGTGGCGACAAGGACAATTGCGATTTTCTTACAATCGAAAATTCGACGCCTCCCATCCATGAACTATTTTTACGGAATTACGATAAGATAACGATGTAACAATTAGACCCATCTGTTTACGTTTTGTTTTGTATTGTATTCGGTTTATTTATTAAGTTTATGAACATTTGCTTAACGATAACATAAAATAACATAACATAAGTAATAACTACAATAAATAAAATAACTCATTAAGAGAAGAAGAAAGCGGGGCTGTACCAAGAACAACGTTGCAAGCAACGTTGCCTCTCTGTATAGCCAAACTTATTCGTTGCTTCAAATATGTTTTGGCTTGAGGAATTCCCGTTGTTTGAACAATATGCCTCCCCAAATCTTCAAGGAGAGAAAGGGCATCACTCTAAGGACCCAAAGTTTCCCAGCGAAGGCGACGAAAAAATAATCATCACAAATTGACTTATATTTTTTTTTCTTAACATTTTCTGCCAAGTGTGCAGCAGATTTTGCAAAAAATGAAGAATCAGTCAAATGAGAAGGGGCAAGTGTAACCGTACAAGTAAAATCCCAAACTAAAGATTTGCCTACTTTCCATGGAATAACTGTAATGCCATCTGGACGTTTGTCATCATCCCTCAGAATACCATTAAGTTCAAGGATACAAGGGATGTTGGCAGAAGAGAAAGCACGTTTAATAATGCCATTAATACAGCTGTGAAGAGAGAGTCTACCGGCACTTTTAATGCACGATAAACCATGATGACCCAACGAGTCTGCAGAAGAACCGCACGAGCAGATATGAGGATGACAGAAATTGATGCCCAATCTAAGTGAAATTGCAATTTGTAAAAAGTTTTTTTCTAAAAGAGTACCTAATTTACAAGATGGAAGAGTTTCAAGCCAAGCTCCAGATTCAAGTTTAGATCCAGCTAATAAGATAGCTTTTTGTGTGATGTTTGAGGAAGATAATAAATTTTGAAATATTTTCTCACAGTCAAGTTCCAATTTCTTTGAATAGAAAGCTCTTTTGGAAGTAAATACGAATTAGAAATTTCCTTCCAATAATCAACAGCCTCGTTAAGGGATGTAATTTCAAAATGAGAAAAACTAGAAGGTAGAATGGACATAATAAGTTCAGAATTAGAAAATATATAAGACAAAAAGGCAGGAGAGGAAATATCAATTATAGACCTTATACCTAATCCACCAATATGGATTGGTAATTCGGCTTCGAGTCCAAGATCTTATTGTAAATTTAATATTCAAAATTTTTTCCAAAGAAGAAATAACAATATTATCCAATTCAAGACACTCATTTTTAAATTTCCAAAAAGGACAACATCTAAGATTATAAGTGAAATTAGGTATCCAAAAACAATGACGGAGTAAAAATAAACTAATATGAGAATTAATTTTACATAGATTTGAAGAAAGTAAAGAGAATGTATCAATTTTTTTAGAAATTAATGGTGGAATTGCTGCATCGAAAATAGGACAACCAAGAATAAAAAAGTCTTCAACATTACAAATTTGAATACAAGGAGCTAATAATTCGAATCTCTCCAAAAGTGAAGACTTGTCTAAATCCGATACATTATAAAGGAAGAAAAGTTCGCATTTATTGGAATTACGAACCAAACCAATTTTCTTAAATTCGGGATTTAAAGAACCATCATCTAAGTACCAAACATTCAATTCTGATTATAAGTGATTATAAGTTTTAGATAAATAACCTGCATACCCTGTTTGAAGAACGATAAACTTTTTGTTGGCATTTTCTGAGGGGCACCTCTTGATTTCAAACACCGTGTAGAACTTCGTTTTAAATGTTTAAAAAAAAATCACCGAATAGACCATGTTCGAACTCGCAACGCACGTGGGTAATCGATCGAAACAGGAAAATGACGCGCAACTACCCTACGATCAAAAAATTAACAATCCAACACATTTCTCGCGGGCGACGATTTTCGATTTCTTCAATTCGTTTCTCCACTCGGAATTTCTTTTAAATGCATTGCGCGACCGCCTGATCCAGTAGATTGCCCGATGAACACTGAATGTGGAAGGGATGCGTTACACGAGCATACCTTGACAGGACCTTGCGCGCAAGCTCGCGAAATAGGGGCGCAATTACGCACTGCAATCAATCTATTTATTATTTTGCATAAACAACCCAAACGAACGAATTGGGAAAATTGATTCGTCAAAAAAGTTGCTTCTTCTTGGCCACCCCAACGTTCTTGGAACGGTATTGCATTTCACGCGTTTTAACCCCCCAGTTTCCAGACAGAAACCAATTTTCCCAAGGGGGCGAAAAAAGGGAAACATGTCTCGCCGGGCCGCTCTTAAAAGCGGGAATTTGTCTGACGAAACCCTTTTCGCACGAAATGGGCCACAATATTGTCCTGTTGAGATCATTTTTATTGGCTGATTGACGGGATGACGCAACGGTTTCTTAGGGCGACTATTAATTATTGTGTGTAGGTGAACGTCCCAGTTAATTGATACTCTGCACTGAGAAGCTGTGATTCGAGTGCCTGTATAAATAAAGTGGGTAAAAGTTTCAATTTGATTTTCGTGTAAAGGGTGAGCTGATTGATTGTTAGAAAGTTGCAAAGTATGTTGCCATTCTTTGTTGCAATGTTTAGAATAAATTTCGAGCTTAAGGTGAATAAAGGTTTATTTAAAAACTGAAATTTTACCAAATGGACTTTTAGCTGAAGCAATCCAACACCGAGAAAAAAGGTTACAATGTTTACTAAATTAATTAATTTAATTTTCATTGTGCGTATAGTGCGTAGGTGCCAATTTAACTTGCTCGTGGATCTTCAATATGTTATTATATTATGTAAATGAAATGTCACGTTAAATTATAATTTATGACCATTCGTGTCGCGACAACGCCATTCATTTCAGAATTTCAAAATTTGACCTGAAAATAGCAAGTTGTTTGTTAGAAATGCACTGTAAATCAATTAGACGTTCACTATTACTCCTGAAAAATGTTTTAAAATCAAATATGATTAAAATAGCAATCATTATATTAACAAGTTCAACAAAAATAAACAACATTTATTTTTTAGTAATAAGCCAGAATTTGTCAGATGATTTTTCCCAGAAATTAGTCGATAATGATTGCATTAAAAAACGTAATACAATCTCTGGACTCAAAAGTTTCTTTTCTAAGGTGGAAATAAATTTATTTTCAACGTATTGAGTTTCTTGGAAACTGTGTCTGTTTAGTGTTTAATTATTGATAAAAAATGGATTGATTCTACGTAGTTGTGTTTCATGAGTCCAGTTTACACAAAAATTTATGAAATCTTGTAAATATTTCCGTTTCACTTTATGAATTGTAAAAGAAAACAATCGACTTAATAATTTTAGGAAATATCGTTGCATTTTGTATTTGTATCTTTGTATTTCAGCTTAATGGTGGAATCAGATCTGTTCAACAGAATGTGTCTAACAAGTCCCACATACATTTTGACTGCTAGAATTCTTTAGGGAGCTTTAAAGTATATTGGAAATTTGTAAAAAATGTAAACAGAGTTTTGGGGATAAATAATTCGTTGACTCATAGTTGTATGTCAGTTGTGAAACACAATTGCATAAATAATTTATTGTTAAATTTACCTGCCCTTAAAAAAAAAGTTTGTTGTCATTTCTAGACGAACTGAGGTGGAAGGATAAATGATAGCACGTGTGCAAGTGGCTTTCATCATGTTTACATAATTTTAGATAAGGACATTATGTTGTTTTTTTATTAGTACGACTTTCCAACAACACAAATACCGCAGCCTGGTATATTTCTATAAAAAAACCACGTTTGACGCGAATGTCCTTTTGACGACTAGGAATATCAATCGATCGATTATAATTTTAATTTAATTTGGATGAAAAAATACTTTTTCGGTGATCGTTGATTTACGGGCCAATTTAATGAATAGGAAATCGTGCATTTATGACCCCTATAAATGAATGATTTCTTATAAATGCACGTTTTCGATATCTAGGCAACAAAATATACCATTAAATTAAAATGACACTTTATTTAAACAAAATGAATCCAAAATATACCAATAAGAACTACAAATTTAATTAATTACTTACGTTATGTTATTATACTATAATATACTATACTATACATACAACAATATTAACGCGCTCGCTTCGCTCACGCGTTAAACTGCCTCAATTACTAATCGCTCTCATTAACGCACATGTTGGTTAAAGGACTATTAAGAAGTGGCCAATATTTTTAATTTTGTTGGTAACTCCATCATAAGAGTCCAGTTCGTAGTTTTTAATTTTAACTTTAATGAAAACAATATCTTTTTAACGGCACTTTTGGCGCAGCGCTACGAAACAATCCGTCGCACATAATAAACGCGAACAGGTGCGTTATTCCAGCTGAAATACGAGTCTCGATGTCTCATCTTACCCGAAACTCTTTGTCTTTATTTCCTGTGGCAGTTGAGAGCGTGCCTACTTTTCGTAAAAATGTACAAATCACACAATTTTACGGAAAGATTAATGACATCGCGTCACATGGGAAATTCTAAGTTACAAAATTATGAATTAAAGACGTCCCCACCCTGTGGATTACGAGTGTAATCTCAAAAGAAATTTGTATGGCGCTTTTGGCGGTTATACCTTGACTAAGTTTCGTTTAAATCAAAGTTGTTTGTAATTGTACAACTTCCGAACTAAATTAGGTTAGTTCCCAAATTACATATTCAGCCACGATATAAATCATTCGAAGTTCGTTCCGGTTTATTCTCTGAATGTCGCACGTTTCCCAAACTATAACAACAAACGTAAAAAATTTGCCCAAAAATGTATCATAATCAGATTACTTCCTTCAAGGAGGGAAGTGGCGGCTCGTACATAAGTGCTACAGAGCTGCAAAACTGCCAAAAAATTAACTTTGTTTGTATTTAATTTATAGAACGTAATATTGAAAAAATTGAATTTCGTCACAGAATTTTATTTTCTTAATCGCAATAACTCGAGGATTCAACATTCCAACAAACCAGTTAAGTTTTGTCGTGGTTGCAGAGGAGCGGACCACTGGGCCATTCGAGGCAGTGCACAGAACTGCTTGAGACACCCCCACTACCCCCCTCGCGCCCTGCACATACCCAAACTCTTTCGCTAGTTTAATGCTATTTATGTGCTGCATTTCACGCAGTTCTGTTCCAGATTTCGGACGTGATGTTACGGGTGCTTTTTCGCTTTGTGGCTTTGTCGTTGTAAACTTTGATTTTATACTTTCGTGTTCGTGTAGTGTATTAGTGTTTTTTTGACAATGGATGTTGTGGACAATTTGATTAACTTTAAGCGATTTGTGAAGTATAGTTACGAAGAAAAAATAGATTTGAAAAATAAAGGTCGACCGCTGCCGGATATTATTATTGAAACAAGCGGTATTAGTCGTGGAAAACCATATAAACGTCAGTTCAACAAAGAAATTTATGCAAGGAATAACTGAATTTGTGGCTACAGCAAAGAAATGCTCTTTTTTGCTTTCCATGTTTGCTTTTTGGTGGAGATAAAGCATGGACAGAGGTAGGAGTGCCTGATTTGGTACACTTGATTGAAAAAATAAAAAAGCATGAAAACTCCAAAAGTCTTAACAATTCAATGAAGTTAGCAATATTAGGAACAATCAACATCCAATCTCCAATCTGCTGATTTTGCATTTATTTATTTATATTATACATCCGAAACAGTGATAGCAAAAATTCCAAACGCCGCATTGAACCCGCCAGAGCTGACTCGAAATAAATTTTATTCGCGGCTAACGCCCTGTTTGATAGGCACTGGTTTATAGCGCGTTATCAGCTACTTATCGGTAACTTAATACGATTCAAAATATATCAACTAAAGTCGTCGCTTATTTTATGCAAGTAATGCGTAAACTTTACGCATCGATACAAATTCAGTGTTAACAGCCTTGTCCATGCTTTCTATTGAAAATAAATTTATGTCCGAAATTAAAAAATTTAATGAAAAGGTCATTGATAAATTTGCCAGTAAGAAAGACCGCAGGATCGATCTACAAAAAATAGGTAAGTTTAAATAAAAACACGACCCTAATTATATGAGATGCAAACTGCAGAACACCTGTTTTATTGCACCACGAGCCGCCACTGCTTCCTTACATTGAACGTGGCATTTTCGGTTCGACGTTAAAATCTGCGTGCATGAGATTCAGCAGGGTTCAAACAGTCTTGAGCGTAATTGTGCCAATTCCGTTTAAAATTGTTTTACAAATAATTTCAACGACCTGAAACTACGCCAATGCTATTCGTCTCTTTTCCTTATCGCTCCTTTCGCCCAACGAAACAAGGACATCCCGATTTTAATAAGCACTTCCTAACACCCGCACTATCACATCAAAGCCAATCAAATATAATTGGATTCTCTTATCAGCATTGAACAATTTCGTTACAACACATCCTTTCGTGTTTTTCAAAATCAGGTCCGTCTTCGGCCTAATCCGGAAGGGCCGGAGTCGCGTGCCTCGCAATCGTTTGTGGATTGTAACGTGTCCAATGCAAATAAAGAACAAATAGGAACGAATCGCTATAAATATATCTCGTTTTAAAATAACCGCGCGCGCTTCGAGCGTCGTGACGCGCCCGCATGCGCCAACACAATCGATCCAGCGTCGTAGGCAACAACTTGGAGAGTATCACAAAGATGTCAATTTGTTGTCGCCGATATTGTCAAACCGATGTTAAAAATGTCAGATAGTAGGCGATACTCGGTGAGTCCTTTTTATTTACCTTCCAGTCATTTATTTACGACGCTTGCATTTTTTTTATTTGCCCACTCGATAGTGATTGTGTTACTGGTCATGTTCGAGTACCTGCATATGGTTCTGTTTATATCACATTAAACGCGAATTTGTCATGTCGTAACCTCTTATCGATAGGCTTATCAAAATATTTCAGGATTAAAATGGCCGTGATTCGAGTTCGTAGTCCAACTTAATCAGATTTTTCCAAAAAGGTCCAATTTGTCGGGTGGGCGAGGGATAAATTAATTAATTTTATTGATGGATATGTTTGTAATTGACGTCTGGCATTTAACATCTACAGGATGTCCCATCACTTGTGGCCACCCCCAAAATTGAGCTTTAATTGAAAGTTATTTATTTGAAAGTTGGTGCACGTGTGACTCTGGTATGAGGCTAGAAATTTTCAGTTTTAAATGTTAATTGTCGGCGTTAGTTTTCGACAAAGAAAATAAAAACTGATTTTTTATCAAAATAATATCTCCCAATTTGGTCAAATTTCACTTTTCAAGATCAGTATTATTAAGGCAAAGATATTTAAAGTAAAAAAAAATCAAAAAGCTGTAATTAGTCTAAAATTTAAGGAATTTAAGGATACAGGTAGCCCTCGGTTTACGCCGCAGTTCCGTTCTTACAAAAGCCGGCGCAAATCGAATCGGCGTAAAAAGAACCCATATTTACAGCGATGTATAGGGTTAGGTTCTACATAAGTGAAAAAGAAGCAAATCATTTTATTTATTAATACAATATAATGCAAAATACATATACACCTATCCCCCGATTTACACAGAAGATTGTTTTTTTATAGGCAAAACTCTGTAAATCGAAACAACGTCATTTATTTAACCTAAGTTTTTTTAATAAGATATTTTGAAAAATTAAAATAACAGTTTATTCATGAAATAACAAATATACAGTGCGAACCAGTCAAATGGAATAAATTCAGTATCTCAATTATTGTGCATATTTATAAAAAATCCCGTTTATGATATAATATCCTGCAAAGTAAAAATGTCATCCCTAAACTCAACTCCTTTCGAGTGTCAGTTTCAACCCTCAAATTTTTAAATAGGAAGTATCTTCATGCTCTATTAAAAACTGCTATTGTTTAAAATTTTATTGCGAAAAAAATTGTAAAAATGCTACAAGAAATAATTGTTTATCGCTAACCAGTAAATATGAAGTTTAAAAAATTCTGATTAGTAAAAACACAATGATGTACACTTTTCTACTGGCACAAATTTACTGCAGTAATTTACGTAAATACGTAGGAAGTTTTATTGTGCATACAAAACGGGGAATCACCAATATGTATAACCAAGTGAACGGCGTTAAAAAATGATTGTAGAAATATGTACTCATCTGAAATATTCATTTTTACCATTTTATTTTGAATTCGTTATTTTAAAAACCATGTAAAAGCGAAATCGTGTAAAAAAGTATCGTGTAAATCGGGGGATAGGTGTATTATAAATTTAATTTCTAAAATGTATTTTAAGATAAAATGAAGTGAAATGTTTTTATTAAAAAATATTAAGAAAAACAAATGAAATTTCAAAGTTTCGGATCTCTTACATTTTTTGGTAGAAAGAATCCACAACGTCGCGGCTCAACGCTGAAACGAAAATCAGTCTAACATAGGAAGAATCGGTGAATTACCCAATTATGTTCACCGCGAAACGGCGTTATTGTTATTGTGAATCGGCGTAAATTGAGCCGGCGTAAATCGAGGGCTACCTGTATTGGAATCTTAAGAGTAAAAGTAATAATTTGTGACTATAAATAGTCCTTAGTAATTATCCGCAACGTTACGTACGATTTAAATGTATGGCATTGTAAAATTTTCTCCGAAATTGGAAGTAGGTAACTGTACCTCGAATGGTCTGTCCCTTTTCCATAACCGCACCGAAAATATTTCAAACAAAAAATGTAATAAGTCGTCTTCGAGTTAAAAAAAATAATTCAACATTCACACTTTAAAGTATCTTCGTACTCATAATCGTAATTTATTAGAGGACTTGCAATTTACGTAAATTTTAGAAATCTACAAGAATGTAAAAAGACTCGACTTAGGTACGCTCCTGTTGTTCACATCGACCGACTTCCACTCGACAGTGACAAATTTTTACAATGTCATAAATTTAAATCGCAATTACCTCTGCGGAAAGTACTAACGACTATTTCCTGTCATAAATTACTACTTTCACTCTTGAGATTCCAATATAAGGGAATTTTAGACTAATTACAGCTTTTGAATATTTTTTTTACTTTGAATATTTTTGTCTTAATCATAGTGATCCTGAAAATTGAAATTTGACGAAATTGGGAAATGGTATTTTTATAAAAATCAGTTTTTATTTTTCTCTCGAAAACTAACGTCGACAATCAATAGGTAAAACTGGAAATTTCCAGCCTTATACCAGAGTCATACGTGCCCCAAATTTACAAATAAATAACTTTCAATTGAAGCTCAATTCATATAATTCATATAATTTTATAAAACTTGTTAGGCGGTCTTGTAAACATTTTTATTCGAATTTCGCATTTTCGGGCAATTTGCCCGTGAAATTAAATTGCTGATTTAACAAAGCGCTTATTAATAACCAAAACTGACAAACGGCAGATTTAGTAGACAAGGGTTGCACGTTTCGTCCAATTACAACGTAATTAAAATAATTTCAAACTGCCTTGCTCGCAACATTAATCCGTCCGTCTCGCCCTTTTCAGCCAAAAAATTGGACGCTCGGAATGAGTGGTATTTCTTGACAGAGAAAATGCTAGTCCCAACCCAACCACATATCGTTTAATTTAATAAGTTGAAGCAGTTTTTTGAAAATGGGAAGCACCTCATCGAAATTTAAAAAGTACCTGCAACACGGCGACGAGTTTGCAGCGATGCAAATCTATCAGAGCTCGCCGGAGTTGAGAAAAAATTTAGATCCGAATTTAAGTTACGGCGAAAACCACAACCACAACACTGCGCTACATTACGCTGCCAAACACGGTAATACCAAATAACTGCAAATAACTATCAGATTGAAATCGATTTTGTTCTCAGGAATGAAACATCTCTTGAGGACGTTCCTCAACGATTTAGGTGGAAATCCGAACAAGAAAAACGGTTTGAATGAGACCGTTTTGCATTGCGCCTGCCAACTCAATCTGACGAAGAGCTACAGCGCGCAAGAAAGAAGGGCTGCCTGTGTTCAATTATTGCTTTTTTGGAAGGGAGTCGCCTTAGTGTCCGGTGGAAGAGAGAAAATTGACCTAAATGCCCAAGATAAGGTAAACACATTTAAATAATCAAAATCCGTCTTTTTAAAGAATATTTCAGGAGGGGAACACCGCGTTACATTGGGCCGCATCGACGGGGTTGAGGCGATGTGTCGAACTGCTGCTAACTCACGGTGCGCCTCTTTTTATCGAGAATAACGACAAGTTGACTCCTTGCGATCTGGCCATGCGTGCGTCCCATCACGACATCGCGAGGCTTTTGGAGAGTCGCATGGTTTTTGTGAGTGTTTTTTGGGTAGCCACCCGCGGATTTAATATCGCAAGTTTCAGGCTGACAATGCGGATAGCGTCAACGAAGATGAATTACTAACTGGGCAAGAAGAAGTTTACAGCGGACTCAGGAGTCAAGATCTGCAAGAAGCTAAAGATCAGCTTTTAGTGGATACTTCTGACATGTTGAAAATACCTCTCTTCACCGCTGAAGCGTTGTTGAGAAATAATGGTAAGCCACCAAGAAGTTAAGGTTGCTCCACCCTAAAGATTTTTGACAAATGCAATTTGCGTTTATTGCTTTAGCGTACGCCTAAATATAGGCAACACCTCAGATTTTTTATAATCCAGATATCACCATAATTACGGTAAAGTGCAGTGGATAATAGGTCTATGCGTAACAATGAAAACGACTGTCGATGGGTTGCATTCCAAATACCTGTTTAACAGATGCAAAAATTTTTGTATCTTCAATAATTTAGAGCTATATAATGTAAAGTAAAATAATAATGTGCAAGAAGAATTCGTTAAATTTAACAATTTTATTTACTTGGTAAAAAAGTTTTGTTATTAATAAAATTAGTTTCCTAATTTTCAATTGATAAGTAGGTATGAAAAATATACATTTTTATAAAGAACACTTTACAGGTCCAAAAATGGATGTAATAAAACGGCTTTAAAAATAACTGTTTCAAAAAGTTAGATGTTCTCAGTTTTGTGGCCAAAAAGAGAGTGGAATGCAACTGGCAAAGTAACCTGTACTGTGAACCGCCATAAACTTTATTACTTAATCGAGAAAATTCTGTTCAGAGCTCGGAACAGATGGAGAATTTTGTATTTATATTTATTACTACATTAAAACACAATGAGTAAAAGATTAACCCCTTAAGGCACAGTTTTTGTTTGCAGAAAATTGAACCGCGTTATGCATGACTTCATCAAGCACCAAATTGATATTTTGGAAATTAGCTTTCCATCATTTAACGTACAAAAAAAAATCGACTTGGCGTAAAAATCTATTTCTTACTAACAGGCCAAAAATCAGATCCCATTAATAATAATTTATTATAAGTCGTTAACCCTACAGCTTACTTCATTAAAAAATTACAATTTAAGCTTAATTTTTAAATTCAATTTCACAATTTTTTAACATAACATTTTGATATAAAGTGTGTTTCTTGTCAAAGAAATGGCGTTATCGTCAATTCTTTAATTGTTAAAATAACGTTGTCACGTATTTCATAAATATTTCTTAAACTTGAGGCATTCCTTTAGTATATCGGTCTGTCCTTTCTCATTGTGAGCTAAAGTTTTTTGTCTTAGAAATGTATGTACCTGGTATATACAATAATTATACTACTTCTTCGAAAACATACCGTTGAGAATCCAGAACACTAATAATTGTTACTAATACTAATAGTAAAGTACTAAAGTAATAATAAACTTTATTACTTAATCGAGAAAATTCTGTTCAGAGCTCGGAACAGATGGCGAATTTTGTATTTATATTGATTACTACATTAAAACACAATGAGTAAAAGATTAACCCCTTAATACACAGTGTTTTTTTACAAAAAATTGTAGTTTTAGATTATTATAAGTTATTACCACTACAGCTTATTTTTTAAAATTAATATGGGATAAAAAAGCCAAACAATTTTTTTGGAAAGAAATTATAATTTAAGCTTATTCTCATTCCTTTATTTAAAAGAGTCTTCACGAGCGATTTTTAAAATTAATATGACCTTAGAGTTGAATTTATATCCTATTAAGTTAATGTAGATAATAAAGATTAAAATTGTCCAAGACTAAAAAATAATTTATAGTAAAAAAACTTTTTCAATAAAACAACCTTTTATTAAAACGTGTCTTTATTTTTAATCATTTAGGTCAACATCAAAATTAGTTTTAAATTTTTACTACGTCTCAACAAAACCTTGTTTTTTAAAAAGTCTTTTTACTATAAATCATTTCAAATATACTGTTTGAAAACGAAATGTGGCTTTAAAAGTATTTCGGATATTATTGCTGTTAAAGTATCCCTGCTGGGAAACCATAATTACCTGCTGCGACGTTGTAAATCTTTTTGACGTAGCTCGGAAATCGGCAAAAATTAGCTACTTCAATTTCGGTTCTTGATCTAAAGAGCATTGAATAAATCAAAAACTATTGCGTTATTTAAAACAGCTAGGCGTCAGCTCAAAATAAAAAAGTCTAATCGAGTCCAAAAAATTTTAATAGAAAATTTTGATAACTGAAGGCATAAACAGGAATTTCGGAATTTGATGTTTTAATTAATAACTTGGTTAATTATGATTATTTAATTATGGCTTGGGGTCAGCTCAAAGTAGATTGGTATTTTGTGTAAGATGAAGATTCCTTTCCAAAATTAAAAATAAAGGTATTGTGTTTTACATGTATTGAAAATCTTAGGGTGGAACGCCGTTAAGATGATTAATTGAAGTATTTCTGCTGCAGAATGGTCCCGGGAAGTGCTTCTAGAAAAATGGATGAGGGATCCAACAGAATGTTGTCGGCTTGCTGGCGTGCAAGCTCCTTCCTCTTTAATCCACGGAAACTCGCTAGAATTAAATGTTGCTCCAAACGACGAACTGCACTTACAACCGGAAGTAATGGTAACTAAAATACAGCAAAACAAAAAATAGAGAAAACAATTTAAACATTTTCAGTGCGAGATCTGCGTGTCAATGATAGCTGACTGGGAACAAACCATAATGATGTCGTGCAAGCATGGTTTTTGCAAAAACTGCTGGGAAACCTACTTAACGATAAAGATCCAAGACGGTGATGCTCATCACATTTTATGTCCTGCCTTTCAGTGCCACATTCTAGTACCGGTCGAGCTTATTGAAAGGCTAGTCAGTCCTGAAATGGCCCGGAGATATTTGCAGTTCGATATCAAGGTACCGTCCCGTTCTTGCAATCTCACAATCAGATGATTTTAAATGCGTTTTAGGCATTCGTGGAGAGCAACAGAAGTATTAAATGGTGTCCCGTTGCCGGATGCGGACGAGCGGTTCGATTACCCGAAGTCGAGCAAACAGGAAATAAAACCACCAATAAATCAATTCCCGTAACTTCGCACGCAGTTGACTGCGGAAATGCCCATTTTTTCTGCTGGGAATGCTTAGGTATGCCATTAACCTTTCAGTAGTCGCATGCGGAGTCTCGCTCCGCACGACTATGTTTTTCTGATTTTCCAAGGAATTTCCCATTCTTTCGAACGGCCATCTTCAGTACCTTGATAATTTTTTGTCTAAATGTTAGTGCAGCAATATCAGAGCTGCAGATACATTATTTTTGCTTTTTTTGCATATTGCGGAGTGAGACTCCGCAGCGATTATTGAGGTTTCAGACAAATCTTTGTAAAGGTAAATCTGTAATAATCATTTTCGAAACAAGTGCAGTGTTCAATAATTTTCAAAATGTGTGGTTGCTTGTTTCAAGCACGAAGCCAAGTTGTGTGGAAAAGCTGCACAAAATGACAGCGAACGTTTTTTCATATTAAAAAAACCATTAATTTATTGGAAATTTTGAAGTTGTTTGACAAATCTCAAGTTAATATTGGTTTGTTAATATCCACTTTTTGGGGATATTGGGTTAGAGATGTCGCAGACGGATTGTAGAATCCGCTACAATACAAACCGGCTAGCCGCATTATAAAACGGCTCGATTTTGTAAATCGGCTGGTTAACGTTTAGGCGGGTTGTAATACGGCTAAACTTTGGTCAGCCTTACTGTAACGACGTTTCGCGTTCTCCAATGCAACAAAATGACTTTATATAA
The DNA here is from genome assembly GCA_949768715.1 of Dascillus cervinus. Taxonomy (NCBI): domain Eukaryota; kingdom Metazoa; phylum Arthropoda; class Insecta; order Coleoptera; family Dascillidae; genus Dascillus; species Dascillus cervinus. The sequence continues at coordinate 32,731,283 of OX458318.1, forward strand.
AGAAAACCTTTCCTTGTAGCTATGACAAATATAAAGTTATAACTATAAGCAAAAGGTTTAACTCAATATAAAAGTTCTTTTTTTTTATAAAATGACTAACAATTCTTTCTTTATCAAACGGACTGAGTTATTTAGCGATTTATAAAACACCTAAAATTTTCAGTCAAATTGTAAAAATTCTCTGTTCATTCTATATTTTACAATCTCCCCAATCATTTAGAAAACGACTGAATTTACAATTCACCGCCGACATCTACAATATGACTGATTGTTGGCCTACATTACACATAGGCAACATTCCGACTAAAGAATCTGCCTAAACGTTAATCAGCCGTTTTACAAACAGAGCTGCTTTGTAAAGTGGCTAGCCGCTTCATATTGCGGCGGATTCTACAATATGGCTGCGACATGTACACCAAAGTTTAAGTTAAAGTTTAAGTTAAAATTAGCTTGTTCAATGGTCCACAAGAGAACCAGTAAAATAAAAAGTTTTCAGTATTTATTTTGTACAATATCTAGTAAAATTATTAAAATTTTATGTTGTAGGTAGTATTCATTACAGTTTTTTGAAACTTTTCTGCTCAAAACTTTTTTTTTAATGTTTATGACATAACAACTTAATAATACACTTGGAAAGGCTATAATTTATTACCAATTTTAACTTAAAATTTCAAAAAATGTAGAATTTTATTTTTTATTTGCAGGGGAAGCCCACGCGCCTTGCGGCTGCAAGCAGTGGCAAGAGTGGCAAATCAAAATCGCTGAAGTGAAACCGGAAGAGTTGAAAGCGACTTGCAGTGAAAGCGAAGACGCGGCCAACTGTCTTTGGCTCGTGACCAATTCGAAACCCTGTCCAAACTGCAAAAGTCCAATTCAGAAAAACGAAGGCTGCAACCACATGAAATGTTCAAAAGTAATTCATCTCGTCAACTTAACGACTTTAAATTAATTGATTTTTCCAGTGCAAATTCGACTTTTGCTGGGTTTGCCAAGAGTCTTGGAAGAAGCACAGTTCGGCCACAGGTGGTTATTTTAGGTGCAACCGTTTCGAAGCCGTCCATAAAGCCGATGAGAAACAGGGAAGTTTGATCAGTGAAGCTTTAGATCGCAGTAATCAAATGCAAGAAATTTCGCGATTCTTGCACTACTATACGCGATTTAGAAACCACGAAAATAGTCAAAAACTTGAAGAGCCGCTCTTAAGTGGTGCCAGGCAAAAAATGGAAATCCTAGCCCATAGTTTAGGATTAAAAAGTAGCGACGGTAAGCTCCAGTCAGCCAACCCGTTTTGGCAACCTCAAGGAACATTATGTTTTAGAATCCAGCGAAAAGGGTACCAAATTTGTTGAAGATGGTGTTCGCGAATTGCTGAAAGCTCGGCGCGTTCTTTGCGGTTCCTACGTTTATGGTTACTACTTAGAAGATGACGGTTACAACAAATCCATATTCGAATTCATGCAGGTATTTTTATTTACCAATAGGCCAAGCAACAGAGCAAAATAAATGTCATAATTTAAAATACTACCTGGAAACCAACTATGCGATTTTGTCAAAGACAATTAGTAGATGAATTCTGCATAATTTCCAACTCGAGCATCATAATTTTTAATTTGTTATAAACAATTTTCAACAAAAAATGGCGTTTTTTTAGTTTCTTGCTTGTAACATGGAAATTAATGAAGTAATCTTAATGATGTCAATAGACGAATTGTAGAGAATGAAATTACGAAGAGAATGAAAGGTCGAATTGCCCGAGCGGATAATTAGAACCGGGGAAAACCCGGAAAACCCGGAAAATTCAGTGTTTTCTTAAAAAAATCACAATTCCGTCATTTTTTAATTTTAGAAATTGAAACTTTGCACAAAAATAGCTATTTATATGTACTTTATGTGTGCAAAACCCTGACCCTGTCGGACTATCAGTTTTTGCACAATCACCATTTCAATATTTTTTTGCGATATTTTCACGGATGCTCCTGTGATTGTCCGATTTAAATTTTAAAAACAGAATTGAAAACTAGATGCGCACACTAACAAAATGCTTATTTTGATTTTTTCATAAAATGCAGCGAAATAGCTGAAAAACAGTTGTGAATATGAGTAAAAACGGTAGAGCATGCAAAAGTGGTTGAATAGTGGGAGGAGACCAGCCGTTGAGTGGAAGCGCATCCCGGTTTTATTACTATATAATGCGCTTCTCCTCAGCGGCAAGTTCCCCCCCCCCCACTATTCGACCACTTTTGTATGCTCAACCGTCATTATTCATATTCACGACCGTTTTTCAGCTATTTCGCTGCATTGTATCGAAAAACCAAAATACACGTTTTGTTGCTGTGCACGTCTAGTTTCCAATTCTGTTTTTAAAATTTAAATCGGACAATTACAGGAGCATTCAGCCCTCCGCGAAAATATCACAAAAAAAGAAAGAAATGGAGATTGTGCAAAAACTGTTAGTCCGTCAGAACCGGGGTTTTGCACACATAAAGTGCATATAAATAGCTACCTTTGTGCAAAGTTTCAGTTTTTAAAATTTAAAAATGGCGGAATTGTGAATGTTTTAAGAATACACTGAATTTTCCGGATTTTCCGGCTTTTCTCCGGTTCTAATTATCCGATCGGGCCATTCGACCTCTCATTCTCTTCGTAATTTAATTTTCTACAATTCGTCTATTGACATCATTAAGATTGCTTCATTAGTTTCCATTTTACAGGCAAGAAACTAAAAAAAACGCGATTTTTTGTTGAAAATTGTTTATAACAAATTAAAAATTATGATTCTCGAGTTGGAAATTATGCAGAATTCATCTACTAACTGTCTTTGACAAAATCGCATGTTATAAAAAATGCTTTATAGCTTGGCCTACAAATTGAGCCGTTTTAATTGAACATTTTCAGAACGAATTGGAGGAAGTCACTGAAAAATTGAGCGAGATGATTGCACGTCCTTATTTAAGAACCCCCAAAGCGGTGATCGTGCAAACAACAACATTGGCCCGAAGAAAACGCCATGAATTTGTACGTGCTGTTGCGCAAGGATTAATACCACCGGAAACACCGCCGACTTTAAGGCGATCACGCAAAAGGCGTTATCCCGAGGTAAATCACCAACGTGTGCAGACAACAAGCTTACAAATTTTTCTCAGTTGGGATCTTCTCCGCTCGAAAATTGGATTAAGGAGTACGAATGGCCCGAATATGATTCCGACAACGAGGAGCACGAAATTTTCAGACGCTATTCTCAAGGACGAGTTTCCCCGAAGGAACATCAGTGTGGATTAAGATGCAATCGCCACAATTGCGGACGTAAGTCGTACCAATAAATTACATGCATAAAAAATTAAATTCTTTCAGGAGTCGGAATCGGCTCAGACTACAACATGGAGTTGGTCATAGCCTTGGAAATGTCCAGATTGCAAATGATCGAAGATAGAATGAAGCAGGCCCAAATCAACGCAATAACTCCAGACCCCAGTTCGAGCATCTCAAACAACAGCAACGAAAGCAATGACGAACAGCTCAAATATGCGATTCAACTGAGCCTGCAGGAAAATAGGAACAAACTGTCCCACGAAGAAGGCGAAAATTCTTCATTCGGCTTAAGTTTCGGTAGATCTAACGAGGACCGAACGGTCGACTACTTTTTAAAATCGTTGGCCAATCGCAAAATCGATTTCAAAAATTTGGAAGTCGGAAGACCTGATTCGGAAGACTGGTCCAAAAGCGACAATAAGGACTGTTTCTTCAAGTCTTACAATGGAAACGAAGATGGACGTTTTCAGATCTCGGATATTCATGAAAATGGATATGCGTTTGAAGATATGAACGACTATGATGAGGATGACGTTCGAATGAAACGTTCTCATTCCACTGGCGATTTGTGCACCAGGAGATCTGGACGTGGAGCCAGAGTTCGCTTAAATGGAGACGAACCTCGTTATCATTTGGACTCGGATCACAGCAGCCAACACGACGACAAACCTGAAGATATAGCGAGAAGAACGCTGGCTTTACCTTTATCGTCGATCCGCACGAAACAGTATCTTTTGCTGCACCATCCGCATCCAGAAGAAGGAAATTATGAGGGACAAAGTTCGGTTGAGGACACAACCACTTCCGATTCCATGAACGCTGATCTGGAAGTTTGCGAAATTTTGGGTTCCATCACCGATGAAGACAAATCTTGCGATGATGACGATTCTAAAATTTATCTCACGCAGAACTTTTTGAAGAAGGAAGACTGCGCAGCTCAAAAGACTGAAGACATATCAAAGTCAGTTGATGATACTAAACGCCACAATCCGTTTGCTTCCCTTAGGGCTAAATTGTGCTCCGCTCACATACCAAGGACGGGTTACTTTGCTCGAATCGCCGTCAATAAAAGCATAGGTCTTCTAAGCGACACCAGAAAAGGTCGCGACGAATCTTCGAAAGAAAACATACAACGAAGGAACTCAGATCACACCATTGCCGGGAAAAGCGACAATCCAAGGAGTCCCAAGAACTTGCAAAGCGCAAAAACTGGACCCAAGGAAACGAGTTTTTCCAAATCCACCAGTTTCCTGTCGGAATGCAACCGGAAATCTTTCCGAACGTCACGCACAAATATGCCGAATAATCTGCGAATCAAAATAACTCCCGGGGGTAATTGCAGCAAAAACCACACGCTGGAGACCGACAGCTCGAACGAATACGAGTCAGAAACGGGAATACCCAAATCTCCGACACTCTTCATCTCTGGAGTTTCGATTTCGCGCACGCCAGAACCAAAATCTCCGGGTATTTCGTTAATAACAGGTGGTAGACAATCCAGGTCGTCCAGTTTAAGCGTACCGGTGCCTCTATCTTCATGCTCTTTAAATCTGTCGAGTAATAGTCTTAACAACACACATGAAATATTACAATCGAGTAATCAAATCAATTCGAAGATACAAAACAGTCCGAAAACGAGTCCATTGCGCAACCGGGAAAATACCAAATCGAAGAGTGCGAGCGAACCGGAACGCGAGAAGGAAATGTTCCGTTTTCCCAAGTCGTCGACGGACGGCGCGTTGAGTTCTGTTCTGCACGTGCAGGAATCCAATTTGAGTTCAGACGATTTTCACGAGGCGCTGTTTTTGCTGGAGAGGTCTCCCAAAAGCCGAGACTCGAAGAGGAGAAAAAAATCAAAACGCAAGGATAAGGACGAGAGGAAGGAGGAGGCCAGTTCTGCTTTGTGAACCCAAAAGACTGTTTATTGTTAATTATTGTTGTTCATGCGTATCTACAAAAAGGAAGAAATTGTTATGTGATAAGAAAAATTAGAAGTTCTGTGTAGTCGTTTTTGTATAGCAGAATAGAGGACACTTTTTACTAAAGAAAAAAAAACGTTTCGGACACTTGACTTTGGCCTAAACTTTTTTAAGCGAAAGGACCAAATCGATCCGCACATTTCGGCCAAACCTTTTTTATTCTGGCATCTTCCGTTTAGTTTGTAGTTTACCGAGACATGCGCGTACGACCGGACCAAGAGAACACAAATGCAAAAATCGTAGACTGAATAATGTGGCAATTTTTTGAAAGCAGAAGCCAAAAAAAACATAGATTAATATCATACGTAATTTTTTCTCAATAGCCTAAACATATTCGAAGACTTACATACATTACTGAATGTGCGTTATTGTATAACAGGTGTATTGTTTTCTATAAATTGTTACCGAATACTTTTCGACGTCTGATTTCTCAGTAATTCAAAACTTTGTAGTATTTGTATACACTTTATTTAAAAATTGTATTTTAAATACAATTCTAAAAAATTGATGGCATTTTATTGCAACCTCGAACTATCACAGTTTTATTATGATTTTTATAATAAATATCGTTACAATTTAGAAACTGGCTATTTATACATACAGTATGTGTTCCTGGTTGGTCGGTTTTTATAAGGTATGTATAAATAGCAAATTGCATATACATACTGTATGCATAAATAGCCATTTGCGTATGCATGTTAGAATCCCCATTTTCATAAAGTCAGGTAAAAGTTTTTCCATTTTCTTGTTTTCAAATGATTACAACAAGAGTTGAAACTTAAGAGTCGGTTTTCCTAGGTAAAACCACGCAAATTGCAGTGCACATTTTCATCAAGTGTGCTCAGGTCAATTTTTTTAAATTTATTTTTTTATTTTTTTTATTTTTTTGACTTATGTTAGAATCCACATTTTCATAAAGTGTGCCCAGGGTTGAATCTTAAGAGTCGGATTTTCTAGGTAAAACCTTGCAAATTGCAGTGTGTTTGTTTGCCATTTAATTTTAATAATAAATTTTCAAATTAACTAAATAATTGTGTGCACTAATAACATGAAGGAAATATGAATAAAATTGATTAGGTACAAAATTAAAACAAAAATACAATATTTTGTGCAAATGAAATCTCTAAACTTCAGATGTCTGCAATGGGCAGAAAAAAGTCCACCGAAGAAGCATGCTTACCGATTAAATGGCCAAGCTTTGCTCCAAACGTCACAAAATGTTCTTTTATTGATCAAACATAAAGACCTCAAAAATAACTTCCCATTGTTTCGCTCAATTAAAAGAGAATTAACTAAGCACATCAGTTTTATTGTGTAATTCAAAATTTGACATATTTTTAACATACAGAACGTACAGATATGTAATCATTTTTCTAAATTTATCAAATATAGAGATATTTAGGTCAAAAACAATGCGTATAATAATGAAGGCTTACTAGTATACGCAAATTTATTGACATAAACATTGCAATATATGTACAAAATATATTTTACGATTCACACTTGCATTTCCTTAAACACTGAACAATAACAACATTCGCTCGAAATGAATTCCTTTGGACCAGCCAAAAGAAACTTATTGGACCCTAAGAACACATCGAAGCAAGCGTTCTGATAATAAATACAAGTCGTTACAATACACCGAAAGCGTGAAAAGGATAATTGCAACCCTCGCGAAAGGAAAATTTGGCACGCGGAAATTAAGTACAAAACTTATGCATAAAAAAATATATAAAAAATTATATACGACCAGCGTACACATATTTTTTTACAATTCGAACTATTGTCTGATTTTACTAAGTCTATAACAGTAATTATCTATTATTGCACTGTACTTATTTTTATTATAAATATTTTGAACGAGAGATAAAACATAAGGCTCGATCTTGAGCGCGTACATCAACATGTAAAAACACCAAAAGCAAAATTGATTAATCTGATGTCATCACTCGCTCCCATTTCGAAATTGCCTATCCTGACAAGCAAAACTACAATTTCGATTCATAAACCGCGTTAATCAATCATGAGAGTAATTATTTAGGTACCTAAATATGATTATATTGTCAACTGAAAAAACCGTTTCATGTGAAATTAAACGTATAGCCAGTGCTTGGCCTTGAATCGGTTCACCGTTTTCGATTGCCTCAGTTGTTCGTGCTCTTCAACAGGTGTTATGGCGATTGCGAATCGCTGAAAATACAAATTAATTTCCACTCTAATCAAATAATTTTTTTACCGTTTTTAGCGATCCCTTCAGCATTAGTAGTTGGAGTATAGCCATGAGTGGGATCATGAGGATCGATGAGAGTGCCAAAGACCATCCGACCCATTCGGCCCAACTTGGATAATTATAATCATTATACTGCAACGGTTGATGGTAGATAAGACCGAATAAAACCACTCCCTTTAATTAGAAAAATATAATTAGATGCAAGCTTGTATTGGGATTAGTGGCTCACGATAATGAACAATGGACTGATGAATTTCCAGCAAATCCTCCAGTACAATCCGGGCTTTTTTCCTAGCATTGCGTATACGTCTTGAGTGAATCGATCCAGTCCTGAAAGGAAAAAAATCAATGGAATTCACGAGACAAGATGCGCGTACCGTAAAACCAAGAAACGGCGATGGCCTCAAATAGAGCGGAACAGAGTAAAGAAATTCCGGCTGAGTATGTGTCGAATAAATGGAACATGTAAATTCCGCCCTGGAAAAAGCAAAAATTTTCTTAAACTATCGACCAATTCAAAAATGATGGAATGCTTGATTTATGACTCACCCTGTACAGTTAGGCCAAGCAATTAAGCATTTTTCATAACATAAATACTAACTGAAACCCGACTGTGCGATTTTATCAAAGACAGTAGATGAATTCTGAATAATTTTCAACTCGAGAATCATAATTTTTAATTTGTTATAAACAATTTTCAACAAAAAATCGCGTTTTTTCAGTTTATTGCTTGTAAAGTGGAAACTAATGAAGCAATCTCAATGATGTTAATAGAAAAATTGTAGAGAATTAATTTACGAAGAGAATATGAGGTTAAATGTCCAGATCGGATAATTAGAACCAAAGAAAAGCTGAAAAATCCGGAAACTTCAGTGTTTTCTTAAAACATTCTCTCCCATTTCTGTCCGAGAATCAACTTTTCTGTTTCAAAATCTGCTTTTTCTGACTTAGATGTGACTTTTGTGTCCCAGAATCGATTCTTTTGTCTCAGAATCTGCTTTTTCTGACTAAGAATGTGATTTTTCTGGCCGAGAATCGATTTCTTTGATTAAGAATCTGATTTTTCTGACTCAGAATTAGCTTTTTCTGACTTAGAATGTGACTTCTGTGTCCCAGAATCAATTTTTCTGTCTGAGAATCTGCTTTTTCTGAGTCAGAATGTGATTTTTCTGGCCGAGAAGCGATTTTTCTGTTTCAGAATCTGCTTTTTCTGACTTAGAATGTGTCTTCTCTGACCCATAATCGATTTTTCTGTCTCAGAATCTGCTTTTTTTGAGTCAGAATGTGATTTTTCTGGCTGAGAATCGATTTATTTGACTCAGAATCTGCTTTTTCTGACTAAGAATGTGATTTTTCTGGCCGAGAATCGATTTTTCTGTCTCAGAATCTTGTTTTCTCGATTTTCGAATTCTCTGATTAAGAATCTGATTTTTCTGACTCAGAATGAGCTTTTTCTGACTTAGAATGTGACTTCTCTGACCCAGAATCGATTTTTCTGTCTCAGAATCTGATTTTTCTGAGTCAGAATGTGATTTTTCTAGCCGAGAATCGATTTGTTTGACTCAGAATCTGATTTGAATGACTCAGTATGTGATTTTTCGGAGCCAGAATCGATTTTTCTGACTCATAATCTGCTTTTTCTGACTTAGAATCTGACTTCTCTGACTCAGAATCGATTTTTCTGTTTCAGAATCTACTTTTTCTGAGTATAAATTACAGAAAAATCGATTCTCGGACAGAAAAATCAATTCTGGGTCAGAAAAGTCAGATTCTAAGTCAGAAAAAGCAGATTATGAGTCAGAAAAATCGATTCTCGGTTAGAAAAATCACCTGCTGAGTCAGAAAAAGTAGATTCTGAGACAGAAAAATCGATTCTGGGTCAGAAAAGTCAGATTCTAAGTCAGAAAAAGTAGATTATGAATCAGAAAAGTCGATTCTCGGGCAGAAATGGGAGAGAATGTTTTAAGAAAACACTGAAGTTTCCGGATTTTTCAGCTTTTCTTCGGTTCTAATTATCCGATCTGGACATTTAACCTCATATTCTCTTCGTAATTTCATTCTCTACAATTCGTCTATTAACATCATTGAGATTGCTTCATTAGTTTCCACTTTACAAGCAATAAACTGAAAAAACGCGATTTTTTGTTGAAAATTGTTTATAACAAATTAAAAATTATGATTCTCGAGTTGGAAATTATACAGAATTCATCTACTAACTGTCTTTGACAAAATCGCACAGTCGGTTTCCAGGTAGTATGTATGTTAAATTATGACACTTATTTTGCTCTGTTGCTTGGCCTAAGTGTTGTAATGTAATGAAATTAAAATAAGTCTCACCGGCGTTACGTTAATCATGGCGACGGAAAACGAGACCAGGATGACGATTAATGTAAAAATTTCCCTCGCATGCTTCTTGCCTTTGAAAAAGTCTTTGAATTCGTCCATTAAACCGGTGATAACGCACTCCAAACCTCCCATCTGCAAAAGACCTTTTTATTCGGGTGAAACGATAAAAAAAATTTGTACGTACAGCAGAATCCAAACCGAGCATAATTAACATAAAAAAGAAGAGCATTGACCACAAATGCGAGCCCGGGAGGGTCGCGACTGCCTCCGGGTACACTTGAAACACCAGGCCAGGCCCTGCAATAATTTCTCGTTAGTTGATTTCTTTCCAAAAAATGTCGGTACCTTCAGTCGCCACGGTGCTTATGTGCACGCCTTGTTTGTACGACATGAATCCCAAGTACGTGAAGATAACGAATCCGGAGAAAAAGCTCGTGAAGCTGTTAACCACAGTGGTAACGAGGCAATCCCTGAAACACGACGTTTGAAAAAAGTTCGCATTCGTGGCGGGCGCGTTTACCTCAAGCAATTATTATGAAATGTGTTGTAACTGGCGTAAGATAAATGCACACCGAATCCAGCACCGACCGAGTAAAAAATTTGCACTGCCGCGTCCACCCATACCTACCGAACGAGTTTATTTAATTACTGAAGTTGCAAAGTGTATGTACACAGAAATTTATCTTTGATCTCGTCGCGAGTTTCAGTTGATTAATTCCGATTTGAAAATATTTCCGTTAAACTGATTCGGAGACGAATCGTAAAGATTAAAGTGACTTTCGGTTTCATTGGAACTTGGGAGCTTTGAAGTATTTTTGTTTAGACGACCGGTAATGAAAGGTTTTCGACGACAAAGGCCTTTTTCGAGACCGGTGAAATTGCACGTGCTAAATGGATTTTTGCGTCGCACTTCAGGATGCATTTCCATGAAAATGTCGGGGATATTAGTGTGGGATTAAAAAAATTCCAATTTCCGCGCTGCCCCTGACCGTGCGAGTGCACACTTCACGCTTTGACGTGTAACGCTGAAACTTAAAATTTATCGCACACTTATCACCACAAACGTAAGAGTTCAAAAGTTTCGTTCCAAAAGCGCTTTGATCTTTACCTGGGTCTCTTTTAATTTCGACAGCTCTGGATTTAGGTAATATGAGATCCCCATCATTGCCCCCGGTAGCATCAAACCTCTTACTAGGAGTATGCTGAGGACGACGTATGGCATCGTTGCTGTTACCCACACCACTTTGCCTAAAATCAAAACTCGTTGTGATATGAAAGCATAAAAAATATTAATCAAATAATTCCTCGGTGACAATAAAATGTAAAATAATATAAATAGATCAGCAGTGGCGGCTCGTAAGTGTTGCAGAGCTGCAGAAAAATATGAACTTCGTTTGCATTTAATTTATAAAATGTAATATTGAAAAAATTGAATTTCGTCTCCATGCAATCGAGGATCCAACATTCCAACAAACCAGTTAAATTTTGTCGTGGTTTCAGCGGAGCGGACCATTGTTTTTATACTGGGCCATTCGAGGCAGTGCACAGAACTGCTTGAGACACCCCCACTATTCCCCTCGCGTCCTGCACATACCCAAACTCTTTCGATAGTTTAATGCTCTTTATGTGCTGCATTTCACGCAGTTCTGTTTCAGATTTCGGATGTTGTTACGTGCGGTTTTTTGCTTTGTGGCTTTGTCGTTGTAAACTTTGATTTTATACTTTCGTGTTCCTGTATTGTATTAGTGTTTTTTTGACAATGGATGTTGTGGACAATTTGATTAACTTTAAGCGATTTGTGAAGTATAGTTACGAAGAAAAATAGATTTGAAAAATAAAGGTCGACCACTGCCGGACATTATTATTAAAACAAGCGATATTAGTCGTGGAAAACCATATAAACGTCAGTTCAACGAAGAAATTTATGCAAGGAATAACTGGATTTGTGGCTACAGCAAAAAAATGCTCTTTTTTGCTTTCCATGTTTGCTTTTTGGTGGAGATAAAGCATGGCCAGAGGTAGGAGTGCCTGATTTAGTACACTTGAGTGAAAAAATAAAAAGGCATGAAAACTCCAAAAGTCATTTTCACAATTCAATGGAGTTAGCAATATTAGGAACAATCAACATCCAATATCCAATCTGCTGATTTTGCATTTATTTATTTATATTATACATCCAAAACAGTAATAGCAAAAATTCCAAACGCCGCATTTAACCCGCCAGAGCTGACTGGAAATAAATTTTATTCGCCGCTAGCGCCCTGTTTGATAGGCACTGGTTTATAGCGCGTTATCAGCTACTTATCGGTAACTCAATACGATTCAAAATATATCAACTAAAGTTGTCGCTTATTTTATGCAAGCAATGCGTAAACTTTACGCATCGATACAATTTCAGTGTTAACAGCCTTGTCCATGCTTTCTATTGAAAACAAATTTATGTCCGAAATTAAAAATTTTAATGAAAAGAAAGGCCGCAGGATCGATCTGATCTACAAAAAATAGGCAAGTTTAAATAAAAACACGACCCTAATTATATGAGATGCAAATTGCAGAACACCTGTTTTATTGTACCACGAACCGCCACTGGATAGATGACTTAAAATAAAAGACTTGGATAGATGAAATATTTTTGCGCAGAAACAGGATTGTAGAATTTACATTAAGCAACGGAGTTTCAATATTTTATAAAACGCTTCACTTTGTGGTGATTTCACAAGCAATTTTTAACGAGTGTCACTTCAATAGCAATTTTGTTGGCATTAAAATACAATCAGTTCAAACAAATACTTCAGCGACATGAAATTGAAAGAAAAATTGACAAATAAGAAAACAAGTTCAGAAGGAAGTTATTAAAGATCTATTAAAATTTCGAGCATTATCAGATCGAGGCAAACGTTAATTACATTAAGGGGCCAAATTTCCGAGCCTCAAATTTACTCAAACAATGGATAACATCTTCGAAAATTCTTCGAGTTTTGCCCAATTTTTTTAAAATCGTCAGTCAACAAACCATTAATGAAATAAAGCGTTGCATCGCAATTACCTTTTTACTGCCTGGCGGTAGAAAATCTCTCATTAAACGAAATAACTAAAACCGTCCTCGAAAACAAAATTAAACGTTTCTCATTAAAAATATATCCCGAGCGGAACAAGAATTTCTTGACACAACCATTTATATTCAAATCTTTTCGGGGTTAATTTAATTTATTAACGTAATGTATCGATCTCGTCGGAAAATCAGCAATTAAAAAAACTTATCCTGACAGCCGTCGACCGAGTTTATGGTCACAATGAACTTTAAATCTTCAATTACAAGTTTAAACCGTGCAGCTATTTCTGAGTTCAAGCACCACATTATTGCTCATAACTTAACTAATTGTATCAACTAAACGATACAATTACCATATTTTCTTGAAGGCGTCTTATTTACACATTTTAAAGCTTTTTCAGAAATAGACCAAACAAAATAAATGTTATAATTTAACATAAATACTACCTGGAAAACGACTGTGCGATTTTGTCAAAGATTGTTAGTATATGAATTCTGCATAATTTTCAACTCGAGAATCGTCATTTTTAATTTGTTATAAACAATTTTCAACAAAAAATTGCGTTTTTTTTAGTTTTTTGCTTGTAAAATGGAAATTAATGAAAACCCGGAAAACCCGGAAAATGCAGTGTTTTCTTAAAAAATTCACAATTCCGTCATTTTTTAAATTTGATAATTGAAACTTTGCACAAAAATAGCTATTTATATGTACTATATGTGTGCAGAATCCCGACCTTGTGGGACTATCAGTTTTTACACAATCACCATTTCAATATTTTTTTGCGAAATTTTCGCGGAGAGCTGTATGCTACTGTAATTGTCCGATTTAAATTTTAAAAACAGAATTGGAAACTAGACGCGCACAGCAACAAAACGTGTATTTTGGTTTTTCCATAAAATGCAGCAAGATAACTGAAAAACGGTCGTGAATATGAGTAAAAACGGTCGAGCATGCCGTAGTAGTCGAAGTAGTCGAATGGTGTGGGGAGACCAGCCGTTGAGTGGAAGCGCATGCCGGTTCTATTCCTATATAATGCGCTTCTCCTCAGCGGCCAGTCTCCCCCCCCCCACTATTCGACCACTTTTGCATGCTCCACCGTTATTATTCATATTCACGACCGTTTTTCAGCTATTTCGCTGCATTTTATCAAAAAACCAAAATACACGTTTTGTTGCTGTGCACGGCTAGCTTACAATTCTGTTTTTAAAATTTAAATCGGACAATTACAGTTCCATCCAGCCCTCCGCGAAAATTTCGCAAAAAGAAAATGAAATGGAGTTTTCGCAAAAACTGTTAGTTCGTCAGAGTCGGGGTTCTGCACACATAAAGTGCATATAAATAGCTACCATTGTGCAAAGTTTCAGTTTTTAAAATTAAAAAATAGCGGAATTGTGAATTTTTTAAGAAGACACTGAATTTTCCAGCTTTTTCGGCTTTTCTCCAGTTCTAATTATCCGATCGAGCCATTCCACCTCTCATTCTCTTCGCAATTTAATTCTCTACAATTCGTCTATGGACATCATTAAGATTGCTTCATTAGTTTCCACTTTACAAGCAAGAAACTAAAAAACAACGCGATTTCTTGTTGAAAATTGTTTATACCAAATTAAAAATTATAATTCTCGAATAGGAAATTATGCAGGTAGTATTTATGTTATGAAAATATGCTTTATCTACGATCATTATATAATATAAACATTATTGATGTGAAACCTCTACTCTAAATTGTCATTTTATCCATCGATAAATTAAAGAGAGCATCCTATTGGTTCCCAGCCATGGGTAAAATTGACAGAATTTTTATCCATCGGGACTTCGACCAATGAAAATTAAAAATATTGGGATTTTTATTTTACAACATTGCCACGTTGGTAACAGTTTGCATTAATTGCAACAACATAACCAAGCAAAACTAAAGCAATTGACAGCAAAACGTACCCAAGTGTGTTAATAATAAAATTCGTGGTTTGTGAAGCAGTTTTTTGTGACCGCAAGTTTAAAATGTTGGACGAAGAAAATGGAATGTCCTGTACGCCCCCTGACATTCGCAATATCGCAACGACTGCAATAGAAAATCTTCTACCACAAAAATCACGGCACAAATATGAATCTGTTTATGAAACTTTTTTAAAGTGGCGAACAGAGAAAAATACTACTTCCTTTTCTGAAAATGTTGTGTTAAGTTATTTTGTGATGCTTGCAGAAAAATATTCATCTTCTTCTCTTTGGAGTTACTATTCAATGCTTAAGAGTACCTTAATCATTCATCACGATATACATATTGAAAATTATAAAAAACTTCAAGCATTTTTGAAACGCAAATCTGAGGGATTTATACCTCTGGAAGTAATGCTACAAATGCAAGTGCAAATGTTAACAGTACCACAACTATAACGAAGAACAATTGTGACATTAATCTTGTCAAGAATCCACCTTTTAGTTTCAATAGTTGTTCAAACTTTACGATTAACATTTACAATAAAAATGACAATGTAAACTAACTGTCATAGTATCACGTTCAAAAATTAAAAAATATTTAATTAAGAATTTGTTTTATTATTTTGTATGGATGATCGTAGATAAAGTATAGTATTATACTCGCAAGTAAAGGTTTTTATCCACTCAAATGATTACATGCACTCGCCTTCGGCTCGTGCAGCAAACTTCATTTTCATGGATAAAAACCTTCTTTACTTGCTCATGTAATAATATACTATTATTGCTTGGCCTAAATCAAATGTGGTGTTTTTTCGTGCTTACCCGATGACTTAACGCCTTTGAATAATGAGATATACAACATTGTGTATACCAGAAATAAACAGAGAACGAGTTGCCATTTGGGATATCCCATTGAGTGTAATCCGTCACTTGACTGCATCTCCAAAACCGCGCGGCTGAAACGGAAACGCTCTTTCAAAGCTCGCTTTCAATCCCTTCGGCAACTTACTTAAAAAATTCCGAAGCTGGCGTGTGCCTGTTGGTGGGTGACGTTGAGTTATCAAAATTTGCCAGTGCCGTGATGTTGTCGCTCTCCCAACACATCTCCGTGTTCCAGGTGTTGTTGCAATGTAACCAAGGTAACTCTTGTTTTATACTGGCGCCCAAGAAGTACAAGGCCCAAGCTGGAAGGAAGTTGTTAATTAATTTCCGAAGTTTGTAAGGTTTCCGGTTACGTGATACCCACCAATGATGACGTTATAGTAAAATGACACGTAAAAAGCTACGAGGACGGCACAAAATCCAACTCCTTTAAAAAGAGGACATATCCTCCAGACGCTGACCGGACCTTGTCGATTGAATTGGCCCAAAATTAATTCCATATAAAACAAAGGGACCGCTCCGAATATGAGCATCAAAGTGTACGGAATTAAGAAAGCTCCTGAAAATGCGATGCATTGAAAAACAATAAAAAAATCGTTTTTTACTTCATTAATTAAAATAAATGTCATAATTTCACATAAATACCTGGAAACCGACTGTGCGATTTTGTTAAAGACAGTTAGTAGATGAATTCTGCATAATTTTCAACTTGAGAATCATAATTTTTAATTTGTTATAAACAATTTTGAACAAAAAATCACGTTTTTTTAGTTTATTCCTTGTAAAGTGGAAACTAATTAAGCAATCTTAATGATATCAATAGACGAATTGTAGAGAATTAAATTGCGAAGAGAATGAGAGGTCGAATGACTCGATCTGAGGAAAGTCGAAAAATCCGAAAAATTCAGTGTTTTCTTAAAAAATTCACAATTCCGTCATTTTTGAATTTTAAAAATTGAAACTTTGCACAAAAATAGCTATTTATATGTACTTTATGTGTGCAACACACCGACCCTGTCGGACTATCAGTTTTTGCACAATCACATTTCAAAACTTTCTTGCGATATTTTCGCGGAGGGCTGGATGATCCTGTAATTGTCCGATTTAAATTTTAAAAACAGAATTAGAAACTAGACGCGCACAGCAACAAAATGCCTATTTTGGTTTTTCCATAAATATATAGTTGAAATAGTTGAAAAACGGTCGTGAATATGAGTAAAAACGGTCGAGCATGGCAAAGTGGTCGAATAGGGGAGGGGGACCAGCCGTTGAGTAAAAACGCATCCCGGTTTTATTCTTATATAATGCGCTTCTCCTCAGCGGCCAGTTTCCCCCCAATATTCGACCACTTTTTCATGCTCGACCGTTATTATTCATATTCACGGCCGTTTTTCAGCTATTTCGCTGCATTTTATCGAAACACCAAAATACACGTTTTGTTGCTGTGCACGTCTAGTTTCCAATTCTGTTTTTTAAATTTAAATCGGACAATTACAGGAGCATCCCGTCCTCCGCAAAAATATCACGAAAAAAAAATTAAATGGAGATTGTGCAATAACTGTTAGTCCGTCAAAGTCGGGGTTTTGCACACATAAAGGGCATATAAATAGATACCTTTGTGCAAAGTTTCAATTATTAAATTTTAAAAATGGCGGAATTGTGAATTTTCTAAGAAAACACTGAATTTTCCGGGTTTTCCGGGTTTTCTCTGGTTATAATTATCTGATCGGGCCATTTGACCTGTCATTCTCTTCGTAATTTAATTCTCTACAATTCGTCTATTGACATCATTAAGATTGCTTCATTAGTTTCCATAATACAAGCAAGAAACTAAAAAACGCGATTTTTGTTGAAAATTGTTTATAACAAATTAAAAATTATAATTCTCGAGTTGGAAATTATGCCGAATTCATCTACTAACTGTCTTTGACAAAATCGCGCAGTCGGTTTCCAGGTAGTATTTATGTTATGAAAAAATGCTTTGTTGCTTGGCCTACATACCGCCGCCATTTCTATAGCACAAGTAAGGAAATCTCCAAACGTTGGCTAAATCGACTGCGAAACCTATAATCGATAATAAAAAATCTAAATTTGAAGTCCACGTTTCGCGATTATCGTCCACAATTGGCGAATCTGGGTCTGCTTCTGCTTGACTAGAACATGTTGATAATACGAAGGTCTCGAAGCCTCTCTCATCTTCTTCAATTTGAACGTGGAGATCTTCTGAAAGTGCAAGAAATTGATTATGATGACTTGCGAACGGTTTTCGACTCACTTTTTTTTAATGGACAAGTAAGTACGAGTGTCGATGGGCTGGAATGTCTTTTCGAAGTTTTTATCCTCCCTGGAAATAAAATTAATGTAGCAACGAACCGAAAACAAAGTTATGCCAACATTTTTATTTTGTAAATTGATAATTTGTATATAAAAAATTCTAACATTCCCCAAAAACAGCCCCGATTCGCATAATCCAACCAAATAATAAAAAAGTATTTTTACTATTTTTACAAAAATCATAAAATTTCCACAATTTAAAAACCCTCTAAACTCCAATTTATTAACTGCCGCAAGGCACAATTAAGCCAAAAACAGATAATAAATCAATTCAATTAAATTAATACCCTTCTCTCAATAACTTTAAACGAAATTTTGGCTATAGAAATTTTGGGTTGCACTAAAAGTAAATTAAAAAAGTAAAAAAATAATTTTTTTCGAAAGCTGATAACAAATGTTGACATTTACATGACATAAATCGCTTGTCAAAGTGACTGTTTTTTGTTTACTGGATGTAAAAGTCTTTTACAATCTAGAACAAAAAAGACTTTTACGTTCAGCAATTTTTGATTAAAGAAGAAGTCACAATTTGGGGGAATCTTTATTATTTATTGAGCAATATTTAACTGCAAAGTTGTAATAGTACAATTATTGAAAGTGATACCGCTTGAAGACGCCAGCTGGTTTAATGAAATACTTTGGTCTTGAAGACCCATTTCCATAGAAGACCTTGGCTGATTTACTGCAAGACTCTTGTCTTGATAAAAACCGCCAGTCCCTGTTGTGGAAGTAGTTTCAGATTCCGGAACAGCTAAGATGTTTTTTGAAACTTTAATTTTCCTTTCAATTGATTCTTCAATATATCCCTCCGCAACCTGTTGACGAGCGCCAGCCTCCATGTCTCTTCACACTGACAAAATCAGCTCCAGAATCTGCAAGCAAAGTTGCGGAAGATCGTCGGAAACAATGGCCTGTGTACCACTCCGTCTCCGGTAATTTTAAGTATGTGGCTATTTCCTTTGGGGTGTTTCTGATTTTATTTATACCAATAACTTGGTTTGCACATTTCCCATTGGCGTATTTAATAAAAAATCTTGGATTAGTACTGTACGCTGGACGTAAGCCATAATATTTTCGATATAATTCAATATGAGATGGATTTGAAATGACAAATGCTCTTTGACTGTGTCTTCGAATCTTCAATTTTTACAATAACAATTGAACCCTTATCTTCAATATCATTAATTGTTAAATTCAACAGCTCGATTCTTCTACATATATTCCATATTCCATATATTCCCATTATTAAAATAGTCTGAAACAATATTTTATTATATAAATGCCAAAAATTTAAATTAAAGTAGAACGTACCTTCAGTAATAAAAAGCTTTGGTCTGGGGCCTCTTCTATAAATTTTTCAATTTCTGTTTTGGTCAAGACTTTTGATTTTTTTGGTCGATAGCCTACATTTTTATTTTTCAAATATGGTATTAATTTTGAAAATTTTGCTATATCTACATTTTGTTTGACGTTCAATGTTTTCTTCAACATGGAATAAATGGACCATAGGGTTGGTGGTCGCAATTTCTTAGCTTTATATTCCAAATAAGCCAGTATCACACTTTCAAACACGTTTTTCAATTTCTTAGAACCACACCACTTCATGAAATCGTTGTAAGCAGATTCATATTGTCTAGAGGACTTTTCCGGGATAAGACTAGAAATTGCGCTTCGTGCCGCTTCTAATACATCAAAAGGCAGATCATCGTCATCGCTTTCGGAACTCATTTTTGATTATTAATACTTTCCGCTTCAAATACACGAGTTATTCTCACCAAATCACCATAAACGGTACAAAATTATAAATTATAATGTTTGTTTGACGGTTGCTATCATAAATTAGTTAGTCAGCGCATACCAGATTTGGCACCAAAGTAATTGTAGACATTGATCTGGATTAAATGTCAGTAGTTTTTCTTTGAGTTTCCATTGATTTGGAGCTGCAGTTTTCGAAAAAATGTTGTTTGATACTCGAATTGCGAAATTCTTTTGCATTCTCGAATCAAAAATAACTATTTTAGGTTTCCCACTTCCAAAAATAAAATTTTATATTTTAAAATAAAGTTTTAATGAAGTGCCTGAAAAAGGATTACTTGATAGAGTAAAACATGTAATTATTTACCTTCATTATCAAAATTTGCAAAATTAGTACAGAGGTAAGATTGCATTTTTAATAGTCCTTTTCATCAGATTCGATCCGGAAAGTCGATTGTTTAAAATCGTTTCAACAATAAAACTTCAGAATAGAATGCATCATAGCGCGAATAAGATCTACAGCTCTGAATCCACGGAATTCTATTTAATTATCGGGTCAGCTCGGAAGAATTTCTTAATTATCAACTTCCTTTCAGACTTTCGCACCTTCGTTTTCGTTTTTAAATTAAAAAATTAATACATTTGAAAAAGTGGAAAAATTTAATTTCCCAAAAACTGAGTTCGCTCGGCCCTTTATCATCCGACGTGCACTCGAAATTAACACGTATTTTTCCTCTGGGCTTTTTTTAACGCTGGTGATTTCCGATTCCTGCCATGTGCTTGATATTGGAATACCTACGAGTTCCGATATTCATTTACATGTAATTGCAGCGGCGGCTTCACAAAGAGCCAGACGAGGACGGCGATAACATCGAATAGGTGTAAAATATTTCGTGCCATAATGAGCGTTTAAAAAGCGCCACCGAAATAATCTTTCCGGGAAACAATATTCCGGCTGCAGAAGGTAAATCACCGAGACGATTAATGCAACAGATTGCAGCTATATGCAATTACAACGCTCAATAGTTACCATTAGTTACTATTCAATTTCGCTTAATTAACTTCGATATACCAAAGCATAGAATGTTTTTGTGCGCACAATTTGATGCTGAATTAAAATAACTAGTCGAATTAAAATTGAAACAGCTACAAAAATTGTAAACTCTCTACAGTTTCAATTGGCGTGATGTCGTTAAAGAGAAGCATATCCTTAACATTACTATACCTACTAAATAAATAGGGTATTACAATGCTTGTTGATTTTTGAAATATAACAAGACAGAAAGTGTCACATTTATACACATATGGGAAAAACTTTCATCTTCGATTTCTTTAAAAATCTAAATCTGCCAAAAGTTTTGGCATGTTCAAAAGCCCAAAATGGACTACTCGGATTCTGCAAACGATTTTTGGTTTCAAAGAAAATGGAATTTATGGAAACTTCAAAAACTGAAAAAAAATTATAATTTTAAAATGAAAATTATTTTTGACGAAATTTGGGCAACATTAGTTAGATATTCAGTAGATGCGATGTCAATTATGAAATCAGATGAGTTTCTTCAACAGATGTCAAAAAAAAATGGTTATTTTTCAAATTGGATCTATCTCTTACAATTTCCACGTGTAATCTTGAATTTTAATTATTGCAAATCTAAGTATAGTTGATTTGTTTATTTTTGTCTTAAAAAAATGAACTAAACTGGTACAATCTAATATTACAAATAAAATTTTTAATTTCAAAAGAAATTTTGTCATGTTGTTTTACATTTTTGGTGCAAGGCCTTTTTATCTCGAAAAAACGCATTTTAAGTTTCAGCTTGTTTTCTAATTTACTCAAAATGCATGTAACTTCACAATTTATGTGAATAACTTTAAAAAAAAAACTAGAAAGTTATAATAATAAGATAATCGTCATATTTTATACAAATTCGTGACAGTATCAGTTAATCTTAGATTAATTTCATTGTAACAATTGTTGTATTTATAGCAACGATTGTTTTGTATTTAAATTATTGCTAAGTGTGGTCCAAATATTTGGTTATTGAAGATTCTACACCACACATTCGTATTGATTCCGTGCTTCTATTTGAAAATCTGAATTTTCATCTGCCCATCAACGGTCATTCAGCGAGTTTACAACTCCATTGGAAGAAACTGTTCGCAAAATTTGCAGCTGGTGTTCTTCGACAGTGATCCAATGACCATGTGGATGTTTAAATTTATTTGCAATGGTTCCCGTACTTTTAAATTTTGAATAAATTTGTCCAACTGTTGTATGGGAGATATTTTTACCAGGATGTCGGTGATTAAAAATTAAATAGCTCTGTCTCTCTCAACGTTTCATATTTGTCACCTACAATTAAAACAATTTCAATTTTCTCACTTTTACCTAATTTACGTTCCATTGTAAAAATACTAATGATATTATCAAACCTTAAACAGTTATTCGCCTATTGAAAAAGTATTCCGAATTTGTATAAAATATGATGATGATATTATAATTTTTTAGTGCGTTTAAAAGAAAAATACGCTTTTTTGTATTTATTCGCATTAATTGTTAAGTTACATGTATTTTGAGTAAATTAGGAAACAAGCTGAAACTTAAAATGTGGTTTTTCGTAATAAAAATGCTTTGCACCAAAAATATAAAATAACATGACAGAATTTCTATTGAAATTACAATTTTCATTTGTAATTTAGATTGTACTAGTTTAGTTAATTTTTTTAAGACAAAAATAAATAAACTAACTATACTTAGATTTGAAATAATTAAAATTCAAGATTACACGTGAAAATTGTAAGAGAAAGTTGAAATTTGAAAAATAACAATTTTTTGGACATCGGTTGAAGAAACTCATCTGATTTCATAATTGGCATCGCATCTACTGAATATCTAACTAATGTTACCCAAACTTCACCAAAAATCATTTTAATTTTAAAATTATGATTTTTTTTCAGTTGAAGTTTCGATAAATTCCATTTTCTCTGAAACCAAAAATCGCTTACAGAATCCGAGTAGTCCGTTTTGGGTTTTTGAAAATGCACAAATTTTTGGCCGATTTAGATTCTTAAAGAAATCGAAGATGAAAGTTTTTCCCACAAGGCGGGCACTGCATGTGTTACGATTGTATTGGGATACACTTGGTATATAGATAGCACTGCGTGCGAAAAAATAAAAATGTTTGCTCGATTAATCATGCCTTACAGCAATGCAGCGATTAATTTTTAAAGCTTGGTGTGAATATTAAATCATGCACTCGCTAATGAAACCCATTGAGCTTGCACGCCACTTGAATGCGATCCGATTTTGTAATTTTCAATCAAGAGTCCCTGCATTAAAATCCGAGCCTCATCAAGTGAAGTAAATTGAGTAGTTACCCATTTAGTTGTCATCACTTCCTTAACCACCTTGTTAATTACTTAATTAGCCGCTGCAGTTCGGTTGCACCTTCCTTGTCTGTTGCCGCTAGTTAAGTCATTACATAAATTAAATTTACAAGCCAGGGACGCGTTTACACCGTTGTTTTATACGTCAGCCTAGCTCGTAAACGTCGAGACTAGAAAAAAATAATTATAGGACATAAAAGGTTTCAAAAAGCATAAGGAACAAATTTTCCCACAAACATAAACTTCCTCAATGTCGAAAAATCATCAAAATCACAATGCATTTTATTTAATAAAGGTGATTTCAGACGTACCTGTGGCGTCCATTCATGAATGAAATTTTACGATTCGGCAACATGTCACAGCGAATTCGCTGAAATGAATTTTATGGCCTGTTTTAATATTTTAATTAACGTTAATTAGTTCAATTAGTGTCACAAACAGTCTTATTAAAATATTTTAGTCTGCAGTGTTTTCGTTGTCGTTTTGTCCAATAATGCGGCTTAAAAACTCCGTGAGAATTCGGACAACAGAATGAAATTTGTGTTTTGCTTCTTCTGCAGGAAGCGTGCTACTTAAAATATCGTCGCCTCGTCATAAATTTACGAAAATATCTCCGCACACCAGACGAGCACAGGTCTAGTTTGTGACGGTTTTCAAGTGTTACAAGTGGAAATGCGACAATATCATTTTATTACCTGCGTCGGTGGTTAATTGTAGCTGTAAAATTGAAAAGATGTAATTTTGAGGTCGGGATATTATTGCTCTCGAGCCTGAGCTAAGTGCAATCGTAAAGTTCCTAGTTTGTATTTAATCTATGTTTCGCTAAGGACGGGAGATTTATTTTTAAGAAACAAAATTTTTCTTTGGACAATGAAAATCTCTTTGTGTTCCATAAGCTGAACTTTAATTTTTTTTAATTTCATTTTTTATTCATAATTTCTTAACATGTTGAGCTGATTTGTTTGTAATTTACTGTCGACTATTTATTTGTAATTTACTTTGATATTTTAAGATAAAAAGATTTTTTCTAATTTATTCTAATTTATAATTTATTTCTTACGCCAAAATTATTCACAAAAGATCAAGCTGATATTTTTTTCTTGTAAATTTAGTACTTTTTGAATCTTCCAATACAACTTCAAACGTCAGAAATGTTTCCTGTATTCCTGCAATCACAGGAAAACTTTATTAAAATAATAACTTTGGTATTAAAATTTTTTCACTTACTGCTATTAAAAAAAAGATAAGTATATTGATATTTAACGCCTTAAAAATTGTGTTAGAAATCCTGTGATTCGTGCAGCGACCGACCGAAAAAAAACTTATTGCAGGTACAGTTATAAAGATTATTTAAAAAAGCATTATTTTTATCGCGAGCAATTAATGATAAAAAACCTTGTTGCACGCCAAAATTGAATAAACAACAGCTCTCTTCTTATCTCTTTGATACATAAAACTCGTCAACCATAAATTTTCTCATCCGAATTACAACAATGACAATAAATTAGTAACATAAATACTAGTAAAAACAGTAATAAATTATTTTAGCGTCGCATGATCTCTTTAAATTAGAATCGTAAGAATTTTTTCCTTGTGACAAATTAAAAGAAAACACATGGCCGATGACCGAAATGAAAACATCTATATTTAGTGGTTCCATAATTTATAATTGTTGGCACCGACCTAATAATCGGATCCGTTTCTAACACAAAATAGGTGAAACCACCGGTTAATATTTAAAACCGGTAAATTTGATTTGTATCAGGGACAGCTAGTTTCAAATTTCTTTTAATTAAAATTTAATGCGTAATGATCACACCTTTACAGCCCGAAATTTAATTGAAAAATCAAACTTGAATCCACTAACTTTTTAATATCCCTCATTCGAGGCGAACTTGTTTTATTAAAAAAAAGTTCTCAAATTAATTTTTTATTTCGCGAACGAGATTGATAGAAATTTATGATTTTAAGATATGGAATATACCTCAGACATATTTTTAGTAATATTGGCACTGTGGAATGCAGTAATGTGCAGCTCGGGGTGTTGGGGTTTATTGGGCGGATGGGGGATAAAGCCTTGAAGTGTCTCTGGAATGCACGTATAATGGTAGAAGCGTTTTAGACGGTTATAAGCACATGTTCAGACTGTATTGGAAATTGAAATGGAAAATACATACTTATAGGGCGCGAATTAAAAAATTCATTTCGCACCCGATCGACCTTAGGAAGACTCAAAGTTCTCCAAACCTCAATCTGCTTATGTTCTTCGGTAGATCCGATATCGCAAATTCGTGATGTGTCACTCAAACCTTCTGAAGAAATCAGCGTTTGGAGTTAATCGTTCAAATCTCCTGGTTTGTGTATTATGCAAGCACACATTCAAAAATTTAATTTTCAACAACTAAAATTAACAAACCCTACAAGACGACTCAGCTAAAAAATGATTCGATCTTTCAATTGAATTAATCATGTAACTACCACGTTATATTAAGATTACAGAAGACTAGTGATTATTAAAGCAAAATATAGGTTAGCTTGAAGTATACAGCTACAGAAAATTGTACCAAATCTTTATCAAATCTTACTGCGATAGCTTTATTCCATCTAGTTACATTCTGGACAAACAGACTCAAACACATTTATACAAATAAAACTTAAGGTGTGTTTGGTAGGTCAAGAAGTGAGGTTAGAATTATTGAATTCTCAATCCAAGTTAATTTAAATATTACAACTTTAAGAAACATTTACTCAGTGTTACACTGTAGCCTACTTAATACCGAATGAGGAGACATACTTGAGAAATTTTGGTAATGAGCAAAATCGCTTGAAAATATTTTAATATAACATAATAAATTATGAAAAGTATATGTCATCATACCTTCATGCCAGTGGTTTGAGATTTCTACCTTTTGAAGCTTATCAGCATTGTACATTTTAAATTAACTTGATTTGAAAATTCAATAATTCTAACCTCACTTCTAGACCTACCAAACCCACCTTAAGAATTGAAGTTTCGGTAATAACCGCTAAATACGACCCTGTAAATTAGTCAGTATCAACAAATTCATCAATTAAATAAAATTGATTAGTTTTATTGTAAGATTTTTTATTTTCTGCAAATACCGGATGAAACTGATTAACTCTGTTTTCAGGGTTTTACAGTGTTACGAATTTTAATGTAGGAACAATATTGCTTTGAAGTTTCGGGTTTTAAATTGTAAAAGTTTTCAGCGCTTAACAACAGTCGAATTACATTATGATGTGGTCTTGGTTTTTCAGGTGAGTTGAGCTTGAAGGGCTCAAAATAAATTTATAAGGCAAATTTTTTATTGCAAAATTAATTGTCACATTGATCACTGAAGTTTTTACAAGAAAAACTATGATTCGTATTCATTTCACTTAGATTGTTCTTCATTTGACATTATATTTTATTTAACAATTGCATTTGCGATTTGTACCATTTTTATTCTCATTTGCCACTGAATTTTGAACTTTTGAAACTTGTGTCAGATAGGATACCTCTTACTTGGTAGTGACTAATTGCCACTAAAAATGATGCAGCTTGAAGTTTTAGTTATAATTTCTTTTTATAACAAAACATTATTTTCTAAAATTATTATTATTATTCAACTTTTTCATTTTTCTTTTCCTTTATGTGGACATATAATATAGTTAAGTAAACTTACTTTTTATTTCCTCAGATTTCCACATAATTTTGTATTTTAACACTTGAATTAATCAAGATATGTCCATTTTTCAGTTATTACACTTACACTTAAATGTAGTGAAGTGCGTTTTTAAAAATTTTAAAGTGTAATAACTGAAAAATGGACATATCTTGATTAATTCAAGTGTTAAAATACAAAATTATGTGGAAATCTGAGGAAATAAAAAGTAAGTTTACTTAACTATATTATTATTATTATTATTTTTGGAATACATATTTTGTCACGAATTGGTTAATGAAATTTCTTATTGAATTTCCAACAATAGCTGCTTTATGGATGAATTGAAATTGAGTCCGAGATGAGTTTAAAAGCCCCTAGTTTTTAATTTCGAATAAATTTTTTGCATTCATTTCAAGTTCGCAGCATATCACATTGGTATTTATTACACACAGAAGGTTTTTTAGTAATTTCCGCGGTACAATTGAATCGATTTCACCGTCTCGTTTTTCCACTCTCTCATAATTCTAATAAATAATAATTTAAGTCGCGCTTATTAAAAAGCAATTAATTTAACACCTGCCATAATAGACAGCCACTGAATCGCCAGAAAAGCAAATCGGTTTCGTCCAATCTATTAACCCACGCAATCTAATCAACCGTGAATGAGCGATTCATTTTTTAATTTAATATTTTAAAACCAGTTATTTTATTATTTTATTGCAAGTTTTCAGGACTACACTCTTCCAATTGTATTTCGTCAAGAATCAATATTGTTATTCAACATAGTAAATTGTATGTCAGAAAGCGTCAATTGTAATTCAGATTGTTCAATTTTGTAATTCAGGATATTCAGTACTTCAAAATATGTCAATTGTAATTCAAATTAGTCAATATGGAATTCAGAATTTTATTTTAAAAAAATTGTTCAATATCGATACTTTCTAAATACAGTTCCAGCTGACTATTTCGAATTACAATTGATTTCTTCTGTTTCCGAAATATACCTGGGAAAATGTAGAAGTGTTTGAAATAAAACATTTTTATATTTATAATTTAGAACTGGTTAAGGCCAATCGGGACGATTATTTAATGTGTTTCTGATAAAATAGAGGGCGCTGAAACTATTTAGCTGTTTCTACACAAACCAAGCAAAATATTTTTAATTTAAAAAGAAAAATGTTTCGAAAACAATAATTGAAATTGCGCCAACGTTTTATTTTCTCAAATTTTTTTTTTCTTAAATTTTTTTTTTATGTAACTTTTTAATAAAAAAGAAAAATTTAAAAGTAGCCAAGGGCGACGTTTAAGCTACATTTTCTACTATTTAAGCAATTTTTCTTTTATTTTTTCCATAGAAAATAGCGTCCGAAACGGTAAAATACGTTTTCTCCTTTGATTCCGCCGCGCCGCCCCGTAAATGCGGAGCATTTTAGTAAACTTTGGCGGAACTACTAACGAAACTATTAAGATAAGAATATATTTATAAAACACCGACAAAACATAAACATAAACTTGCAATTTCGAGAAATTTACTCTCACCATCTGCAACAGACCGATGTTTTGTATTCAATAGATTTCGTTACTTGAACCTTTTAACGTTGGTGAGTTCAGTTGTGTTTAGTACCTGCATAATTAAAATGGATTACAGACACTCCACGAAAGGGAGTCCGAAGAACTCGCAAATGAAGGAAATGAATTTCTAAAAAGTCTCCAGGTATCTGTCGAAGAAAGAGATCTGATTGAAAGAAAGACCAGAGGACAGAGTGATAATGAAAGTTGGTTCACGGAAAGGAAAACCCGTTTAACATCATCAATGTTTGGACAAATAGCGAAACGAAGAAAAAGTACCAAATGGTGTAAACTGGTTGAAACCTTTTTATATGGAAGGCCATTTACAAATGCCGCCGTTCAATATGGCAAGGTGAACGAAAAAAACGCTATAAGTACATGACTATATGGAACAAACAGGCGAAACAGTTACCAATTGTGGTTTGTTTGTTCATCTACAGTATGGCTACTTAGGCGCTTCTCCAGATGGACTAACCAACAGTGGAGGAAT
Organism: Dascillus cervinus; assembly: GCA_949768715.1. Taxonomy (NCBI): domain Eukaryota; kingdom Metazoa; phylum Arthropoda; class Insecta; order Coleoptera; family Dascillidae; genus Dascillus; species Dascillus cervinus. The sequence continues at coordinate 32,760,223 of OX458318.1, forward strand.
TATTGAAGTGAAATGCCTCAAAAAAGCAGAAAATTTAACAATTGTCGAGGCAATTCAAACTGTTAAGGGTTTTTGCTTGGACAAAAGTTCTAGATTGAAGAGATCGCACAACTATTATTATCAGGTGCAAGGGCAATTACATATCACCGGTAGGCAATATTGTGATTTCGTAGTGTGGACTCCCCGGGACATTTACATCGAAAGGATTTTGCCTGATTACGACTTTTGGAACCAAGCATTGCTCCCAAAGTTGAAATTTTGTTTCGAAAAAGCGGTCTTACCAGAAATTGTAGACCCCCGAAAATGTAGAAGCATGAAGATTAGAGAGCCACAGGAAAATATTGAAGAATTAAAATAGTAGAGGCGCGGAGTTCCAAAACTGTTCTTATCCACATTGAAAATTCATGTTTTACAAAGTTAAAAAAATAAAATCTTTTTTTTCTATTTATAACTGTCGCAGCGAAACTGAATCATTTTTGTCGTACCGCACGTCCCACCACTCTTTTGTAAATAATAACGCCCAGTGGACTGTCGGTATGCGATTGTCAAAGGAAAATGCATTTTACCGCTACGGCCGTTATTATCCAACGAAATTCAAAAATAAAAAAAAAATTGCCATTTAGAAATCGGTTCCAACATTTGCCGTTGAGCCGATTTTTTGTAATTTTGTTAATAACAAAATAAAGAACAATATCTTTTTTACCAAACCAAAAATTAAAAAACTAAAATGTTGGCGCAAATTCAAACAACATTTTAAGACATATACACTTTAGAATTTGAAAATCGGTTGTGCCGTTTCTTCAGAAATCGCTCAATACTTTTCCGATGTTTGAGTCTCTCTTGCACACTTGTTCGTCCCGATTCGCCTTAATAAGTTGAATTAAAATGAAGCAGAATTACATGACACCATTGTCAAGATACCAACTGATCTAAACATACCGACGACTAAAATTAATTAATTAATAAATCCCCACGTAGAGTAACAAAAAAATTGCTGGCAACATGTCAATCAAATTTTGGACTTCCTGGCGGCATTTTTATTATTCGCGCACATTTTTTTAAGGAACTCAAAAATTGTTTATTCACGAAGGTTATTTGTTGTTTGTGGCTAAATAGGCGCTACTTATTCACTTCAAATCAAAATCAGAAGTTAATCAAATTAATTACGGGTACCGGTACTTGTAATAAAAGAACTGAAATCAATCAACTGATAAAAACTCTCAGTTAGTCCTCAGCGTCATGCAGGTGATGGATTAGAGAAGCCACAGACTTCCGCAAATAAGCAAAATCAATTTACACATCACGCTTGTCACAAACATCAAGAAACTGCCCCGGCACCATTCATAACTTAAATTTTCCAGACACTCCAAGATTTCTCAAAAAAACATTTTTGTCCAACGTTAACCCTTCAGTAGGCGCCTGTTATTTTGTTACACGAGTAGGCGCGTGGATTACATATGTAATCTATTTTGATTATTTATTATTGTGCTAACAAAATATGTTGTTATTATTTTTTTTAAGGTAATGATACTTTAATACTTGAACATTTTTCCGGCCCGCGAGATTCATCACACTTTTACAAAATATATTTATTTTGTAATGGTCAAAATAGTGAAAACCAATGTATTAATTTTTTTTCGAGTTATGTAAGCATCCACATTGTCATAAAGTGTGCTCAGGTCAAATTTTTTTCCATTTTCTTGTTTTCAACTGATTACAACAAGGGTTGAATCTTAAGAGTCGGTTTTCCTAGGTAAAACCATGCAAATTGCAGTGCACATTTTTATAAAGTGTGCTCAGGTCATTTTTTTTTTTTAACAGTGGAATTGTTTATTTAGAACAGGTAAATAATCACAACATACCTCAACATTGTAAAAATTCTAAAATATCCCCGAAAGAGAAACACGAAAAGATAAACAAAATTTGGTTAGGTTAGGTTAGGTTAGGATAGGTTTAAGATCTCTATCTCTGTCAATCTTAGAGCAAATCGATTTTTAATTGCACCAACGTCCTAAAGGTCCTCGTCGTTCGTGAGGCAATGCCGTTGATTTTGATAGTTGACCTAACAGAATCTTTGCACGTCTGGATTCAATTCCTCTGCCGCTTGTTTCGTAATTTTTCTTTAATTCAAATTTAAAAGTGAACCAAGTTCAAGTTCAGTAGTTTTCACAAAAAAACACAATATACGACCTGTCAGATAAAAATTAAAATGATTCTCGAAAATTCTCGGCGAAAAAATCACGTCAAGCGCTAAATCAGAGAAAAGTGTTGACAGTTTTACTACTTATTAATACAATTTAAAAGAATTCGCATTATTTATGGCTACTGCAAAAAAGGCATTTTAACGCCATAGCAAAAGAACATTTTTTATATTTAAGGGACTGTTTTTCAGATACCGTTTAAGTTCCGAATATGATTGTGTTGGCAATGCCGACAATCTGAAATATTGCCAACTTCATTTCGTAACCCCATTTGTTCATGTGTCAATTTACGATGTAAAAAAACAATACATTCTTTGACGAGGAAAGTTGGCAATATTTCAAACAGTTCCATCAGCCAATCGTAATGAGAAAAAAATTCAAAATCAACCAATAGCATCAAAATTACCCTAACTATTTGCTAGTGGCAAATCGATTGGAAATTAAAAAATAATAACGCCGAATTACATTCGTGGTGATAATTTTTTTTATAATTTTAACTAGATTAGCACTCATCTTTGTTGTATTAAGAAATCCCACTCGTGAACTTGGTCCACTCGTGAGATTTATATAGCAATGATTTGTGAATCTAGTTAGAATTATCAAAAAATTATCACCACTTATGTAATTACTGCTTATTGTTTGTTTTCCTTAAGTTTACAAACTTAAACGGCATCTGAACAACCGGATTCTTCAATAATCCGGCCAAGTTTCAATCCGGATTTGGTTTTTAGACGTCTCCGTCATTTAAGAAGTCTTAATTTGCCTGAGCGAGCCATACTTGATGTTCCTGAAGATAAAGATTGAAAGAAACGGAAATGAACCAAAAAAAGACCAAGCAAACAACAATTACAAAGTACTTTACAAAATAATATGCTTCTGTTTTAAATATTTTTTATTTATGAACTATTTTCCTAGTTATTTTGTATTAAATATTTCTTTTCAACAAAAAAACTGTCTCGGTTTAGTAATCCGAATTATTTACTTATCCGGATCACCGCGTTTTTAATTAGTTCGGATTATCGAGGTCTCACTGTATTGTAATAAAATATTGTGCAGACTATCAATACAGTAAAATTTATAGCCAAGTAGCAAATAACTATCGGCATATACCGATATTTCTGTTATTAGTGAATCAACCCAATCGAAGGAAAATATACCTGCTTATCTGAATACTTAAGGTCCGGGAATTGCTAAGTAATGCACAATTCTTCCGCTCAGAGGGCACCAATTTTGCCCCTTTAAATAAAAAATGTTTAGGCAACCAAAGAGATATCCTAACTAATAAGGTTTGAAACTTAAGTATTGAACAGAGAAAAAACAAAAAAAAAGAGTTCCGCGTTTTTCATACGCTCGTAACTTGATAAATATTATTTATATTATGGTCTGCGGCGATAACGACGGTAAACTCAGTCGGAAAAAAAATTAGTCTATAATTTTTTGCTAATTCTTTGCCAATTTTGTGTTTTCATAGATGTACCTGCTATAATTAATCCCGTAACAGGCTGCAAACACATTTTCAATTATGCAAAGAGTAATCTTTATCCCCATTTTTATACGCTCATAATTTGATAAATATTATTTATATTATTGTCTGCGGCGATAACGGCGGTAAAATCTGTCAATGCGATTACTGCATTATTTACTGTTTTTTTTTTTTGTAATTTTTTGTGAATAGATGCTTCAAACAATTTTTCCTACGATGCTATTCGAAACTAATATATATTGTACAATTTAGTAGGCTCGAAAATGTTTCATATCCTCACGCGTGCTAACATAGATATTTTGCATTATCAAGTGTGTACTTTTATAAATTTTTAGAGTTTTATATCCTTACGTGTGCGAATATGGTTATATCCCAACAATTTGCGCTATATCAACTGTGCATTTTAATACAAATTATTCTATCCATGCCGTCAATCAAAAACGTACAGATTTGACAGGAAATCTGTGAGTAAAAGGACGAACTATTTGACTAAAATCTTATGGGAAAACAACTTTTCCCCGAAAATGTAAAATTTAGACATTTATCCAATTTGGTTTACGGAAACTATTTCTTACGTGCTAAAGAAACATTTTTATGTAATTTGTTGACGATGTTGTGTTCGGAAAGCAATAAAAAACGCGATCATATAATACTGTATTTCGTACCACAACTTTTAGATTTCTTTTCAAAGATATTCACCATGTTATCATAAAAAAAACATGTCATATTATACTACTATATGCTTAGTATAAGTACCCCGAAGAAATTTCTACAATATAACTTACTTCTTGAGCTGAATTGAGTTTACTGGCACGCTACATTTTCAAAAAAATATTGTTGCCAATTTTTTTCTTCTTAAGTTATCAACTTTCTCTCAATAAAAAAAAATATTTTCTTATAAGGCGATATATTCTCTATAAGTGCTGTAAAGTGCATTGCAAAATATTTCGTAACTCTAAAGATTTCAGTAAAAACCCTCACTACTACATTTTTGCGAGAATTGCACTTTCGGAGGTTAATTTTTGAAAACTAGGCACTTCTTCACCAAAGCAATTATACCATTAGATGCGGTAACATTATGTTTACAACTGTTGCTTCGCAAATTATATATTGATAAGTACTTTCTAAGCGATAGTGAGTTTCTTAAAACTGCATTTTTTGAGGTTGGGTCCACAGCCTTAAATGAAATCTCAAACAAACTAAAATAATCACGCGGTTAGTCGCGTGGATTACATATTGTAATCCAGTTGGATAAAATATTTTTTCGCCACCTATGTGATAAGAAAAAAATTTCTTGATGAAATAATTCTGTAGAATAGTCTTTTTTAGGAAGGTACTGAAAAGATTGTTGATGTGTCATAAGCAAAACAAAAATAGCATTGAAAATAAGAACACTGGATTACATATGTAATCCAAGCGCCCACTCTAGGGTTAAATTGCATAAAAACATAGTATTCACCTGAACTGTGCGGTGTGCTGTTACACGACTCGTAACCGTCGTCGAAAGTGGACGTCGGCGTGGAGTGTTGATTTTTCTGGACGACCTTTTTGTCTTCTTCGTTCTCAACGTCGCCGTCGGAAGTTTGAGGACTCGATTTTGTCTCGGCAACCTTCTCATCGTCAGGCGACGTTACGACCCGTATCGTCTCGTTGCTGCACGACTTGGTCGCCTTGTTTTTGGTTCTAAAAATTATATCGGCGATGCTTTTCGCTTTCGGACGGTCGTTCTGGATTTTGGCCGGCTTTTTCGAGGGCTGGAATATGTTCTGGACCGTTTTCAGCCTGAGCAAGTCCGTTTCTGCGTCCTTTTCGTCTTCGTCTTCGCCCTTTAAAGTCTTCAGTGGCAAGTTTTCGTAGATGCCACTCGACATTTTTTCTTATAAAGTTCAGTAATGCATTGTTTTTATCTCACTGAAAATGTTCACGTGTAACGTAATTATAAATCAAATTATAACGGAGAAACTATCAGTGCCATAAATTCGCTCCTTAAAAGCGAGATAATCGAATTATTCGTTCATTTTACAAAAAGAAAGTCATTTGGGCCACGGACTACCACTACTATTACTACTACTATTTTTATTCTCAATAAATCCTAGTCAGTGTCTGGACAAATTGAAATAATACTCGAAAAAAAAACATTGTTATTATTTATATAATTGAGAATGGAATTGAACGTTTCGTATCATAAACGCCCTGATTACTAGAAACCGTGGCGGAATTGCATTTTATTAAATTATAATTGTCTCAAGCGGGTATTTTTTTCTTTCTCACAATTGATTCATATACGTCTATTAAGAAATCCATTAGACTCGTTTATAAATTTGCATGCTTGAATTGCACGAGAATTATTAACAACGGTTTTTTTTAATCGTGGCACTCGCCTTCATAAAGGTTCATTTAACAGAAACACTGTACGGTGTGTTTTTTAATTCCAGAAATGGTTAGAAGGCTGTGAAAAAATAGTTTTCTTTACTTTATGTTGGTAATAATGCCATAACCTTTACAATTTTGACAGAATTATTTAAATGTTACAGAACATTGAAGATAAAATTTAACTCATCGAAAGTTTCTTCGAAAATAGTGATATTGGTTTCTTCAGCAGAAACGTTTTGTACAATATTTTTTAATTTGAAAACCGGAATTAAAAAACACACTAATAGCGCAAGAAGCTATTTCCTAGGCCAAGCAATAAAGCATTTTCATAACATAAATACTGCACGATTATATCAAAGACAGTTAGTAGATGAATTCTGCATAATTTCCAACTGGAGAATCATAATTTTTAATTTGTTATAAACAATTTTCAACAAAAAATCGCAGTTTTTTTTAGTTTCTTGCTTGTAAAATAGAAATTAATGATGCAATCTTCATGATGTCAATAGACGAATTGTAGAAAATTAAATTACGATTTTTCTGTCTCAGAATCTGCTCTTTCTGACTCAGAATCTGCTTTCTCTGACTCAGATTGTAATTTTTCTGGCCGAGAATCGATTTTTCTGACTCAGAATCTGCTTTTTCTGAGTCAGAATGTGATGTGTCTGGCCGAGAATCGCTTTTCTGACTCAGAATCTGCTTTTTCTGACTCAGATTGTGATTTTTCTGGCCGAGAATCGATTTTTCTGACTCAGAATGTGATTTTTCTGCCCGAGAATCGATTTTTCTGACTCAGAATCTGATTTGTTTGACTCAGAATGTGACTTTTGTGGCCCAGAATCGATTTTTCTGTCTCAGAATCTGCTTTTTCTGACTTAGAATCTAATTTTTCTGGCCGCAAATCGATTTTTCTGACTCAGAATCTGCTTTTTCTGATCTTTCTGGCCGAGAATCGATTTGTTTGACTCAAAATGTTACTTTTGTGACTCAGAATCGATTTTTCTGTCTCAGAATCTGTTTTTTCTGACTGAGAATTTAATTTTTCTGGCCGCGAATCGATTTTTCTGTCTCAGAATCTGCTTTTTCTGACTCAGAATGTGATTTTTCTGGCCAACAATTGATTGTTCTGACTCAGAATCTGATTTTTCTGGCCGGGAATCGATTTTTCTGACTCAGAATCTGATTTGTTTGGAATTTTTTAGAAGATTGGGTGTTTTTTTTTGTATAAAATGACTGGACTAGTACTGATGATGTAGTTTTATATTGACAAACTGTTTTCTGCTCATTATAGAAACTTAAAGTTGCCAATTTTTTAATGCAGTGCCGAAACATTTCAAACGCAATTGATTCACTTTTGTCCAGTTGAAGGTGGAATATTAATTAATTGTCAAAAAGTGTTTAAAAACAATTCCAACTGTTTTTAGTGCTTTAAGATTTTTTTATGTATACTCCTCCAAATATTTAGAAATGGTGTTAAAAGCCAATCATTTGCATAGGTACTTGTATCTCAAAAAAAAAAAATCGCCCGCAGGAATTAATAGGCTAAAACTATTAAAAGTTTACAAAGGCATGGGATATCAAAAAAGCACTCATTCGAATGAGCACATCAAAGGTCTTTTGCGAAATGCATTTCGTTTTTGAAACGGAAACAACAAACTGGTTTCATTTCCGCGTTTACAAACTTTGCCGAGTCTCTTAAAATAAATCAAATTTAATAAACGTAACCGAATTTTCCACCTTTTAGTTTTTTAAAGTTCGCTCTTTTCCGGGAATTAAAATTCCCGCACAGAACTGAAAGGGGAAGATGAGAAAAAATAAATAAAATAAAACCGTCAATATTTCCGGCTTACTAATAGGTTCCTAATAAATAAATAAATTAAATAAATAAAATTGAACTACAGAAAAAAGTAGACACTTCTTTTAAAATTGAGGAAGTTTTGATTATCTGAAAGTATTATCAGATAACGCACGATGACGAAATCATTTTGCAACGAATATTTTTATTTTTTTTTATATTACCTATAAGCATTGCATTTGATTGTATCACTATCAAACGCGTGCAAACGTTTCGCAATTGCTTTGAAAAATTTGCAAAATTATTGGATGGTGCTTAAAACCCAAATACCCATTAGACAAATAATAATTCGGAAAATATTGTTCAAATCGAATTCACAGGCCTATTTATGGTGAAAAGGCGAATCCAGAAGTAAAAGTAGTCACCAAATTCTGTTCACAGTTGTTCCATAAATCAGGCAACAACAAATAAAGCAAATCTCCTCATAATTTTTAACTACCTATCGTTGTAAAACATCAATCAAGTTAGTTAATTAACTTTTAAATTAATTTATTTTCGCTAAAAAAAGATTTTAAGCGAATTTACCTACCAATTTGCCTAAAAAGGGGGCCTCTATATCTTCAAACGAATAACTTATAATTTAGTGGTCGTTTTTAAAAAATGGGACAAGTACTGATCCGTCCCACTCTTTGACTTAATTTTTGTGCGGAAGCTTTAAAAAAAATTAAATGAACCACAATTCCTCGCACGAAACACTTAGACGCACTGTTCGCTCAATCATTCAAGCAAACTAAAACGAAATTTGCGTTTACTTTAAATTAGATGAACGAGCTGACCGAAGATTTTCTGGCAAATCTCATGTCAGCTCAAATTTTGGCGGCTGCTTGAGCGGAGCACTGCGACGCAACTAATCCCACTTGGACAAAGCTTCCCAAGTTCGCGAGAATGAACCCGATTGGCAGACGATATCAGATAGGTGTGAGTAAAACTAAAAAGCGCACGGTACCCTCTATTGGAATTTTTATCGAGAAATTAATAAGAATCAGTATTTTATTTGACGCCCCTGTAATCTCTGCACTGCAAGGAAACAGATGTAATTTAATGGGCGATTTTATCGACTCCATCAAATTGCACTTTGCGCAAAAATAAGAAAGCTCTTTGGGGCTTGCATTGTCACTGAAGCTCACGTCTTGCGGCGACATCTAATTTCCTGCATGCCGTTGTAACAATTTCCTTCGAGGTAAGCAGAAAGACGATTTGTTTTGTGATACAGATCATTGACAACCGCAATTTTCGAGATAAAGCCTGTAATTCAAGCACGATACAAGTGGTATCGACGACCTTTTTTAAATCGTCGAATGTAAATTTGTCGATTTTTTTTATTGCTAATTTTCGGTAATTAGAAACATTTTTATTTGATGAAAATTTTAAATTTGCTGCTTGTTTAATTAATTGGGATTTTCTTATTGCCGCTAGGGAAATTGCAGCGGCGACAGTTGGTCATAATGTTTGACATAAGCCACGAATCGAAAAGCAAGAATTGTTTGGTTGACACTTGATTGGGTCAGACATTAAAGAATTTTCGAAAATAAATAGTGATTGGTCGTGGGTTACACACAATTCCCAAATTTAAATTCGCCTAATTATTTCTCATTTATTGTCGATTATTAGTTGATGAAAGGAGAAATGTCAGTGTTCTTTGTTAATGCGTAAGTAGACGTCTCGTTATTTGTCCACTGAATTTACATATTTCGCCCGTAGCACTGAAACAGCAGAAGTTGAACAGAAAACCGAACCACAGACGACCGACGAGAGCCAAACACAAAGCGATGCCCAAATCGCATTGCAGCAGTTTTGGCCTCGAATGATGGACGAAATTAAGGCCGTAGGACATGTAAGTTTCTTTTAGTTTCCATATCACACTCCTAATGGCATTGCTTTACAGTTAGATTTAAAACAGCAAATACTTCCTTTAGCACGAATAAAGAAGATTATGAAACTAGATGACGAAGTTAAAATGATCTCAGCCGAAGCTCCGTTACTGTTTGCAAAGGCAGCAGAAATTTTCATACACGAGTTGACTCTCCGTGCGTGGATACACACTGAGGATAACAAACGCAGAACATTGCAGAGAAACGATATTGCGATGGCGATTACGAAATATGATCAATTTGACTTTCTAATCGATATAGTGCCCCGGGACGATATCAAGCCTAATAAAGTTCGAGAGGATGGCACAACTCGCGCCGCTGTCAATCCCGATCAGGTGCATTATTACTTTCAACTGGCGCAGCAACATCATGCTTCCTTGCAACAAAATGCGACGCAAACCGCAGGAACTACGACAACCACCACAGCCCAACCTCAGGGGACGATACAAATCGTGCAGCCCCAACAAGTGCAGACCGTGCAAGTTAATTCACTCGATCAGGGGGCCGGAGGAAATTCACCAAATGGTTCATCAGGACAGTCACAAGTACTTATCCAATCCGGGGCTCCTACAAGTCCGCAAGCGCAAAGTGGAGGCATACAAATCGTACAACAGATTGTGACACCAAACGGAGAAATTCAGCAGATTCCTGTAAGTTTTAAAATCTATTTCTTAATAAAATTGGTTGATTTTTGCTGTGTGTCAATGGAGGGTTGTCTGGCCCTTATTAGGCCAAGCAACAGAGCAAAATAAATGTCATAATTTAACATAAATACTACCTGGAAACCGACTGCGATTTTGTCTAAGACAGTTAGGATTTTTTGTTGAAAATTGTTTATAACAAATTTAAAATTATGATTCTCGAGTTGGAAATTATGCAGAATTCATCTACTAACTGTTTTTGACACAATCGCACAGTCGGTTTCCAGGTAGTATTTATATTATGAAAATATGCATTTTGTTTAAAATTCTAATTATACAGGAACACAAAGTGGTCTGAAATAAGCGAGGCATTCTAAAATGATTGCAGCTTTTATTGTTTTTCAGATTTTAGCAAATTATTAATTGGTTTTTTAATTCTAGCAATTTGTGACAATAGACTTGAGAGGATCACTGTTGCACTTTACTGCAACAAAGGGCAATTTCTTTTCGGCTCTAAATTAGCGAACAATGAATAAAATTTTTGGAAATTTGAAATTGTAACCTTATGATGTGCCATTGAATAATGCCATTTCTAGGACCCTCCTTTGATTTGAAATTGAAGGATAAAATTTATTATTTATTTTTATTTAGATACAGTTGACACCTCAACAGCTGCAAATGATCAGAATGCAACTCCAAAATAATACTGCCCAACCGTTGATCATACAAGCAGCTCCTATTCAGACCAACGGGCAGCCACAGCTGATTCAGATGACACAACAGTCGGGTGCACAACCAGTTTTCTTGACACAGAGCAACGGTAATTCTGAGACTGAATGACTCTGTTGATACTCGTTTTAAATTTATTTATTTATTATAGCGTAATTTTGACATATTTAACAAGTTTTATATGTAATACAGATTTGAACATGCTCGTTTAATTGGAAAATTTCAATCTAATTTTTACAAATAAATTTAATAAATTTCAATCGATATAATTATGCTGTATGATCGAGTACTTTTATTCTCTGGATGTCGCCAGTAAAATACAACAGCATTTTACAGATATCTCTTCACAAATGTGAACATTAAGTATTCAGATCATATGGTTTAAAAGAGTGTGGCAAATATTAAGGACTTCCTTATTTACTTGAAATGTTATCTGTAATTTTGTTTTTTCCAACTTTTACTTAAGAAGTTTGTTTTCTTATTTAATTTTATGGTTGTGTGAAACCAATTTGTAGACTAAATGTGAATGTAAAATTTAAAGATAAGTATTAATTGTAATAAAAATTGTAATAAAACTTTTCAAAAAAACCTTCGATTGACAATGATCGTTTAATACTCTTAAGAAAATAAACATTTCATACTTGTTTAGCTTTAATTTCCCTTTTAAATGCCAAAATTAACATTACTGCTATTGTTTAAGTGTCATGCCTTCAATAATAACCTGAAAGAGGGTACGTTGTGATTTTAATTTTCAATTGGCAATACAATTTACATGTTGCAAATTTAATATTAAAGTCGCAATCTACTTCGAGATTTCTATTGAAGGCACAAATATTCAAAACGAAATTGAGTCACTATGTACTGGATTCACAGAAAGTACAACTATGTACAAAAAAATTATTATTACATGTTCAAGAGACATTACAAGACAAAAGTAAATCATCAAATGAACCAATTTTATTCCTACAAGAAAAATTAAAAATATTATTGAAAATACCTCCATTGCTATTAAGTCTTGGCAACAAGGAATCAATGAATCACAAACCTAAAGAAAAAAATAAATTACTTCTTGATGACCCTTAGTGTTTAACAACTGTAAACAGCGACTTATAAATAAATTAAGGTGCAGCGTTAAGTTAGCCCCACAAATCTTCCGATCGTCCAAACTTAAAAATAAGTGATGCGATAAATATTAAGGCATTTTGCAAAAATAATCCCACACCAGGCCACTGATGCTCACCTACAATTTAAAAAATTTAAAATACAAATTTCATTAAAATGATGCTTACCATGTCCCACAAACGCAGCGAATAATATCCAACAAGATGCAATAACTGATGCAAATCCCATCACAAACCCGAGAAACAACCAAATGCGCGCACCTCTTGGTCCTAAACAACCTCCTTCATATGAATCGCCTCTAATCTAAAGTTCTAAATTTGTAGAAAGGTTTAATTTAAGTGTTACAAACCTGCGAATTTGTGACTGAATTGACCATAATCAGAGATAGCGTCCCCACAACTCCGCACATGTGATAACCGGCTGCAACCATCCCCGGATATGAACTTGCTGCATCAATGATTACCCACCAACCAACGAAAAACTAAAATAAGGGGGTTGATTAACGGATCATTGAGAAAGATTTTCACACCACACCAAAAAGCCAGATATGATCGAAGCAATTGCGTTTCTTCTGTCGCCCCCATCAAACCAGATGCAGGGGGGCATGGTAATACTCTCACAAGCACACAGATTAGACATTGTTGCAATAATTGTGTCTCTAAAAGGCAATCAACAACCAAATAAACATCACTTTTCAATAGCTGTCACAATAAAAATGAGTCACAAGCAGGGATGGGAATAGCGGGAAGGTTTGAAAATCTGTCACCACGGCCCTCGGTGTCATTAATCTACTGCTTTTTAATAATAATAATAATCAACGGCAAGTAAATTTTGTTTATCACTTTGCAAGAAACGAAGGAGTAGAAATTTTTATAAGATTTGCATTAAAATTGTAGCCGGGTCTCGGAAAATGAATTATTTCTTTGCGGCAAATTTAAACTTATTTAGTCGTTGTAAAAAAACTAAAACAAACATGGTTTATTAAAATTTAGGTTTCGTTTTCAAACAGTATATTTGAAATAATTTATAGTAAATACTTTTTTAAAAAACAAGCTTTTATTAAGACGAAGTAAAAATTTAAAACTAATTTTGTTATTGACCTAAATGATTAAAAATAAAGACACATTTTAATAAAAAGTTGCTTTATTAGCTAAAAATCAATTTTTAAAAACGATTTACGATATAAATATAAATTACGTTGCAAAAAATACCCGGGATCAACATACTAACCCGTTTTGGCGTAAATTAAGACATTGCAGAGTAACAAGCAGTAATAACAAAACTTCTTTACTAACAATAAGTAAATAAAATTGTTAAATTTAACAAACTCTTCTTGCATATTATTATTTTACTTTAAATTATTTCGTTCTAAATTTATTGAAAATACAAAAATTTTTGCATCTGTTGAACAGGTATATTGGAATGCAACCCCTGGAAAGCCGTTTTCATTGTTACACATAGACTTATTATCCATTGCACTTTACCGTAATTATGGTGATATTTGGATTATAAAAAAGTTTGAGGTGTTGCCTGTATTTAGGCGTACACTAAAGCAATAAAAGCAAATTGCATTTGCCAACAATCTTTAAGGTGGAGCGGCCTTAATTTATATCTCCAGTTATTACCATGGTTACTTATTGTTGCAGCAATGATAACCATGGTAACCGGGACATTTAACTGGGCACTATTCGCTTAATAGTTCATCAAATTTGTGTTGTCAAAATTTAATTTGAAAAATATGTCAAAACTATGAAGCAATATTTACTTTTTGAAATTGTTACAGTAATAAACTTCATAACGTTTCCACAGACGGTTTCGTTCCTTTCCGCCAAACTAACGTACGAAAACTCAACATTTCCAGCCAATGATTACATTTTGGCCTCAACGTACATTAACATTCCTATTGCCGAAAATGATTGTAACATCCTACAACTAAAAATCGATGGAAAGTCACACAAATTTTGCCTGCAAACTTGCAAAATTTCCGAAAATGGAATCGTCAACAGCAAAACCAAACTGATCGTGCAAGAAACCAACTCGAACAGGATGTTCGATATTCACGAACTCGATTTGAAATTCGTCAAGGGGTACGATTTGTCCAAACCTTATTCGAGTTTCGTCAGCGGATATATGAAAAAGGGGAGATTTTATGGGAAAATTGATCTTGGTGGGAAGGCTTTTTATGTGGAAAGCGTCCACAATTTTCCGTTTTTATTAAAAAGGCACAACCTAAACCCCGATAATTTAAACGCTGTCATTTATGAGGATGGTTCGGTTTCGAATAAGAACATATTGGATCAAAACCGTGACAGTATCAAAATTCAGTATTTCAAAGCCACGGAATCGAACGAAGCGAAAGGGTAATTTAATTTTTTGGCTGTTTTCAATTTATGTATACCGTATTTTTTAATTTGAGAAGAAGATTCAAACAGATCGCGCCAAAAATAGGCCAAGCAGCAGAGCAAAATAAATGTCATAATCTAACATAAATACTACCTGGAAGCCGAATGTACGATTCTGTTAAAGATGAATTCTGCATAATTTCCAATTCGAGAATCATAATTTTTAATTTGTTATAAACAATTTTCAACAAAAAATCGCGTTTTTTTTAGTTTCTTGCTTGTAAGATGGAAACTAATGAAGCAATCTTAATGATGTAAATAGACGAATTGTATAGAATTAAATTGTGAAGATAATGAGAGGCCAAATAGCCCGATTGGATAATTATAACCGGAGAAAACCCGGAAAACCCGGAAAATTCAGTGTTTTCTTAAAAAATTCACAATTCCGTCATTTTTTAATTTTAAAAATTGAAACTTTGCACAAAAATAGCTATATATATATATGTACTTTATGTGTACAAAACCCAGACCCTGTCGAACTATCAGTTTTTGCACAATCACCATTTTAATATTTTTTTGCGATATTTTCGCGGAGGTCTGGATGCTTCCGTAATCAGTGGCGGATTATACGGTAAGCGGACTAAGCGGCCGCGGGGGGGGGGGCGAGTTCTTAGGGGCCCCAAAAAAAGGTGTGAATTTTTCTATCAAAAAGGAATTTGTTTCTTAATTGATTTTGAGAGTCCAGTTATTTTTACCGCTTAGGGCCCCCACTTGACTTGATCCGCCACTGTCTGTAATTGTCCGATTTAAATTTTAAAAACAGAATTGGAAACTAGACGCGCACAGCAACAAAATGCCTATTTTGGTTTTCCCATAAAATGCAGCGATATAGCTGAAAAACGGTCGTGAATATGAGTAAACGGTCGAAGCGCATCCCGGTTCTATTCCTATATAATGCGCTTCTCCTCAGCGACCAGTCTCCCTCCACTACATGATCTCTTTCGTGTGCTCGACCGTTTTTACTCATAGTCACGACCGTTTTTCAGCTATTTTGCTGCATTTTATGGAAAAACCAAAATACACGTTTTGTTGCTGTGCACGTCTAGTTCCCAATTCTGTTCTTAAAATTTAAATCGGACAATTGCAGGAACATCCAGCCCTCCGCGAAAATATCACAAAAAAAAATGAAATAGAGATTGTTCAAAAACTGTTAGTCCGTCAGAATTGGGGTTTTGCACACATAAGGTGCATATACCTTTGTGCAATGTTTCAGTTTTTAAAATTGAAAAATGGTGAAATTGTGAATTTTTTAAGAAAACACTGAATTTTCCGGATTTTCCGGCTTTTCTCCGGTTCTAATTATCAGATCGGGACATTCAATCTCTCATTCTCTTCGTAATTTAATTCTCTACAATTCGTCTATTGACATCATTAAGATTGATTAATTATTTTCCATTTTACAAGCAAGAAACTAGAAAAGCCCGATTTTTTTGTTGAAAATTGTTTATAACAAATTAAAAATTATGATTCTCGAGTTGGAAATTATGCAGAATTCATCTACTAATTGTCTTTGATATAATCGCACAGTCGGTTTCCAGGTAGTATTTATGTTATGAAAAACTGCTTTATTGCTTGGTCTAAAAGTAGATCTATGATTGGCTACCAGCAAGCTGTAGGCAATTGGCAGCCATTAATGGATCTACCTTTTGGCGCGATCTGTTTGAATCTTTAATAAGTTTTACAAAATGTTTTCGATGCAGAAAGGTCTGTCCCTTGATGATCTTAATCGACTATTCCTTCCTGCACGTTATAAGCAAGGACGACATGAATTGTGCCATATTAACAGTCCTACATTCCGTATACGAAGCCAATTCGATATTTCGTAGCAGTGACTTCAATAACGATGGAGTTCCTGACAACATCGGGTTCGTAGTGAAGTATCTTATAGTAATCCGAACTCCCCGCACTGAAATCATCCATCTACCTGCTTATACCAAACAACCGATCGATGGAAAACTGTATTTGTTCAAACTTTCTCGCCACGAATTACTCAGAGAAGTCTGTTTGGGGGTCGCTTTTACAGCACAACCATTTCTATACCGAGCGCTCGGATTGAGCTACACTGCCATACAGCAAGCTTCCAACTTATTGAAACCGAGCGTGGGAGGTTTGTGCGAACGTCCCAGCCGAATCGGATATGGAGAAAGCTACAACAACTTGGCGATCACTTACTGCCTCGAAAATGGAATGCGCGTCCCTCAGGTCACTTCCGATCTGAGCCTCGCCCACGAATTGGGGCACAGTTTTGGCAGCGACCACGACGAAAGCCCGGATTGTTACGGATACCTGATGTCTCCTCACACTTTCAACGGCACTTTTCGCAAAAATTTCGTCTTTTCCAGCTGCAGCAAACGACAGATTTCGGCCGTTTTGAAAAATAAGGGATACTGTTTGGAAAACGACAACAATTCGTTTTGTGGAAACGGTTGTAGAGCCCGATTTTAAACTTACGAACTTTTAACTGATTATGTTTAGGAATTATCGAAAAGGGGGAGGAATGCGATTGTGGTCTGTATATAGATTGTATGGAACGCGATCCTTGTTGCATTCCTCGACGCAGCAAAGGTCCTGCTTGTACAGTGAACAAGGAAGATGGGCATCAGTGCCATCCATCACAAGGATTCTGCTGTCTTCCAAACTGTAAATACCGGGATGTTTCTGAGATCGGATTGGTAAATTAGAAAATTAGGCCAAGCAACAGAGCAAAATAAATGTCATAATTTAACATAAATACTACCTTGAAACCGACTGTGCGATTTTGTCAAAGACAGTTAATATTCTGCATAATTCTCAACTCGAGAATCATAATTTTTAATTTATTATAAACAATTTTCAACAAAAAATCGCGATTTTTTTAGTTTCTTGCTTGGAAAATGGAAACTGATGAAGCAATCTTAATGATGTCAATAGTAGAATTGTAGAGAATTAAATTACGAAGAGAATGAGAGGTCGGATGGGCCGATCGGATAATTGCAACCGGAGAAAAGCCGGAAAATCCGGAAATTCAGTGTTTTCTTAAAAAATTCACAATTCCGTCATTTTTTAATTTTAAAAATTGAAATTATGCACAAGGATAGCTATTTATATACACTTTATGTGTGCACAATCCCGACTATGACGGACTAATAGCTTTTGCACAATCTCCATTTAATTTTTTTTTGTGATATTTTCGCGGAGGGCTGGATGCTCCTGTAATTGTCCGATTTAAATTTTAAAAACAGAATTGGAAATTAGACGTGTACAGCAACAAAACGTGTATTTTGGTTTTTCCATAAAATGCAGCAAAATAGCTGAAAAGCGGTCCTGAATATGAGTAAAAGCGGTAGAGCAAGCGAAAGTGATCGAGTAGTGGGGGGAGACTGGCCACTGAGGGGAAGCGCATTCCGGTTCTATTCCTATATAATGCGCTTCCCCTCAACGGCTGGTCTCCCCCCACTATTCGACCACTTTTGCATGCTCGACCATTTTTATTCGCATTCACGACCGTTTTTGAGCTATTTCGCTGCATTTTATGGAAAAACCAAAATAGGCATTTTGTTGCTGTGCGCATCTAGTTTCCAATTCTGTTTTTAGAATTTAAATCGGACAATCACAGGAGCATCCAGCCCTCCGCGAATATATCGCAAAAAAATATTGAAATGCTAATTGTGTAAAAACTGATAGTCCGACAGGGTCGCGGTTTTGCACACATAAAGTACATATAAATACTTATTTTTGTCCAAAGTTTCAATTTTTAAAATTAAAAAATGACGGAATTGTGAATTTTTTAAGAAAACACCGAATTTTCCGGATTTTCCGGCTATTCTGCGGTTCTAATTATCCGATCGGGCCATTTGACCTCTCATTCTCTTCGTAGTTTAATTCTCTACAATTCGTCTATTGACATCATTAAGATTGCTTGATTAGTTTCCATTTTACAAGCAAGAAACTAAACAAAACGCGATTTTTTGTTGAAAATTGTTTATAACAAATTAAAAATTATGATTCTCGAGTTGAAAATTATGCAAAATCCATCTACTAACTGTCTTTGACAAAATCGCACAATTGGTTTCCAAGTAGTATTTATGTTATGAAAAAATGCTTTATTGCTTGGCCTAAATGTAAATTATCATCCTCGCTATTCTCATTATTTTCAGTCATGCGAATACTTTGATAAGAAATGCCCTTGCAAAAATGAAAATAGTTGCACTTGCGGTGTTTTAGGGGAATGTTTAAAGGACGAGTGTCACAGCCGGGAATGTACCAGAATCGGTAGCAGGGAATGTCCATGCCCAAAAGATCAGAACGAACAGTGCTTAATTTGCTGTTTGGATTTCGACGGCACTTGCGTGCCATCTTCAAGTCTTACAGAAAAATTTGTGAAAAAGAATGCTACGTTGATAGCCGACTTGAAACGTTACGGGGCAAGAAACGGGACCAACGAAATTGTGAAAAGTTTTTGCTATCGGAAGAACTGCGTCCAACTGGGATTTCACACATTCGCCGCGGACAACTTTTGCGTCTATCAGGCCAAATTGGGGGTTTGCTCGGCGCATCATACCTGTGAGGTACCATCTACCGTAACTTCGATATTTCCAAGCATAGGAAAAATTACTGCACGAAGTGCTTCGAGGGGCATATCTTTTCCATCGTTATTTTTGTTGTTGTTGTTTGTAGTCTGTACGATGAGCGTATGATAAACGAATACACTACTGCAAAATTTTCTTTAAGTTCCAAAAGTCAACCCTTGTTGTAATCATAATCATAAAAGTCGGTTTTCCTAGGTAAAACCATGCAAATTGCAGTGCACATATGCAGGTCAATTTTTTTTTTTTTTTTTGACTTATGTTAGAATCTACATTTTCATAAAGTGTGCTCAGGTAACATTTTTTGTTTTCAAATGATTACAATAAGGCTTGAATCCTTAGAACAGAGAGTGGGAGGAAGGAGCATTTGCTACCGATTATGGACGGCAGGTGGGGAACAAAGTCGGCCATTTGTATCAACCTCGTTTTGACACATCGTTTGTTATGTTTTCTATGCCAAGTGGTTTTTGAGTGTTTTTTTGTGATTTAAAGACCTTAGTTTGTAATTTTTGTGGTGGATCGAGTAGAGTATAGTGTATTTATAGTTTTTAAGACTTTAGTGATAGTTAATAGTTGATAGTTGAAAGAAACTTAGAACTAAAACATTTGTGTAACATGGTGAGTTGTGCTGCGTGTGGCTGCACCAAAACGCCCAAGACTACTTCTCAAGGGATCACGTTTTATCGGTAAATGTTTATTATTTTATTTAAAATTCAATTAGGTTCAAATTCAAGCAAAATAGTATATTATTATACAAGTTTTATAAGACGAACTATTGTCGCACGAATAAGTTTGGGGCACGACGAGCGAAGCGAGGAGTGCTCCAATGTCATGAGTGCGACAATACGTCTTATAAACGCGTGTAATATACTATTTTTTCTACTTTGGCGCTCTCAGTTTCATGAAAATTTGAAAATTGTGCTTTCTAAATATTCTAGAGATTTTTAGGATTAGGTACTGCTTGGGTTGGTAATTTGTCATGTGTCATATGTCAACTAAAACTTCGAATTTAAAATCTCGAGTTTGATATTTTTGTGAAGAAGTCATGGAAGAATTAAGCTGCACACTTGGCTTGACCTTGACAGGAGCTCGGTAGAGATGCCCGACGCCGGCCAGCGTGCTATTACAGCAATACCAACGTAATTATTATCAAAAAAAACACCAAAAAGCCGTTTCACAAAAAGTTCCTTTGTGACACTACTTTTAGTTTCACAAAAACTCATTTATGATACCAAAGTAGAAAATAGTATATTATTATACAAGTTTTATAAGATGATCTATTGTCGCACGAATAAGTTTGGGGCACGACGAGCGAAGCGAGGAGTGCTCCAATGTCATGAGTGCGACAATACGTCTTATAAAACGAATGTAATATACTATTTTTTCTACTTTGGTGCTCTTAGTTTCATGAAAATTTGAAAATTGTGCTTTCTAAATATTCTAGAGATTTTTAGGATTAGGTACTGCTTGTGTTGGTATTTGTCATGTGTCATAATATGTCATATTATGTCAACTAAAACTTCAAATTTAAAATCTCGAGTTTGATATTTTTGTGAATAAGTCATCGAAGAATTAAACTGTACACTTGGCTTGACCTTGAGAGGAGCTCGGTAGAGATGCCCGACGCCGCCGGCCAGCGTGCTATTGCAGCAATACCAACGTAATAAGTATCAAAAAAATAACCAAAAGCCGTTACACAAAAAGTTCCTTTGTGACACTACTTTTAGTTTCACAAAAACTCGCTTATGATACCAAAGTAGAAAAATATTATTTTGAGTCTATGTTGACATTGATATTGACAAGCCGGTTCATTGGCGTGCGTGGGTAATTCTTGAACAAAATTACAAAGTTTTAATATTGATTTTTTTTGTTTTGTGAGTGAAAATAAACTAGTTTTAACTTAATTTGGCTTATAATAAAAAATTTAAATTTTCAGTTTTCCCCAAGACGAGAGAAAAAAGTTTTACTTGCAGGCGTAAAATATGCGATGGAAATCCTATTCGATACGCCACTGACAAGGATCCGCCATTTGCATCAACCTTCCCGTTCCCCTGCAACCTTGCATAATGCTCCTTCCTACCACTCTCTGTTCTAAGCTTGAATCTTAAGAGTCGGTTTTCCTAGGTAAAACCATGCAAATTGCAGTGCAGATTGTCATAAAGTGTGCTCAGGCAACGCCATCTTTATTTTACAAGCCGTGAACTAAGAAATTTGGCAGCAGTGTTGCTAGGCGGACATTTTGCGTTCTTCAGTTCAGCATTGCATCATTGAGTTGTTGTTGATATTGTTATAAAGTGCAGTTAACGTTAGATAGTTGTGGTATTTCCAAACCTGTGTGTATTTATCAGAATATTTAACTCAATAATTTGATATTCGACAATATAGAAAGTAAGTACATTTAACCTTTGGTTCATGCTTTTCACATGAAAACTTTTTAGATGACTAGAAAATGTTGTGTCCCAAGCTGCAAATCGAATTACGAAAGTGTATCCGTAAAGGGGCAAGCTGCAGTTACTACGTTTTCATTTCCATAAGATGAAGAAACGAAAAAGAAATGGCTTCGAGCTATCCCGAGGAAAAATTGGCAGCCTACGAAGTATTCATCTGTTTGTATAAAACATTTTAACGAAAATGATGTTATATTAGATCAGATATACAAAAACGGGTCAACTGTTACTACGTTGCTATTAGCACACCCAAAATGAAAGGAAGACGCTGTACCCACAATTTTTCAAAATCTTCCAGTTTATCTGTCTTCAACTTCAACAGTAGTTAGACGAAAAGACCCTGAAGTAAGAAGGAAAGCGTTGCAATCAAAAGAAGCTGGAAAAATTGAAGAATTTGTAAAATCTGATATTATAAATGACTTTACAAATTTTCTTGACACTTTTCAAACAAAACTAAAGGTATAAACAGTGAAACAAAGTGGAACTTTAAAATTAAGAGCAACTTTGGTGTTTGGCTGTATTTATTAAATATTGAGTGTTCTAATAGTTCTTCTGAAAGTGAAACT
Organism: Dascillus cervinus; assembly: GCA_949768715.1. Lineage (NCBI taxonomy): Eukaryota > Metazoa > Arthropoda > Insecta > Coleoptera > Dascillidae > Dascillus > Dascillus cervinus. The sequence continues at coordinate 32,782,478 of OX458318.1, forward strand.
GAGTTAAGTGCCGCCGAAATTTTATGTAGTGTTCTTGTGAAAAGTGATTTAACATTAAAACTCTTTATTGGAAAAGAAGAAATTTCTGCTCACGATTTGAACTGGATTCTCCCTTGTGATTTAAAATTATCTCGATGGTCGCAACTTGAAAATATATTAGTTAGGTATGCCAACGTAAGTCAACACAATTTAAGGACTCGATCTTTTGAATTTTTCTTGCAAAAGTCGTATGAAAATTTAGTTACGTGTAACGAAAAAGCTGAAGAAATGGAAGACTATCAACATAAAAAACAATTGGAACTTTTAATTGATCAGTTAAACATGATATTGTTAAAAAGACGAAAATATTCCCCAGCAACTATTTTGTTTGCATTTATGGCTTATTCATATTCATCGTCTTGTTACATGCTCTTACAAGATCATTTGCTGCTGCCTAGTAAACGATATTTACAACAAATATCTTCTAGATTTAATGTAAAACCAGACAAAAATCTTTCAAATACAAGTCACTATTTGAAACAAATTTCCAAAAACTTGACTGTTCGAGAAAAATATACAATATTACAAATTGATGAAATTTATGTGAAATCTAAGTTAGATTTTAAAGCCAATGGAATTGTTGGCAGTTCAGAAAATAATGCTAAGGATCTGGCAAAAACTATTGAAACTTTTATGATCTCTTCTGCTTTTGGTAATTTTAGTGAAGTTATTCGACTAGTTCCTGTGAATAACACAACAGGAGATCAGTTAAAGATACTCGTTAATGAGGTAATTGAATTTGTTCAAAAATGTGGTTTTCCTATAGTTGCGATACTAACTGATAACAATAGAATAAATCAGAATATGTTCACTTTAATTTCTTCAAACGAATCTATGCCAAATCCATGCTTCCCTGATATTAATACTTACCTATCGTATGACACTGTTCACATTTTTAAAAATGTTAGGAATAACTGGTTGAACAAAAAAGATACTTTTCACACTTTAATATATCCTGATTTTGAAAATTATACAATAAAACGGTATGCATGTTTCGAACATTTGCGACTATTTTTCAAGGACGAGCAAAATAAGTTAATTAAAAAAGCATATAAGTTGAGTTATAAAACTTTGTATCCCTCGAATTTAGAGAGACAAAACGTTTTGTTAGTGGATAATGTTTTTCATATGTCAACTATTGCTGCTTTACAAACGGAAGAAAAATGTACAGATACTGCAAATTTTTTACAAATTTTCCGCATCTGGTGGGATATTGTAAATTCTAAAAACCCTATCGTAGGAAAAATAAAAAGAAATGAATGGGCAGGACCAGTTTGTAGTATTGAGGATGAAAAGTTATTGTTTTTGAAACGTTTTTTGTCTTGGATAGAAGCATGGCAGTCTTTCAAGGACAAAGCTGGCTTAAGCTCCGACACATTTGAAGCAATAAGAAGAGCATCTCAAGTGTTATGTAAAATTGCTAACGATGCTTTAACAAAATTTAATGTTTCGTATGTACTCTTGGGGAAATTTCAAACAGACAAGTTAGAGAAAAGGTTTGGAATGTACAGACGACTATCTGGATCAAACTATAATGTATCAGTTAGGCAAGTAATTGAATCAGAAAACAAATTACGAATAAGACATATTTTGAAAATGATCAATAAAAGAGAAGCATGCTTTAGCAACTTTGCTAATGAAAGTACTGAATCAAATTTATATAATGTTGACATTGATCAATTTCGCCCCATTATAACTTCAAATTATCTTGAATTATGTGAAATCGAGGAATCAAGCTGCATATATGTTTGTGGCTATGGAGCACGATCTGTTTGCAAAAAACTGGAATGTACTGCCTGTGTTTTTTTATTTGAGGAAGGACGCGGTAGTAATGTTTGCAACGAATATTTTGACTTTTTACAGCGAGGTGGCTTAAGTGTACCAAGTTACCATGTTAAGTGTGTTTTCTTTCATATGTATGCTTTGTTAGAATATATTGTAGCTAATAGCGTGTGGGAAACAAAATTTTTGCAATCTTCCTGTCAAAAAGGCATTTTAATTCAACTGACACAGTTAAGCTTAAATTCCAATAACTTTTTTCAACAATTTGAATTACATTGTCTGTGTGGCAACGATGTTTCTAGATTGTTTAAAACATTGTATTCTGTTTTTGCAAATATTCTGTTGAATAACTACACAAAATATTCAAAAGAAACAAATGGCACTAAAAATTTAGAGAAAAAAGGAAATTAGCTACGCTAACAAAAGAGAACAATAAACGTTAAAAATATGTTATTTGTAAATAATGTTATTTAATGTTTAATAAATACCACAAAATAAAATTTCCTGCCTTTACTAACTTTTGTTTTATTTCTTAATACTATCAGAATAATGATGTAGTATGGATCATTTCATGTTAGTTATTTTTTAATAAGTTTCGATTGCAACCGACGTGCAATGATACCCGGCCTACTTCTGTGCATTAATGCGGTGTTGCCAAGCATGGCTTCACGGCTTGTAAATAAAGATGGCGTTGGCTCAGGTCAATTTTTTTTTCGACTTATGTTGTGAATTTTTTAAGAGAATACTAAATTTTCCGGGTTTTTCGGGTTTTCTCTGGTTATAATTATCCGATCGGGCTATTCGCAATTTAATTCTCTACAATTCGTCTATTGACAACATTAAGATTACTTCATGAGTTTCCATTTTACAAGCAAGAAACTAAAATAAACGCGATTTTTTCTTGTAAATTGTTTATAACAAATTAAAAAGTATGGTGCTCAAGTGGGAAATTATGCAGAATTCATCTACTAACTGTAATGGCACGGTCGGTTTCCGGGTAGCATTTATGTTATGAAAAAATGCTTTATTGCTTGGCCTATTATGGTATTACTAGCCATTAAATTTTGACGTTTCAAATATGTCAAAATTTACCCAATTAAATTTTGACGTTTAATCGCTTCTGAATTTTTTTTGCAATCATTATCGAAGATTCTTCAACAAGCAAATAAATAATTCGTTCTAAAATCTATTTATTCAGATTAATAATCAGGAAATAATGATGCCGAATACCCCGCGTGCATGAAAACAGCCTGATTAAATGTTTACATTTTTTGTCGCGACGTTTTGCCATAAAGAAATATTTCTCATAAATTTTCCACCCAAATTTGCTCGACATATTTCTAGGCAAAACATTTTGACAGTAACGTCAAAATTTATTCGACTATTTTAATGCACTTGGGATATTACTGTTGAAAAGACCTGGCAGATGCAAAATTACATTACTTTTGTCTTCATAATTATTGTTTCGTACCTTCTACCATCGTCAAGTTAAAGGTATAATTAATAAAAAAGTACTTTCAGGATCGACGTTTTGTGTAAAAAATATTAAGGCATTCAATTCTTGATAATTTGCGCGACTGACTTTTGATAAAATAAATTCTAAAATTATTTAATCAGGCTTCCATGGCAACCGTAAAATTGATTCGTTTGAGTTATAAAAAACACTTGTAGATAGGTATTAAAAAGTATCTACTGCAATTCGTGTACTTAAATTTCTTAGGTTACATTTTTTCTCAAAAATTACCGTCGAAGCAGACAGACGAGCAGACATGAAGATGCATAAACAGGTATTTGACTGTTGCCCAAAAACACTTTTTCATTCAGTGAATTATGAACAAAAACCTTACGTCACTCAATAAAGAATTATAATTTTCCATTTACCTATATAATTTCAGCTCAATTCGATATTTTGAAAATGAGTCCTATAGAATTTCAATTCACGTTTTTAAAATGTACAGGTTTCGACAGTTTGAAATTTCGCGGCTGTAGTGTTGTCCTTGCATTTGCCCTTGTGGCCCCCGTTAAGCGTTGTTGTGTGAATTCAATATGGCGGTGGTGAATACTGTATCCATTTGCGAAAATGTTTTAGAACGCATATGATTTAAAGTAATCGCAATTTAATAGTCGAAATTTCAACTAATGTTAAATCGTAGTAATAATTTTGCCGTTTAACGTCCCGATTCGTGTGCAAGTCTCCTACCGTGACAAATGTAAAGTTTGGATGACTAGTTTAGTAAATTAGTTAAAATTGATACAAAAAAGTTGTGATCATCGAGTAATTGACTAACGGAACTTGTAAACATTAAGGTTAGTGTGAAATTCACGTCGAATTTACTATTGCAGCTCTCGCGATTGATCACAAGAATGTTTGGTTATTTTTACACTGTTTATACTTATGAAGGCTTATGGTTTCAATTGTTTCATACATTTCTGTCACTTTTAAACCAAATGGTAATTAAAAGAGAATGTATTTTCCGCAGGATTTCCCTTCGAAACGGAATGTGGGAAGCATACTGTTTTCTGATATCGTAAATAAGATTCAGACCATCATCATGACAGACACCAGAAGGAGAGTCAAGTTGTACGCACTGAACGCCGACAGACAGTGGGATGACAGGGGGACCGGCCACGTGTCATCAACTTATGTCGATCGACTCAAAGGCATCTCATTATTAGTCAGGGCTGAAAGCGACGGATCGCTACTGTTAGAATCAAAAATTCAACCGGACACTGCCTATCAGAAACAACAAGACACTTTGATCGTTTGGTCTGAAGGTGATAACTTCGATTTAGCTTTAAGTTTCCAAGAAAAAGCTGGTTGTGATGAAATATGGGAAAAAATATGTCAAGTACAGGGTAAAGATCCGTCTGTAGAAATAACGCAAGACATCGTCGAGGAATCAGAGGATGAGAGGTTCGATGATATGTCAGATTCCGCACCTCCGATTGAACTGCCCAGCTGTGAACTCAGCAGATTAGAGGACATAAGTGAATTGTTTAGTAGTTGTTTAAGTTCGCCGATGAGAAAGGAGAAATTAGCAGCCGCCATCGAAAGTGAGAACTACATCCGAAAGCTGTTAAATTTGTTTCACATGTGCGAAGATTTAGAAAACATCGAGGGGTTGCATCATCTGTACGACATATTCAAAAACATATTTTTACTGAACAAAAATGCACTGTTTGAGGTTATGTTTAGTGAAGATGTTATTTTTGACGTGGTCGGTTGCTTGGAGTATGAACCCTCATCTTCTGCCCCCAAACGACATCGAGAATACCTGAAACAGCAGGCCAAATTCAAGGAGGCGATCTCCATCAAGAATCCCGAATTACTGTCTAAAATTCATCAAACATTTCGTGTGCAGTACATTCAAGATGTCGTCCTTCCCACACCATCAGTTTTCGAGGATAACATGCTTTCTACATTAAGCAGTTTTATATTTTTTAACAAAGTTGAAATTGTGTCGTTAGTTCAAGAAGATGATAAGTTTTTAACTGAATTATTTACAATGTTGACAGATATTAACACACTTGATTCAAAGCGTCGTGATCTAGTTTTATTTTTAAAGGAATTTTGTAATTATTCGCAAAACTTGCAACCGCAAGCCAAGGAGACCTTCTATAAGGCGTTGACAAATCTGGGTATTTTGCCGGCGTTAGGGATAACACTTGGGATTGACGATCCAAAAACAAAAAGTGCTTCCATCGACATATTGACATACATCGTCGAATTTTCGCCATCCATTGTAAGGGAGTACACTTTTCAGCAGGCCAACAACATTGACGAGGTATGGCCGCTAAATTTTCTCTCCTTTAACTTACCATTTTGTTCAATTGTAGGAACAACTTCTACTGAACGTAATTATTGAGCAAATGATCTGTGATACAGACCCTGAGTTAGGCGGCGCAGTCCAACTCATGGGAGTTTTGCGAATATTGTTAGATCCGGAGAACATGCTATCCTCTGTAAACAAATCTGAAAAGACAGATTTTTTATTTTACTTTTACAAAAGCAGTGTTAATATCCTTATAGGTAAAGTAGTTTTTCTTTTTATATTTCAATGTTTAAAAAGTCTTTCAAGTTTTGCACATTATTATTGTTACTTACAATTTTTCCATAACAATTTTTTTTAACTTTTCACTAACATTTTAAAAAATCGTCATTAATACATATTACAAATTTAACAAATCCACAAACATCTTAAAACGCATTTTAAAACAAAGTCAATTTACAATGATCGTTGTAAATTGACTTTGTTTTAAAATGATTATTGTAAATTGACTTTGTTTTAAAATGATCATTGTAAATTGACTTTGTTTTAAAATGTGTTTTAAAATGTTTAATCATTGTGTAAATTGACAATGATTTAAAATGAGTTTTAAGATGTTCGTGGATTTGTTAAATTTGTAGTATGTATGAATGACAAACTTTTAAAATGTTAGTGAAAAGTTAAAGAATTTTGTTATGAAAAAAGGTAAATTGTAAGTAACAATAACAATTAATTGCGTAACAAGGGAAACTCGATTTAAATTTAAACTTTTCCACATGAATTTAAAGTATATTTCTTGATTTCAGCGCCACTCCTGGAAAATACAAAGCACAATGAGCCCCAAAAAGAAGATTACCAAACCGTGCAGTTACTTGGTCTCATAATAGAGCTGTTGTCATTTTGCGTCGAGCATCACACATACCACATAAAAAATTGCATACTAAACAAAGACCTCTTACGTCGAATACTAGTTCTCATGAAATCGACGCACAAATTCCTTGTCCTGTGTGCGTTACGATTTATGCGCAAATTAATCGCACTCAAAGATGAGTTTTACAATCGTTATATCATTAAAGGGAATCTGTTTGGGCCGGTCATAGACGCTTTTGTACGAAATAACGGCCGATACAACCTTCTTGACTCGGCCATCATTGAAATGTTTGAGTTCATTAAATTGGAGGATATCAAAACGTTGTGTTCTCATGTTGTAGAAAATTTCGGAAAACGTCTTGATGACATCGAGTACGTTCAGACATTCAAAGCTCTAAAAGTGAGGTACGACCAACATCAAGATAAAATGAAGGATCGGGATCGCAGCACTTTGGACAGCGTCCCATCAATATTACGTAACAGTCGATATCGCCGAGATCAAAGGCAAATGGACGAGGAGGAAGAGATGTGGTTCAATGAAGACGATGATTTTGATGATAATGAAGCCGTCGTCCCGGCGGCGACTACTGATATACTGTCCAAGAAAATAGATACCGATTTAGATAGTATAGGGAAAATCATGGACAAGAAGAGCGAAGCGAACGGCCCCAAATTGAACAGCACTCCATCTAAAACTAGCGTGTTGAATAATAATTCAGCGGCTGGTCAACCAGCAAATCCAATGCCTGCCGAAATTCGATCAGCTTTGTTCAAGAGAGTACGTTTATGGGTGAATTTGGTGTGCCCTGTTTATGTCTGTTTGTTTGCAGGGGCTGGTCGATTATGAAGGCGGCGATTCCGATGAGGAGGAAGAAGATGCGAATGAAACGAGTAAACGTCCTCGTCTGTCATAGTGTAGCCTATTTGTGCACAGGTAAGTGCGTCGTAAACTTACGTGTCATACAAATACCTGTGATCTCATACAAGTGCAGTGCAGTTTATATGTACGGTCAATTAAAAAGAATGTGCAACGGGGAACTTCTGAGGAAAATATTACCTTAGTAAAAAAGATATTGTATTTGACTATCATTACGATTTATTTTTTTGTGGAATAAATTGGATAAATGATCATAAATGCAGTGATCAATTTCTTGATTAGACTTTATTTATTTCATCTTATAGACAAGGAAGTAAATGTCTGCAGCTCCAGTTTTAAACGAGGCCGTTCTGAACTTCCATAACTAAAGACAAATGCAATTGATATGGTGAACTTGTGTTGAATAAATTATAAAAGAAAATTTTTATAGTCACTTTGACAACTCTTGTTACAGTATCAGAATATTATTTATTTTTAAACCTTTGTGTTTCTGGATTAATTGTTTCGTTGATTTCAAAGTTGTTTTTATTTTATTTTCGTGCCAGACTGTTTCAAAAATCTCCTAAAATTATACATTTAATTGATTTAATCAAGAGACACAAACGTTAATAAAAACTACATTTATTTTAACTAAATTTGTTAAATGGGACAAATGCATTCATGATTACTTTAAAAGAGTTCTAGAGAACTTATAATGTGAATTTAAATATAAAATAAAAAAATATTATTAAGTAGTCGATAGCATTATAGTATATCGTATATAACAGAAAGTGAGTTTAGTGTCGATGGGAGTGCTTAGATTGTGAAACTATATTTCGTACCGATATATCTTTTTTTTTTCTTATGTATAATGTGATAAGCTGAGTTTCATTTATTTTTACAATTAAAATGTTTTCGGTGTAAATTATACTTTCAATTGAAAGTCAACGTTGCTTGTTTAAATTTTATTGATTCTAATAAATGTCTTTGTTCAAAATATTTATTATAAGATGGCTCATAAAAGCAATATCAAAAAAATCACGTTTCAAAAAGTTGTACGTTTCTTATTTACCACATTAAATTACAGGTATTCATTGTTGTAGCTCCACCGAAATGAAAACTGTACAACTGGAAATAGTCAATTTTTTTTAAATTGAAAGTTTTAATTATTAATTGTTAGAAAACGGTTAAAAATAAATTTTATTTGAAACTTTCAGTTCTGATTGCTAAACATTGCATTAATTTAATGACTCCTGTAACGTTTCATAAAAGTTTGAACCAGAATTGTATCAAATAAAAGTTATGGTGGAGCTACGATTTCAACGAGCCTGGTAATTTTCAAGAAGGGGACAGTACTTAATCATATTTATTAACTGAGACATGGCAGCACCATCATAATGTATAATTTTCTGTGGTCAAGATGATTGTTACTTTTCAGTAACAAGCTTCTTCTAAACAAAAAAATTTTATAGTTCTGTTCATATTTTTTTAATGTTTTAAACAAAACTGTAAATTAATATTGTACTCGTTATATTTAGGTAATAAATATAAGTAAAATATGAATATTTTAATGACATGTTCACATTTAATTATCGTCTTCCTTTTTGGTGGTAATCACTTCACTTTTCAATCTTTCAGCTAACGCTTTGCGGATGTGTAATTTTTGTGGTTCAATTTCTAAACCTGTCAACACAGATTCAGCCGCCTTGGCCGATTTCGGACGATTCTTAGAAGAATCCTCGGCTTCAAATTGTTTCTTTCGAACTTCCTTTTTCAGTGCCACTAATTTGTCTCTCTGTGCTCGTAAATAATGCTGCCTTTTTTGTAACTCGCTACTGTTCACCTAGAAAACAAAATTGTATTGCAAAAGTTCATTTTCAATCGTTGTTATCACTTCTGATCCAATCGGTTTTTTGTCGTATGCAATTTCTTCATCCGTGAGTGCTGGATTTTCCTTATTTTTTGATGAATTTGCTGAAGATTTATTTTTTGGTTCTTGTAATTTTGTTTCATTTGTGATTTCAACCGACCCCAGAGGTTTGTTTTCTAGAAATTGTTGTAAATATTTTGAAAATAAACTTATTTGAGCCATACCAATAGTTTTTTTTAATGTGCTTTCCAAGATTAATTTTTCATCAAGAAGGGATTGCACTTCTTGGTTTGAAGGATTCGATTCTTCTAAATTTTCGGGGAACTGTCTAAAAGTTTCCGTAATTATTTATTGATTACTGTAATAATTTTTATAGTTTGAGTTCGAATTCAGGTTTCTTTCACGTTCCACTTGAGGTGTTCAGAAGCAGAATGGGCCAAGTGAAAGAAACTAGTTTTGAGATATAAAAGAAATACGAATTCGTGTCAAGGCAATAACATATTGGCCCAACTTTCAAACGTATTCCATTTTGTAGTAAACAAAGGAATCTCACTTGGGTCACAAGGAATTTAAAGTGGAACAAATGTAGAATATGATATGCGACCTAACTCAAGTAAGTCAAGTTTACAATTGGGTCACTCTGCTCCTGGGCGACTCATTTGTTAACAAACTTTAAATGGAGACTAAAGATATTTGTGTACATTACCTCATCACTTGCTTCATAACTTTATCCTCTAAATTCAAGCTTGTGGTGGCATGTTCTTCAGTTGATCCGAGTTTGTGCTTGGGTATAAATGAGTTTGGTGTTATCCCAAATTTTTGTTCGATCAATTCCAAAGCCTGTAGCTGCAGTTCAACGTTGCGTTGCGTCATCATCCTTTTAAACATTTCATAATTGTTTGCTGCCCAAATTTGCTCAAATAGGCCCTAGAAACGCCCCATTAAATAGTTTTTCAGCAAAATTAAAATCAATTATACAAAGTCGAAATGTAAGGGCATGGATTGTTGGGTTCCTCTGTTGCAAGCATCTTCAAACTGATCCGACGTGATCCCGATATCTTCCATATAGTTGGCCAACATCAAGTCGACCAAATTCTTATATTCTTCGAATATTTTTTGATAATCTTCGTCATCTTCGACAGCGGGCTCGAATACTGGAAAAAATAAATCTTACAAAAATAAATAAGCGACGCGGACTACTTAATGATTTTTCTTCGATGAAGCTTTGCAGGGGCGCGTTCCAAACGGGCCCGTTCAAGAAACCCACGAGCGAATCGAATATCCAAGAGTTTTCGTCTTCTGCCATTTCTGCTGGTTTATTGAATTCGTCGCGAATCAAACACTGAGCACAAACGGGCGAAGCGTCCAAGTTGTGTATAGAAAGGTTCCCATGGCTACGTTATTGATAAATGTTGACCTACGTCGAAAATGCATAACTGCCCTTTCACAATGATGTTAATGGTAATGTTAGTGATAATGTTAATGGTAATGTTAAGTCTCGGTATTCACAATGATGTTAAAGGCGATACGCTCAGTTCCGTCAAATTATTACTTCAAGTTTAAGCTAGGACAATGCTAAAAGACGATCGACGATTTTAGTCTTGTCTGGACGTAATCAGAATATCCAGATTTTGATTTTTAATTTCGTGACGTTATTTCTAGAAATTATTCAAAAAACAAATCGCTGTATGGTTGTTTCTAGTAAAGCCTTTTTTAAATTTTTTAAATTTATATTTTTCTTGAGAGCCCTTCAAAAAGTTTCGAAAAAAGGTGACCAACTATTTTTTATACAAAAGGAGTACAAATGAATTTTCATTTTGCAGTGCACATTTTTATAAAGTGTGCTCTGGTCAATTTTTTTTATTTTTTTTTGACTTATGATAGGATCCACATTTTCATAAAGTTTCCTAAGATATTTTTTTTCCATTTTCTTGTTTTCAAATGATTACAACAATGGTTTAATCTTAAAAGTCGGTTTTCGTAGGTAAAACCATGCAAATTGCAGTGCACATTTTCATAAACTGTGCTCAGGTAATTTTTTTTCCATTTTCTTGTTTTCAAATGCTTTATTGCTGGCCATATTATGGTATTACTAGCGATTAAATGTAAAATTTAAATTTAATTGTTTTGTTTCATTTTGAATATCGATTGGTTTTTAAAGTGACTGCCAAAACTGTAAAATTATAAATGCATTCTATCTAGTGAAGTTTCTTTACAGTGATGTTTTTCCATGGCTTTTCGAACATCACTATAGAGGAGTTCGACTGTATTTTCATTGGTGGAAAATTTCGAGAATTAACATCGCTCATAAGTCAAAGTCTAACATTATCATTACCATTAACATCATTGTGAACATCGAAATGATTTTGTACTGTTTCGATGTAACATTAACATTACGTTCTAATATTAACATCATTGTGAATGGGCAGTAAAAGACGTAATAATATTGTAATAATATTGTAATCTGGGAAAAAAATTCCCAATAAAAATGATGTAAAACAAGTTCATGTTCATATTTTAAAAACCTGCTAAGGTTTGATGTTTACATGGGAACTGTGCAGTAATAAAAATTGTAGGGTTTATGGATTTATGTTTTGTTATCTGTGGTTTATGGATATCTGCAACTGTTAATTAATTGTTTTTTTCTTGTTGGAGGTTTTTGTGTTTTGAAATTGAATCGCCATCTACACTTTTTTAATTTAAATAAATTTTAAATAAATGAAATGAATAATTGTAACAAACCTATCAGCCATATAAATAACATAAATTCGACTGTAAAATGAATGAAGCTTAGCGTTTATCCAATGGAAAATTTCTTTTCAAGAAACGCAGAAAAAAGTTGCCACAAATTGACAACCATCCATGTTTCGACAACATTGTCAAGGTAACTATTGAACGACGGTAATGTTAATGAATCTGATGAAAATGTTTTCAGTATTTTCCTGATTAATAAATGGAGAAATATGAAATCGTCGATAAAGCGATGAAATTGTCAGGTTTAGACAAAGAGTATCACGAAATCGTCACTAACAAAGACCTATTAAGACGAACGACCGAAAAGTTCTTACATAACCTAATAGACGAATTCACATTAGAAGTAATTTTGGACATCCATCGTAAAATTAAATCCAACTGTGAAGATTTGAATCCTGACCCCCCCCAAATTCACGTTGACGACATCCCAAACATAGACATATTCGGTCAGCATAATATAAAAAAGACGCAAGAATGCGTTTGCCCCAATTGCGACAGGGCCGTTGCGGCCGCGAGGTTTGCACCACACTTAGAACAATGCATGGGAATGGGTAGGAGCCGATCGAGAAATGCAAGTAGAAGAATTGCGAATAATAGTAAAGAACGTGAAGCCACCACTTACGGCTCCATGGCCAGTGACGATGAAGACGATGTCGACTGGAATTCAGGCGAGAAACGACGAAAGAAGAAAGAAAGGAACGGCAACAAGAAGGGCAAAGGCACTCCAAAGAAGCTGAACGAACCTGAATCAATAGAACAAGTGAACGTTGATGTGGAAGGGGATGAAGACAGCGACATGTCAAATTTGAGAGATTTGCTTCAAGATCATTCTAATGGGTCGTCGCCTGCCGATTCAGTTGGTTCAACAGGTTCGATCAAGAAGAGAGACAAGGCAAAAAGTAAAAAAAGCAGCAAGAAAGATAGGTCGTCTCCTAATAGTAACTTGTGTTTGGAATAAGGTGAGTTTAGTTTAATAAGACAGATGTAGAAATTAAGTTTTTTTTCATTTATATTTCACGTATCAGAAGAATTAGAAAATCCTTGATAATACATTTTTCATTTTGTTATTGAATCTTGTTCAGGGTTTACCTGCTAATCAAGTTTGTTTATCCGGCGGTTGGTTATATGAAAATAATTTTGGTTGATATATTTTGAAAGCTAACTTTAAGAGTTTGTTTACTTGTTCTTGCTTTGTGGGTCATTTATGGCCTATAAATATTTCAAAAAAACCCTGCATGGCTTAAAACATTGTATAGATATGTGCAAAACGTTCTTGTGTCAATTGTCAGTGTCAGATTTTGACATCAAGAGAGATATGCAATTTTGAAAAGGTCCCATTGATTTGAAGCTACTATCGCATATCAATGACATTGCAATTGATACTTTTTGAAATTATAAAAGTGGAGTAGTAATTATAGTTAATTATATTTTTGTCGACAAAAATATTTCAAAATTTTTTAGTTGTGCCACTCTTGCAGCCGAGGTGCGTCTTTTGTGCATCTTTTTTTAATTGTTTTCTGTGTTTGTTTCGTCCCCTTTTAATTAATAAAAGCAGTACTGTAACTAAGCAGATGCAAAAGGGGCACTGAAATGGTGAGGATAAATAAAACCAATTTGGTGTAACTAATAAACTATATTACAAAATACTGTTACGAATACTATAAAAATACATTGTCTTATCACTTAATTTTAAATTATGTACAGAATGTAATATAAATACCTCGTATTCATGAACTGCTCTCATAAATCTAAAAAAAAAATTAAATTATTCAATTCATTTTACATTTTTCAATTAATTACCCATTGTTTCCTGCTGAATTTCCACTTTATACGTCGGGTTGTCGTAGGCTGACTGACTTACTCTCGAAGGAGGAGTAATGGCAGCTTTATTCTGACTGTGCCTTCTGACTAATATCAACAGTAATATCAACGTGGCGAGAATAGCGATTGCTGCTAATATTGCAACGATGACTAGTGGTCCGTAGTAGTCTCCTTTATGGTCTGGAAGCTCCAGTGATTCTAACGAACCTAAAAAAATAAACATTAAGTGGGACTGGTAACATGCAAACAATATTGCAAATTTTTAGATGTAAAAAACTGCTGCTAGTCAAATATAAGTGTTAATTATTACTTGGCCGCAATTGTGCCTGCATTATCTATATACAGGGTGATTCCTAAAAAGCGTCCCACACTTTAACTCAGTTATTTATTGCCCGATTTCGGAAAAATATATATATAAATGATTAGTCGAGTAAGCACTACAAGAACGTATTAATTTGGATTTTTTCCCACATTAACTTCAATGCGAAGCGATACTCAACTTTTTTTTCAAATGGTATACATTTTTTATTTATTGTGGTTAAAGATTTTTGCAAAAACAAAATTAAATACGCGTCTGACTAAACATTTGCCTATTTATCTCTTAAAATAATGAATATCTTTTGTCCCGTATGCATTCCTAAAGCATTTATATAAATTAGAAGATATCATCAAGGTCAGCGTACGTCTACGAGATATGTTGTGGGGGGAGGGGGGTATCGCCCAAAACGATTTTCTTATAGAAAGAAGTGCCCTACAGCTACCAAATTTTATACACCGAGCGAAGCCGGGTACTTCAGCTAGAAAATTATAAAAAACTACAAATTCATTAAATACCTTGTTGAGAAGATGCCCCCAAAGGCAAGGCCGTTCTCGGTTTCGTTATGAAGTCTTGCACGTTGCTGGTTTTAATTTTTCCGTTGGTTAAGTAAACTTCCAACCATAACCGGTAGCGTGTACCAGGCTTCAAATCGGTGATCGTTGTTTTCGCAGGCGAATCTCGTTTTGCAATCTTAAATGTACTGAAGTCTTCCTTGCCCGAGTCGCTCTGGTATATTGCACGGTAAATATTGACGTATTTATCTTCTGGGTAGGGAACTCCCGCCCAACGAATTTCGACGTTGGTCGGTTTGATCTGAGTTATATTCAATGTAACACCAAATCCGTAAATGTCCGTTTCGTTAGTCGTTGTGAAGTGCAACATGTGCTCGGTCTCCAGTTCGGTCACTTGTCCCGGGAAAGGGATGAAAAATATTCCAAGTTCGTAATTCGTATTCGGTTTTAGATTTTCTAGGGTATAACTGGTTACTGCCCTGTGTATCAGGGGGGTGGCCTCGTAAATTTTCCCGTCGATTTCTTTGTATCTCAACTGGACGCCGTCGATGAACTGCAGTTCTTTGTCGATGAATTTTCGCCAGACGATGGTCAACCAAGTCGAATTTATGTCGGTTATGACCAAATTTGGATCGATCGGTATCATGGCCGGCATTGTGGTCGTTGCAATTTCTTGAGGTGTTTTGATTGTGTAAACGCGACTGCTAGGTTTGTTGTGCAAGTCTCTTAAAATTACGGTGATTTTAATTTTGTATTCCTTGTTGGCTTCCAAACCCACCAGGTCAAACTCGAGGTGTGATGTTGCGATTAAGTCACTAGGAGGTGCAAATACTTGCGAATCCCACGAGTTCACATCATCATCGCTGTAATAAAGGCATTTTATTAAAACATGATTTGAGAAGGAAATCGGTTATGTTGAAGGGATCGTAAGAAGTGATAATCTGATGACGCCGTACATTCAGGGATCATAGCGAGGTCACTATTTAAATCGAAAAAACAATCAGAAGTTGAGGAAAATCAAAGAAAGCAAGAGCTTGAAGAAAAGAAACAAAAAATGGAAGAGTTTGGAAAACAAAAAAAATTGATGGTTTGGAAAAACAGTTGGAAGACAAAACTAAAGAGAAGTCATGTGAACAACTAGTGGTAGCAAACCTACTGGATGAAAGCCATAGAAAATTGAAACAAGTACTAGAAAAGAATGATATTATGAAACAGGTGTTGCTCAAGTCTTACTGGAAGGGTTAGTGATGAGGAGAAAAAAAGAAGAAGAGAAAACCAAAGAAGTTGACTTATTAAATGAAGATACTATTCTTAAAAGAAAGACTGTCATATTCAATAATTTTGTTGTCGTCTGTTATCTTTGCAATTCTATTGGCATGATGGTGCAATTGTAGGTAATTACTATATTAATTTCTTGACAACATAATAAAAGAAAATTTACATACTTTTTGTGAGTGTAGCGCACTTCCACGCGCCCGTGAAGACCCACGATGAGTGTCGGAACCATGAAAGAAAGTTTCACTCGATGGGCGTCGATTACATCCAAGTTCTGCACCACAATGTCTTCCTGTGCTTGCTGGTAAGGAGGAACATTGGGAAATCCGCCTGGGAACATAGGACCGCCTAAAAAAATCGCACTTAAAACGGCACAACCTGAATTTGATGAAACCAACCTGAATTCGAAACGTTTTTCAGTTTATTTGGTAAAACTAGTCCGCTTTGTGCAGGTACGAAAAACTGGTCGTGTCCGGAAGGAGGATACTGTTGTGGAAATGGGGCGAAAGGATTTTGAGGATTTCCGCCTCTGTGAATATGTTGCAAGATTTGCTCTAAACTAACGCCTTGTTGCAAACTGTTTTCGAAAGGACTGTGAGATTGACCTGGGAAAGGTACCTTTTGATTGTTCGGATTAATAAATGGTGGCCCCGAAGGTTTGTAATCGTTCGGAACACTATGAATTTCTAAAACGGAACCTGAAGGGTAATTGGTAAATTCTGGGTGTTGTTGTATGATCTGAAGCAGTTCTTCAGGATCGCCCTTTCCGTGTATGTGAATGTGGGAATTGCCAGGGGTGGCTGGAACGTATGCCTCATTGGCCGCAGGCTGTCCCGAAAAGTAATTTTGTTGAGAGGAAGGCGTCACTGGTGTGCTTTTACTAGGTTTCAGAGGCTTTTCCGAAGGTTTCTGTTGTTTATTGAATTTAGAATCTTTATAATTGGGATTGAAAGGGCCTAAAAATGGCATGGATGGTTCATAAATATCAGGTTTTTTAAAAGTGTCATTTGTCGGTTTAAAGGCTTTATGGGGCACCTCAGCTTTTTTATTTTCAGAACTATTTTTTAAGTAATAATGATTTTCGTCCTGGGTAATATTAGGTGAATAGTGGGAATTCTCTTTGATGATGGAAGTGTTAGTGGCGTTACCGGATTCTTGATTTGTGTATATTACAAGGGGCCCTAAAATTTTCGATGGTTGCTTGGCGGGTTGTACGGCGAAGGGTCCAAGGAAGGGATAGTCTGTGGTCTTATCTTTTAATTTTTCTGTAATATCGTCATCCTCAGTCCTATTCAACGCATGTCCTGAAATATTATTTCTAAGCAGTGACTCAACAATTTAAAATTTTCAAAAACTACACCACACCTTTGGAACCAAAAATGCTATTTACAAGCAAAGAAAATCAACGTTTGGGATCTTCAAGAAATGTGTTGCTACAAAGTTAGTCAGTCCCCGTCGGGAAGTCTACTCAATGGTCACCTCAATTGCCTCTGGTTAGGTACAACAAAGCACTTACCTTGCTCTAAATCCGGCTCCTTGCAGACCCAATATCTGCAACAGTCGTCGTCGGGCAGATGGCCCAAAATTGCATCGCTTGGATGACACGCTAAATGCGCAGGTGGTAACGCGGTAACTGGAGGACAACTGTTTTGGCATTCGATTTTGCCCATTTCACAGAAACATCGTTTCTCGCAACCCGTTACGTTATAAGGAAGCTGTTGCCAATTTGCGTACATCACTCCTTCGTGCAAACACGAACCGTTATTCTTGCATTTAATTGTAGTAGCGCAGCAATTCGGAGGCGACGGAACAAAATTTGGGGGTTCAGTCTCCCATTCCAAACAAGTGGGATCAAGGATGTCAACCCCAAAATACGTAGGGCATTTCAAATCCAAACAGTTTACTCCATTTTCGTTGCAGATACACAATGAGGTGCAATTGTCGTGAAATTCTTCTCCTTTATTGTAAGCCTTGCCCTTATGTTCGCAAGTCTTTTTTGGAAATTTTTGCTCTTTACTTTCAACTTCGATTACGTCATTGCTATTTTCTATTTTTAAATATTTACTGGCGCCGTCGAGCCCTTTTAGGTACCCCCCTGGTAACGTCTTGAGAGTCTTCCAGTGGCTTTTGTCGCTGCTGATTTCAATTTCTGGAAGGCTGTCGTTTTTATCAATTGCCGAATCAAATTCGAGTTTAATGTCGGTGTTATTTACAAAAGTGGCCGAAACAATTTTTAATTTGTGTCCTTCATCCTTGTCCAGTTCGTGGTCGTTCAACGTGACGTCGCAGAGTACCGTTTTGCAACAGGAATCCAAAGGATCTGGTACTTCCACGCATCTATCGGAGGTTTTGTTGACCGGGGGGCAGCGGGCTTTGCAGGACACTTCTCCTGCGACGTCGCATGAGCATAAACTTTCGCATCCGTCCTTAAATTTCTCGCCCCTGTGGTAAGTTTGGTTTTTGTACGAACACATCTCTACTGGTTCAGTTTCTGAAATTTAGTAAAAATTAATCTAACTCAAAAACGATCCTTTGGGTCTAACAAGGGAACAACGCCGCCAACTTGTTGAGAGTTAGCATCGTTCCAAGTAGATTTCTTAGTTCCCAATGAACCCGAAGGACCTAACTCTTAGAGTGAGCATTACCTGTGTCAGCCTCGCATACCATGATCGAACAGCAATGGTCGTCCGTGACTTTTTCGAAACAGGACGGATCGTCGATCTTCTTCCCCTTTTTGAAGAAAGGCTTGGAACACCTATCGGTACAGTTCATTTTTCCATTTTGGCAGGTACAAATCGAATCACAACCGACTTCTAGCTTCTCCCCTTTGTCGTACGTCAAACCGCCTTGAACGCAAATATCCGTGGCAATTTTAGGCGCCAGGATTTTAGCCCTTTTCACTTCATCTTCCATCTCTTGGTCGTTTTCTTCGTCCATACTGACGTCACTCAAGTCGATCGATCGTTGCAGCGACGCATTTCGCGAGTGTTCGGTGGTGAATTCTAAAGCTCTTCCTTTGGGTTCTTCTGTAACTGATTTCAGGTCTGAGTGGTCCTCTTCAACTAGCATGCTTAAAGCCTCCGGCCTCGGAGGAGGTTCATCTGTTAAGGATATTATCTCTTGTCTACTTGATAATTCATCTGGCCCTGTAACAAGATTGCGTTTTCAATTGGGAATTCAAATTAGTTTTACCGCCTATCGATAATGTAGGTAACTGTCGCATTGTGACGTCATATCCAGGATAGAAATTTTTAACGCCAGTGCACGTCGCCGGTTAAAGTGACTTTTTGTAAATATGAGGCATTATAAAAATTGGGAAAATTATGGGAAAATTATGTTACAAATTTGTCATCCGCCAAAATTGGATTTGAAAGATTAACAACAGCGCAAACCATCTGAAAAATGGGATCACTTTAGGAGACAATGCAAAACCTTTAAAGTTTCTCTACATAAAACTATTTAACAAAAAAGTTTTGCATCATCTTTGTGTAAATGAAATGAAGTATTTTTTTTTACTAGAAGTAGGATTCGTTTTCATTCAATAAACTTATCATCTGCTCGGATTCGGTTTGAAAGGTTTACAAGTGCACATACCATTACAAAAATATCATCTGCAATTGGCTGGCAATCGATGTGCCAATATTCTAGTAGTATATTATTATACAAGTTTTATAAGACGATCTATTGTCGCACGAATAAGTTTGGGGCACGACGAGCGAAGCGAGGAGTGCTCCAATGTCATGAGTGCGACAATACGTCTTACAAAACGAGTGTAATATATTACTTTTTCTACTTTGGTGCTCTTAGTTTCAAGAAAATTTGAAAATTGTGCTTTCTAAATATTCTAGAGATTTTTAGGATTAGGTACTGGTTGTGTTGGTATTTGTCATGTGTCATAAGTCAACTAAAATTTCAGATTTAAAATCTCGAGTTTGATATTTGTGTGAATAAATCATGGAAGAATTAAGTTGTACACTTGGCTTGACCTTGACAGGAGCTCGGTAGAGATGCCCGACGCCGGCCAGCGTGCTATTACAGCAATACCAACGTAATAAGTATTAAAAAAAAACAAAAGCCGTTTCACAAAAAGTTCCTTTGTGACACTACTTTCAGTTTCACAAAAACTCGCTTATGATACCAAAGTAGAAAAACGTTGTTATTCTCTGGATTAGACCTCTCAATATGGACCCTAGTCGAAAATATTTGACCAAGCTTCAGTGTGAGAATTTTTTTATGTTAATTTCGGATGTATTCATGGTTAATGTTAACACTGACACTTAAAATCTGGCCTACAACTTGATATCAAACAAACAAATTACAAATTAGTTCATTTCTTCTTTAGAATTATCGAAAACTAATCAAATTATTACAAATCTCGAACAATAGCAAACGCACGTGGCACGACGTGACGTCACAACAAGGAGTTCGCTTAGTTGAATTTATTTACGCTAGAGCCGCATGCTTAGCTTGAATTGCCCATGGAGGTTCTTTTTTTCACACAAAAACATCGGTTTAAATTCTTTACGATTGATTGCGGCAATTTTAAAAATATGGGTCACTTCGAAACAATAGTAAATAGGTGCGTAGTGTATTGTTCCAGGCAGCATCACTTAACTTTCACTCTCTTGAATTTTACATATACCTAGTTACAATGCTAATTGTTCAGAACAACATATGTATTTTTGCGATTGTTTCCACTTTCCAACGTCTGAAACTAGCATCCACACACATCCCGAGAACGATCTCTTTGTAGAGGCCGAAGAACGCACTTTACAGTGAGACCTGATGACTTGGGTTTTTATTATGCTCGAACTTAAGATAGGTACCACTTGAGGTCATTACACAGCCAAACTGTGGTAATCCTCATTGATAAGTGAAGGCCTCTCGTTGCCCTTTCAATGCGTTGCTCGTCGCTCTTTTTGGGAACTTCCTAACGCATACCGAAGAATTTGTACAAAATTTAATTTTATCCAGAAAACACATTTTGATATCCTTCGTGGATCGTGAAGTATTCACGAACATTATTCGCGTTCAACGACCCGCATTTACGTTCTATTGTGAAGTATGTAGGTACTCCAGTATTTAATACAATGAGCAGCACTTCTAATTAGCAATAACATTTTTTTTGTTAATTTATGTATTTCTTTGTTAGGGATATTGCTTTTAAATGGCAAACGCAATCTGAGCATAATTCTATCCTTTTTTATGAAAATTAAAACTTTGTAGGTTTTGAATATTTGTTTTTCCAGTTCGGTGAACCAAAAATATGTCGTAGGCTGTGTTGAATAGTTCATTTCGATTTCCCATTTCGTAGCGTAAATAAACGGACTTTAATATTGAACTCGAAAATTTCAGAAAATTCAACTCAAATTTGACTGCCTTCGCGCAATTAATTTTCTTATGTGAAATATTTTAGAATCTCGGAACCCGATTTCAAGTCACAGTTGCAACGGTGCAAATTGGTCACAATGGAAATGGCGCATAACAATTTCCAATAGGTCACCTCCCAATTTCAAATTGAATTAAGCCCGAATATATCTTCAGTTATTGTTAGTTATTGTTGGAACCATGGCAACCGGGACATTTAATAGGAGATATAAGTGAGGAGAGCTCCAGTGCAAAATCAACTATATCCAATTGCAATAAGGGCGTTAATCAACAAAGTGAGTTCTGCAATATTGCACCTTAAAGTCAAACACTTTAAGGTGCAATGTTGCAGAACTAACTTTGTTGATTAACGCCCTTATTGCAATTGGATATAATTGGTTTTGCACTGGAGCTCCTCAAGTTAATATCAATTTCAGAAATCTGGCAATTTGAAATTAGGATATGACCCGTTGCAAGTTGTTATGCGCCATTTCCGTGGTAACCGATTTGCACCGTTGCAACTGTGACTTGAAATCGGGCCCTTAGACTTAAATTAATATTGACGGACGATCATTTACAGTTTTAAAATCGTAAAAAGGTTGAAAGTTTAGCTGCACATTTTTCATTCATGTGGCAAATAAGAGAAAATGTCTAATCAGTATTGTCGGCGACTATCGACTCGTAGTGAAACGGCGTAGAAAGTTCTCCAAGTAGGTAAATAAAGCACTGTGTTCTTCTTGAAAAATTTCTTAAATTAACGACCTTCAGAAGGTCGCCTATCATCGATTTCCAACAGTTCAGAAAAAAACAAAACGAAGAATTTCACAAAAACGATGAAATACAGTTGCATAAAATTCATCCTTCCGCCGAGGAGGACGGAAATGGGGTCGACAGAATAAAAGTATGTCAAACGAATGCTGCTACAAAGATCCGCTCACAAAATGATTTATAAAAAGGTAAATGCACACCGTCGTCCGACCAAAAAACGAAAGGCGCTTTTTCGGGACTAATTAATCCACAGCACCTGTTTACCGATCGGATTTTAACTGTATACGAATGTCAAGGTTGAGTAAATTGAGTAATGTGTAACACATCACCAAGGCGATCGTCTTACTCTAAAAATAATTTATGGGGACGATTAAATTCGCTAAAAGTTAATAAGGTCCGGTAACCAAGGTGGAAGAGCAAACGTTGACTAACAGGCGGAAGAATGGTAACCGCGACCTTTGTGAATATTGCTATAAAGAATGTACGTCAATGGGAAAAAAATTAACAATATTTTTTTAGAGGAATTGCTGCGGAACGCCGATTAACAGGTGTTACATTCTCAAGGTAGTGTCGATGGTGTCGCGGAGTAACGTTTATTTGCATATTTACGTGTACTGCAGATCCGTTACTAACATCAATATGGACAAATGCCAAAAAAAGGAAAAAATGAGTACCTGTCGCAATTCCGATTTAAAAACATTAACTTCAAAACGGTTTAAGACAATAAAAAGTAGTAAGAACAATAATTACAGAACTATTTAATATTCGCAACAGTTTTTGAGGAAAAGTTCAATTTTCTTTAATGCCAATGTCACGATCAACATTTAATTTGCAATAAAATGATCATAGGAATTATCAGAATTTCCCTGCACCTTGTACAGGGTGTCCCACCACTTGTGGCCACCCCCAAAATTGAGCTTTAATTGAAAGTTATTTATTTGAAATTTCTTGCACGCATGACTGGTATGAGGCCAGAAATTTCCAGTTTTAAATGTTAATTTTCGGCGTTAGTTTTCGAGAAAAAAAATAAAAACTGATTTTTTATAAAAATAATATCTCTCAATTTTGTCAAATTTTACTTTTCAAGATCAGTATTATTAAAGCAAAGATATCCAAAGTAAAAAAAAAAATTCAAAAGCTGTAATTAGTCTAAAATTCCCTTATATTGGAATCTTAAGAATGAAAGTAATAATTTATGACTATAAATAGTCCTTAGTTGCTATCCGCAAAGTTAAGTACGATTTAAATGTATGGCATTGTAAAATTTTCTCCGAAACTGGAAGTAGGTAACTGGTACCTCGAATGTTCTATCCCTTTTCCATAACCGCACCGAAAATATTTCAAACGAAAAATGTAATAAATCGTCTTCAAGTTAAAAAAAAATAATTCAACATTCACACTTTAAAGTATCTTCGTACTCATAATCGTAATTTATTAGAGAACTTGCAATTTACGTAAATTTTAGAAATCTACAAGAATGTAAAAGGCTCGACTTAGGTACGCTCCTGTTGTTCACATCGACCGACTTCCACTCGACAGTGACAAATTTTTACAATGTCATAAATTGAAATCGCACTTACCTCTGCGGAAAGAACTAACGACTATTTACAGTCATAAATTATTACTTTTACTCTTGAGATTCCAATATAAGGGAATTTTAGACTAATTACAGCTTTTGAATTATTTCTTTACTTTGATATGTTTGTCTTAATCATAGTGATCCTGAAAAGTGAAATTTGACGAAATTGGGAAATAGTATTTTTATAAAAAATCAGTTTTTATTTTTTTCTCTCGAAAACTAACGCCGACAATTAACATGTAAAACTGGAAATTTCTAGCCTTATATCAGAGTCATGCGTGCACAAAATTTCAAATAAATAACTTTCAATTGAAGTTCAATTTTGGGGGTGGCCACAAGTGATGGGACACCCTGTACAACGTTGCAGTTTGACTGTCCTGGTTACAGATTTTGTAATTTTCGGTAAACGCGAACTTTAATTAAAATAAGACTGTTAGGACAGTGACTCAAGCTCAAGGATGGCTAAAATTAAATAGGTCAGTTTTTGCATAAATCGATCGAAAACACGATTACCGTTTTTATCGTGTTATCGAGTTCGTCCACCGCGACTCGACTCGATACTCACAACATTGAAAATCAGGCTGCTCCAAACAAGTTTACAATAAGTGCGTTTGGGTTTAGAAAGTTCCTAGTTCATTATTTTAATAACTCAAACACATACAGGTGTTCACGAAAGGACGCCCCAGCTCCTAGCACTTTTATTTGGAGTCCGATTGTAACAAACGATACGTCAAATTAAACGTAAATTAAAGACCAAAGGTCAACGTCATTTTTTAAAATTAGAACCATATTTTTTTGATAATTTGATAGAGATTTTTTTTTCTGAATTCAACGATGTATCACAATCAGCACTTTTGAATTATTTTAGGGTAATAAAAAATTCAAAATAATAACTGATATTATTGGCAATAGGCTTTGAAAAATAACTGACAATCAGATATAGCGATAGCTATGGAAACGATGTGTGTGTGGCCTTTGAATGAAGGAACAGGTAACAATTATGTTTAAGCTACACTTTGTAGTACTTTTTAAGCCGTTTAATTTGACGTATCGTTTGTTACAATCCGACTCGAAATAGAAGTGCTAGGAGCTGGGGCGTTTTTTCATGAACAGCCTGTATATGCACTTGTTGCATCAATAAGATTTTTCTAAACCGGAATTGCAGATGACGAATGTCCACGTAATCTTCGCGGGACCAGTGTGAGTGCGAAGTTGCCCAATTTGTTTTTTTTTTATACGTTTTCTTCCGCCGATAAAATCGCGACAGTTCCGTCTGATCATAATATTTTTTTTCACGTTTAAATTGACTATTCTTATTCAAGTGAATCTGTGTAGTATTAAAATACAGTAGAGCATCGATTATCCGAACTAATTGGGACCGACTACCGTTCGTATAATCAAAAATTCGGATGACCGAACAGTCATAGTTTATGAGTACTAAAACGCTTAAAAGTGATCGAATATAAACATATATTGAACAACAAATAATATCTCAATAACATTATAATGTAATGTAATGGCAAAGTTAAAGACGATTCGGATGATTGACGTTCGGATAAATCAAATCGTCATTCGGATGATTGACGTTTCGGACAATTGACGTACGGATAATCGACGCTCTACTGTAATTATAAATGCAATCATTTCAATTCAACAATGGCACTTGTACATACTACTGCAATTAATCGATTTGCTATGAGCTTTGCAATAAGAAGAAAATGAAGTGAGGCAAGGAAAGGAAATAAAATTAAATAAATTTTTATAGCATAATTGGATATTGTTAAACTGCTCGACTATTTGAACATTTATTACAAATTTATGTCTGTGATTTACATTTTATTTCTTCTTAATTAAACCTCACTTTATACTTATTGTCAGTTTAATTGTTATTATCACTTGTTATGACTATTTTAGTTAAAAAATTTACTCATCCACAATTGCATTTATTGCAGTTAAAAAAATATATAATTTAATTTTTACTCATCAGAATTTTAAATAATCGGAAACGCGCATACTAATAAGCATACTAGTTCACGGTTGCAATAATTGCGATTCGTTAAAAAATTCTTTTGTCGCGTTTACAAAAAAAATTAATACAGGAAACCAAAAGGGATTTACAGCGGACATGAATCAGTGAAACAGCGGCTGATACCATCTGCAGTGTAAAAACATGTATAGCAGGTAGGTAGGTAGTATGAAAAATCGTTTCAGAGAAGTTTAATGTGAAATACGCGAAAATATGAGGTCATAAATTTCTCGTCGGCCATAAGTCACGTCGATTCATTAATTTGGTATTTATCGTCCATTTCAATAACTTTCCAATAATGAAGATGATTCCCACACGGTCACTTAAAGGAGCACAATACAGAAAAAATAAGTTCGTTTAATTTAAAAGTACGTTTAATTTGAAGAAAAATGGTATATGAATTTTGTTTCTACTCTGGTTATTTGATGAGTTATAATAAATTTAAAATAGGCGCGTGACGTCATTGGTCAGAGCTCATCGCAGCGGCGTGTAAAAAATGCTCCCTTCACACAATAATTTACCCGCTTTTAAACTATATTTTAGAAATTTTGTTATGAGTATTTAAACTGTTTTTTTTTGTACAGAAGACGATAGTGCAACCAAAATTTTAATATAGTGTCTAGTTTTTTTTTTAAAATTATTATATTCTGTGAGCTACGACCGTTTATGCGCACACTTAATAACGTAGGGACGGAACGCTCAGTCGCCGCTGTTCTTGTTTAATATTTAAAAAAATAACTAAACACCGTATTGAAATTCTGATTCTTTTATCGTCTTTGGCACAATCATTCATACAGCCTAATATAAATTAAGCATTAAAAATATAATATTTAGGTAGATAAATCCCAGTAGCAAACATAAGTCAGATTAAGATGGTAATGGAAAAAGCATGAGCCACAGGGTGATTGCTGACATGTTATTTATTATTTATTTATTATTCTTTCCTTTATTTATTTTTGGTTTTGTTTATGTTTATGCTCATATTAAAACATTTACTTATTGTCCATATGGACAGATTGTAAATATGCTGGGAGAAAAAAAAAGGTAGATAAATCATTGTGCGAAGCGAGTAGCTTTTACGTGTAAAAGATAGGCCCGTTGCTGCGTGGGGACCAGTGACGTCACACGGCAATTCTAAATGTCTCAATATCTTCTAAAACAATTTTTTTTACATTGGATTTTTACCAAATAGTTCCGACTACAATAATTTAACATTAAATAATAATTTAAAAAGATTTTTTTTTGTGTAACGACTTTCCCAGTCACAAAAAAAACCTTGAAATTACCTGATCGCATCTTATGTAAAGATCGGCGAGCGGCTCATCAATTATTTAATAAACGCGAAACCTGCTTCATTAAAAAATATCTCTTGTTGACGATCGCCCGCGTTAAAAATAATTCATAGAAATTTTCACCTTGAAATGCGTACCTACGTTACGCGATTTGCGCATCGACAATAACTCTCGTCACAAAATTTAAAATTTCGGAAACAACCGCGAGGATTCTTGCCCACACGGTCAGACGTTCTTTTGCCTAATCGGATCTTCCTACATACCTGAACAGTTACTTAAAGTGTGTCAATCGGAATTCTGACTCATTAGCTTTACCCGATTTCGACGTAAGGATTTCCATTAAGGAGGAAGTCTTGTAGCGGATTCACCGCCTGTTACTCCCGCTTTTGTGGAGCGTGAACGCGGTGGCCACAATTAATTAATATAATCATGTCTGATAAATTTAAATGTTTGGCCGAATTTTTCATTTCAGCAAAAAATTTCGTCACCGTTCATAACTTACTGGTTTCTTTGAAAAATTTGCAAGATCCTTCCGCATCGTCGAGGCAACAAATGGCACTGTTTGCAAGTAAACACCACAAAAACACTCTTAGTTTAAGTGTCATTTTCCGATCACGATTTATTAAAACAATTAACCGTAAAAATTAATAAAAGGCCCGAAGCCGTTGAAAAAGTACGTGCACGTTCGTTAAATCACATCTCATCACCGTAACATTCTTGTAAATGTTGGGTCTGCGGCCGGTCAGCGGTCGTTCTGAACCATAGTTGGCCTCCGCTGGCTCTCACCGACTTGACTTTATTAAAGTAGTGCGGCCGAGCGAAAATACGCGCTAGGTGAGAAAAGCCGACTTTCATCCGTTTTCAATTCGTTAATTTCATTTAATCTAAAACAGATTTAAGATAAAAATTGTGCGGCAATATCTGCAAGTTGTTGCCATAAAAATTAATTTGGTAGGAAAGTCACAATATTTAATTTTTTTGCGACATTTTGAATGAACTTGCGTAACAGGTAAAAAGCACGAGCTATCGTGCGAGGTGTAGCTCATATTTTTGAGAAAACCTGTTGTAAACGATTTTCTTAACAATATCCCCGCTCAAGAACTCAGGTAGGTAATTTTTTAAGGAATCCCCTCTTACTCCGGCAACAGGTAAGCACACTCATCTGACCCACTCGTTTTTACACTTTCTCGATGGACGGTACGTTTAGATTGCTGGTCCCTGCTTGATTTTAAAATCGGTCGTTTTGTATTTCCGGCTTTCTGACACTTCACCTCACGATTTAAGGCCACTCTGCCCTAAAGATTGTTGACAAATGCAATTTGCTTTTATTGCTTTAGCGTACGCCTAAATACAGGCAACACCTCACACTTTTTTATAATCCAGATATCACCATAATTACCGTAAAGTGCAGTGGATAATAGGTCTATGTGTAACAATGAAAACGGCTTTCGAGCGGTTGCATTCCAATATACCTGTTCAACAGATGCAAAAAATTTTGTATCTTCAATAAATTTAGAACGATATAATTTCAAGTAAAATAATAATATGCAAGAAGAATTTGTTAAATTTAACAATTTTATTTTTTATTGTTAGTAAAGAAGTTTTATTATTACTGCTTGTTACTCTGCAATGTCTTAATTTACGCCAAAACGGGTTAGTATGTTGATCCCGGGTATTTTTTCAACGTAATTTATATTTATATTGTAAATCGTTTTTAAAAATTGATTTTTAGCCGTTTCAAATTCTATTAATGACATATCCGGAATATCATCTATCTCCATATCACCATAATCAGAATCTTTATTTTGAAATGTACGCGTTCTTTTAATAATTTTGCGGTTACTGTATTTTTTGTCAATTTGTTACGATATGCGAACAAACAGATAATGGAATACAGCTGACTATAGTTAAAATTTTAGGCCGAATAACCTGTCTGAAGAAAGGTTGTATTGTCGAACGTCATCAAATTTTATTACTTATTCTAGGAAATTCTGTTCAGAGCTCGGAACAGATGTTAAATTTCGTATTCGAAAGTACTAATATTTGTTAATAAATTAAAACACAATGAGTAAAAGATTAACTCATTAAGGCACAGTTTTGTTTACAGAAAATTGGACCACGTTATGCACGACTTGACCAAGCGCCAAATTGATATTTTGGAAGTTAGTTTTCCATCTAACGTATAATAATGCTATCTACCTACAAAAAAATCAAGTTGGCGTAAAAATCTATTTCTTACTAACAAGCCAAAAATTAGATCCCAAAAGTCGTTAACCCTACAGTTTAATTAATTAAAAAATTACAATTTAAGCTTAATTTTCAAATTCAATTTCACATTTTTTGACATAGCCCTTTAACACGTAGTGGTTTTTACAGAAAATTGCAGTTTTAACTTACTATAAGTTATTAATTTTAAATTAATGTGGGATAAAAAAATTATAATTTATTAATAATATTTTATTAACTATCACCGATTGTATGTTCGGTTCTAAGATGTTTAAAAAACGGTAGAACAGCTGTTTCCAAAATATGCATATAAACATGTTGGTTCAAATTTTCTTTTATAAAATATGGGTCAATAATTTTATAATAAAATATTCCACATCACACGACCGCAATTATTACACGTACAAAATTTTGTTAACACCTCTACCAAACTTTGTAGTATTTAAGTTTTTCTTAAGTTTTGAAAACTTTCTGAAATAAAATTTTTTTACAACATAAAAAAATATGACTAGTTTGCTTAAGATTAATTTCATGTTTAGCAATATTTGGGCCACTCTGTATATTTTAATAAAACTTTGGCAACTGTTTATGATAATCCAAGCCAAGCAAAACTTTTTATAAAGAATCAGATGGCAGGTTAATTGCTCAAGACTCCGATAGGGTGCAGGTCGATATCTCGCCATCACTAATTGAGGTTAAGTGTCGATTATTTTAATTTTCCCAAATGAAAGTTACACAAACGTTATGTCGACAAAATATAGGATATTATCTTACAAAAAAATGGATATTCCACGGCAAAAAAAGAATAGTTGACGTTAATGCCGACAAGGTTTTGCTAGAAAAGGGAATACCGATTTTCAAGCCGGAAGATATTTTACAAACCAAAAAGCAGTTATCAAAGTATAACGTCATTATTTTTGGATAACGAATTGTAATTTTTTGTGTTTTAGATTTGAACCTTTAGGGTTTTCACCTAAACCGATCGCTCTCGACGGAACACATCCCGATTGGCACGATCGCACTTGCTACACATATAAAGACAATAATGTATTGTTGGAAGGTTTAAATCAAGCTAAAATTATAACAAACACTGTAGAAATACAAGACGGATTACCGACGAATTATGCATTGAAAAACGTGTCAAAAGAATGGCATTCTAAATTAAAGAATATTGTAATGTCTTCGCATGTGTTTGATGCCGAACAGAAAAAATTACCTAAGTTAAAAGATCCAGCCAGACCTGCATGGAATTTTCCGCGAGTTTATGGAATAACCGAGAGCAGGGTGAAGTAAGTCAACCAAATTTTAAATAAGGATTTTATCGTTATTACTTACATTGTTTGTTTCCTTTTATCCATAACAATTTTTTGAATTAACATTTCACTTTACATTGTTTAATTTTTTATTATTTTTGGGATTATTTTTTGATAATTTGTTTAATGTATTTGGTTGGGGTAATTGGAAAATTAATTGTGTAAATGACATAAGTTTTAAAATGTTTTAAAAAAATGTGTTTTAAGCTGTATTTTTTAACAAATTTTAAATTGTAATATGTATTCATGGTGCTTTATAATGTAAAGTGAAATGTTAATTCAAAAAATTGTTATGGATAAAAGAAAACAAAAAATGTAAGTAATGATAATAATTACATAACAAGGAAAACTCCATTTAAATTTAAGGATTTTATCATTGTTATTTCTAGTAAACTATTAACTTCAAAATTAATACAATTAGTGGAAATAATGAGTGATCCCAGGATCACTAAACAACGAAACATTATATCTGACTTGTTATTCTCCTATCATTTTGAGAGAAACGGAAATTTAATTCAATTTCAACTTAAGATTGATACAGCAATCACAACCTCAAAGCCATTATTACCGGTTACAAGGGAAGATACGACCAATTTTAATTTACCAGATATATTTCCCGTTGATGATATAATAACATTAAATCTAGAAAATATCTATCGAATTAGCGACATTTATCGTAAGTTTTGAAAAATAATTAATTTTACTCTAATTTACTCCTTAACAGCAATTAATATGAATTTAAGTAAATGTCATCCTCACACAATTTTCATTCATTACAACAAAACTGAAGTGAAAAATATATTCGAAGAGGAAGTGACGGAAGCACAAATTTTCGGGAGATCGTTATTGAAGACCTTTACGGTGGCAGCGGCATACGCGAAACAGCAATTTGGGGTACAGATCTTTAATGACACTTTCGCCATTTTAATTATTTTTTTTTAGCATCAAGTTAAACTGCTTCCTGATCCTGTTGTGGTCCAGTGCGTACAAACCGACGGACGTCTGTTTCATTTTGGAGTTTTACAACTTAACACTTTAGACTTGGATGGCGGCATTAAAAATGTCTGGTATCAAACGGCGCAAATTCCTCTGTTTGAAAAATGTCTTTATGAAGCGGGTAAACCGGTACTTGATTCATACAACGGTGATGTAATGAAATATTTATTATCGTTTTATAACAACAGTTAATTGCACAGAACAGTGTATCAAAACGTTCTGATTACATTTTCAGTTTAACTTCCCCATTAGTTGTTTTTTATTTATCAGTGATTTTGTATGAAATGATTGAATCCTAATAAAAAGACGAGAACGAATGTTATAAAAAATATTTGCAACTCTTTAACTGGAAATTAAGTGTTCCAAAATGTTTTGTCATTTTTTTTGTTACAAATTCAGCTTCGTTAAAAAATTTTATTTAAATTTTTGTCATTTTTATCTTTTAAAAGGTGACACAAAGAGATGAATAAATGGTTGAGAATGAGGTAAAAGATTTTGAATTTTTACAATTTGTATTAGAAAAAATGAAAAAGCTATTGGGAACACCTGGATATTATATTTTAATCAGTCTAATTTTAAGAAGCCGTCTCTTCAGTTTGAAAAAAATGCTACCAACATTTGCATGAATAATTACTTGCTTCTCAGGCTCCTAGTACTATATGATTGAATACTTTTATGCTCTAGCTTATGAAATCAATATTTTTTTAAATTTTTTTTGGCAATACAAGTGGCATCGGCAATGTTTAATAATTCTTCTCTGCAGTATGGACCACTCTTTAACTTTATATCATATTGAACTTTGTGTTCATTTTGTAAAAGTTGAGTGATTCTTTCAAAATTACCCTCGGTTAGCATTAAGAGTTGGGACATTCAAAAATTTTACTCTATAATATAAAACTTTTGATTTGTCAAGTGTCAATTTTTAAACTCATGAAATAAAAAAAAATGCCAATTTGTCAGTTATAATTTTTATAACCTTGTCATAAAACGTCAAATTTAAATAATAAGAATTTGTGATTTTTGTATCAGCTTTCTATGGACGGTACCTTCAGTCATCCATGCCAACATAAATAAAAATAATAATTTTCTAACTAAAGCACAAAAGTTTTCGATCACATTGTACTTCTCAATCTAACAATATCTTTGGCACAATATGTGTCACACTGAAGCCCTTTTAATTTGCGAATTATTGGCCAGAATGGTGTACGAAGGATGGTAACAGGTGTCGAGCAGCAATTCATGATCCGGGTGATTCAATCCCAGACAATTGCATGAACACACAGATGCGTGATCGTCAGTGTCGTCACCCAAGAGAGCTTGCCCGGCTAATAATTTGCCATTCACGGCCACCACTTCGGTGTCTAATGTGTCAACATTTTGCGAAGATGGCTGCAATTCAATTTCATCGCGTCTAATATCCTCAGCGTTCCTAAAAATAAAATAATTATCCAAATCTTTTTTTCTTGGTCGACTTACATTGTCATGAATCTCAAAACTAGTAAATTAATGCTTGCAGCCACGACCGCCAGTCCGAACAAAATGAACACCAAACTCAGTGCAACGTATCCAGGTTTGTTTTGAAGGGCATTGTCGTTCTGAAATTAGTAAAATCGGATTTTTGAAGCGTGCAAATAAAAATTACCTGTAAGGCAACGTAATCTCCGAAGCCTATTGTAGTTAAAGTTACGAAACAGTAATAGAAACTGTCGAAATAGGACCAGCCTTCGTATCTGGAAAAAACTGCTGCACCGGTTGTGATTATAATCGATGATAGCATCCCGGTTGCGAACATTAGATTCATTTCGGTCGCCTCTATTCTCTGGCAGTGCAGATATTTTTTTAAGTTTCTTATAACTACCGATGCAAATTTATTTAGACGTTCTCCTATACTTTGAAACATTACCAGGCCGAGCGGGATTCCAACCATTGCGTATCCCATACAAAAAGCCTTCCCTCCGACCGTAACAGGCGTGGAATGCCCGTATCCTATCATGGCTAATACGACAGTGGCGAAATAAAAGGCCCCCGCAAATTTCCATTGGGGCCCTGCTTTATGCGGCTTGTACTCGATTATAACCAGCTCTATCATCGTATAATCGTCATCTGTTATGTTATATTTACCCTTTAGTGCATTTGTTGCGTCTGAAAGAAATTTCGTCAGAATTAATTCGCAATTAAATTTCACCACCTTTTAACAATTCGTCCCTGCGAAGTTCTTCGTTTGATTCGAGTGCATCGAACACTGCAGCACCTATCAGCAAATAGGTAAATGTGCAAATAACCAGAGATAGTGTGCGGACGTTTTGTCGTTTCATTTCGGCTAAAAAAATTGTTTACAAAATTAATTAATTCAATGCAATAAATCGATACTGCGTCGACGTCGCGACGCGCAATGAGCGTCGGTTTTCGATAATCGTCGATTCAAAAACAGATGTGTGTGATTGGGGAAATTCGTTACTGATAATGTCGAAGCACAAAAGCGTCGCTGACAAAAGGCCATTTAAGTTGGTGAATGACTTTCGGAACAGCTACGAACTATCAATTTGACACGTGCGTCCAATGTTGACATAACCTCAATTTTAAGGCAGAAACAAAATGATTCGAACAGGAAGAGTAATTGTCGAAAATGAAGGTAAATTTTTACAAATCTCTAATTAGTAAAGTTAAAAATGAATTTGTAGATGAAGAAGTAAAAAGCAGTGAATCTGATGAAGCAGTGTCCACCAGTGAATCAGAAAATGAAATTAATCCAAACTCGGACAGTGACGCAGAGAATGATCACGAAAACAACCCAAATGCAGACAGTGAAGCAGAGAATGCAGAT
Source organism: Dascillus cervinus (assembly GCA_949768715.1). NCBI lineage: Eukaryota > Metazoa > Arthropoda > Insecta > Coleoptera > Dascillidae > Dascillus > Dascillus cervinus. The sequence goes on from OX458318.1 coordinate 32,816,734, forward strand.
GAAAATAAAGGTTGGGCCGATTGTATAGCAAAAATTTTAGTAGCCAACAAACCTAAACGCAAAAGGACCGTTGTCTTGTCAAGAGCGAAAAAATTGAGCGACTTAAGGGCTGACAAACCGAAAGAAGCAGGATTTGAAGTCCTCACAAAAGACGGTGAAGTTAAAAAAGAGTTGATTGCTCCTGAGAAACGCAAAGAACCGCCTAAGAAAAAATCGAAGAAAGATGCGCCATGTTTGAGAGTTAAGCCGAATATTTTAGAAAGAAATCACGAAAAACTTCTTACCAAAATAGCAACGAAAGGTGTTGTGCAGTTGTTTAATGCGGTAAAGCAGCAGCAGAAAAGTATAGATAGTAGATTGAAAGAAGCTGGGCCGTTAGAACGGAAGAAAGAGAAGGTTTTGAAGAGCATTGACAAGAGGGCTTTTTTGGACGTTTTAATGGGTGATAAATCTCAAACTAAATCGACTGTTTTGCAAAAAAATAGAAATAAAGAGGAACAAACAGGTTGGAATGTGCTGCGAGATGATTTTATGATGGGTGGAAAATTGAAAGACTGGGATAAAGAATTAGAAATGGAAGAAGAAAATGAAGTTGAAGCAGAAATGGAAGATTCCAGTTGATTTTGTTTATTGTTTGTAAAATAAAAATATTCTTTAATATAATAAAACCGTTGGTAATAACGAGATCTGCAATTGGGGGTTTTGCAGATTAAAATCGAAGAAAGTTTTGGCAATTGTTTGTAATTACACGTAGGTGGCGTAATTAACAATTTATGTCAAGTTTGCAAAATTAAGCGGTTAAATAATATTTACTTCAAATTTTACCAATTGTTGTTTTAATGCAAATATCAGTGTAATAGTTTTTTTAATTTCTACGTGACGTCAATTATGAATTATTTAGAAAACTTTTTGAGACCCAACAATTTTTCAAGATTTTTCTTTAACATTTTTTAAATATAATTTGTGGTATTAATAACGTGTGATTTTATTATAATTGTTTGTCCAGTACTGAATAAATATTTTATTACTTGTGTAGAGGCTTCTTAAATACAAAAAGTGTAGGTCATCCCCACTGGTTTGTTAGATTAAGTCAAGTTCAAATACAGTAATATCCCGGTTTACGTTGATTCGCTATAACGCTTTTTTAAATGAATTAGTGCGCCTGGGCGGTAATTTTCTTCAGACGCTCTTATTGCAATTTAATTTAATTTTTGTTTTAATATTTTTACATAATACACAATTAAAACAGTTTTTCACTGTTAAATGCTGTTTTCAACCTTATGGTATTTGTATTCATTTTTTATTTCAAATACTTCATATGGCGTTTTACGTTTGATTCGCTTAACGATTTGTTTTCTTGTCACGCATGAATCGCGTAAATCGGGGTATGACTGTACCTTCTTATAGGACCGTTAATGAAATGGTCATTACCATAAGTAATGGACGAAAAAACGGAAAAAATCAAGGTAAGTCGATTTTTAATTGCATTTTGCAAATTTTAATTTTAATTATTTTAAGGATGAAAAATCCGAAGCAAAAGCACAGCCATTGAGGACACAAACTATCCTGTCAATCTTCGTTTTAATATTGGCCTTAATTACAGTATTCTTCATATCAGACAATAAAAAATGTGAAAACCAAACACACATTTCATTAAAGACGTTTTGGGCTTACGGCCGCAATATTCAGAGTGGGTATTTGCACAACGTGTTTAACATCCTTGAAAGATTGGGTTATAAAAATGATCCTAATTCCACCGATTGGGATTTATTGTGGGCTCATGATTACCCATTTCGCACGCTTTACTCCAAATTGAATAATCTCAAACCGCACCAAAAAGTGAATCATTTTCCTGGATGTGGATATGTCACGAATAAAGTTGATCTGGCAACTAGCGGTTTAAAATACATCCCACCGGCATTTAAGTTACCATCACAGAAAAAGGAATTATTGGAATATACAGAATTGAATCCCTCTGTGAATTTTGTACAGAAAGATAATAATCATCGCCATATACACATTAGAAAGATTAGCGAAATTGATTTGGATGATAACAGCACTTTTGTGCAGCATTTTGTTGATAAACCCTTTTTAGTCGGTGGACATAAGTTTGATATTGGAATTTATACGATTATAACGTCAATAGATCCCTTACGAGTTTATATTTATAATGGAGATGCCCTTTTGAGGTTAGTTTATAAATAATACTTTGATATGGTAAACATCTTTGCACTTTGGTGAAACTGTTATTTTAGTTGTCAAATGATTGTAAATATGTGAATAACAATATATTACTTAGGCTTTTCCATTTATAGGTTTTGCCCAGTGAAATATCACCCATTCGATCCAAATAACTTAGATAAGTACGTCGTAGGTGACGATTACCTGCCCACTTGGGAAGTACCTGTCCTTAAATACTACTACAAAGAATTGGGTTTTGGAATGAAGGAAAGTTTGAATGCGTACATAAGATCACAAAATAAAGATCCTTCTGTTATATGGGAACAAATTGAAGATTCGATTCGAGTGGTACTTCTAGCAAAGGAACCACAAATAATTGATGTTGTGAATAGGTTTCCCTCGAAACAGAATTTCTTTGAAATGATGCGTTTCGATTTTGTGGTCGATGAAGATTTGAAACTGTCCCTCATGGAAGCAAATATGAGTCCAAATTTATCTTCGGCCCATTTTCCGCCAAATTTGCTGCTCTTCGAACAGGTCATTTATAACCTTCTTAGTCTCGTCGGGATTGGGCAACGCGTTTTTAAAGATACCCTTGTAATGAGGTACGGCTATATAGTACAATTTAATTCCGAAAATTATTTGCTATGTTTTTAGTGAAGAAGAGGAAAGGATGCAAACAGGCGATAAGAATATAATGGTGTTTCCTGAAGAATGTAACAGTGATGTGTGTAAAAGCAGCTGTGTTTCGCCGCGCTGTCAACTTTGCAAGCCATGTTTATCATCAGAAATGAAAGCAAATTTGGTACGAGCTCATCGGGAACATTTAAATAGGGCAGACTGCAAACGAATATTTCCTCCACCGATGGTAATTAAAACAATTTTCATTTATTGAAATTTAAAGAGACAATTTTAGACACAAAAATCTGCAAAGAGTTTGTCTTTGGAAGAATATTCAGCGGAAAATCAGCTACAAGTCAGATGGTTTCAAGGAAAATGCTTATTAGATTATACTTGGTGTAAATAATTGTAAAATTTGATAAAAATGGCGGCATTTTTTTGAAAAATCCAGTGCTGCTGTGAAAACATTTAGGGAATTTGATTTCGTAACCAGACAGTGATATTTTTTTATGATTCGACGAACTGCCAAAAAGTTGTCAGTGGCGAAGAAAAAGAATAGTTTATAGTGTGCGTATTTTAAAAATGGCAAAAACATACGATTATTTATTTAAATTGTTGTTAATTGGTGATTCTGGTGTAGGAAAAACGTGCGTGCTATTCAGATTTTCGGAGGACGCGTTTAATACAACGTTTATTTCAACTATAGGTGAGTCACTGTAATAATTTGATACCGTCTTTTGTAGACCTTCAGGACATTTTTGTTACGATGGTTACATATGCATTAATTTACCTTTATGATCGTCAGCTCGAATTTATTTTCGTATCGACCTAAATCGCACTTAATTCAGACCTTTGCGTCAACAATTTTTAGAGGTTATTTTTGTCTGAAATTTTTAAACCACACCTCATCAAGTTCATGAACTTTATGCATTATCTTTTATGTAATTGGTTATTATGGGAACCAAATTTAAATGTCGAAACATTTCTGCACACAAAACGATTATTGTTTGTTTTGCAATTACCACTCTTGATAACAGACATAATTGTAGCTATGTCATGATGAGTAACTCCTAATTATACTGCAGAAATTAAATGAGATAAATTCCGGAAATAATCTAAAGTCACGAACTCTGAAAATATTCCATTTTTGTTTCGTAGGTATCGACTTTAAAATCAGGACTATAGATTTAGACGGAAAGAAAATTAAATTACAAATATGGTAAGTGTTTCCAATGTTTTGTGTGATTAAAATTTAAAGATTTGATTTGTAGGGACACGGCAGGACAAGAAAGATTTCGCACAATAACAACGGCATATTATCGAGGCGCCATGGGAATTATGTTAGTTTACGACATTACAAATGAAAAAAGTTTTGAAAATATCAAAAATTGGATAAGAAATATTGAAGAAAATGCGTCAGCCGATGTCGAGAAAATGTTGCTGGGCAACAAGTGCGAACTCGAAGAAAAAAGGCAGGTTTCTAAAGAAAGGGGCGAACAGCTTGCGATCGAATACGGCATTAGATTCATTGAGACTAGCGCAAAAGCAAGTATTCGTGTCGAAGAGGCTTTTTTCACCTTAGCTAGAGATATTAAAGCAAAAATGGAAAAGAAATTGGTGAGTTATTTTTACTTTAAACTAATGATAAGTCCTGACTCTTTTTACTAATATATCTTTTCTTTTTCTATCTTTCTTGGGGATGGCAGAAGGTAATAAAAGTTATCAGTATTAGCATGAAAAACAGGCTTGTTTACGGAGTTAATAGTTATTTGTGTGCTATCTGAACTGATTTACTTTTTCCTGCAAGCTAAAAACATTTGATAAATTGTTTCAGGAAATTCCTAATTTGTTTCAATGTCATTTTTTTTGTTGATAAACTTATCTCGTGCTTTAGCTAACTGAATAATGGCTTGTGCATCTGTGTGATGAAGTGGTTGTTGTAAAATTAAATTATTGTATTTTTTAGGAGGCAAGCAATCCGCCGAAAGGTGGAGTCCAATTAAAACCTTCAGAACCACAACGGAAACCCACAAATTGGTTATCGCGTTGCACCATACTTTGACCGATCATTGTCTATTAAAAAATGCCCTCTACAGTTTTTCCTCACAGCACCACAAATTGGATTATGTCAACAATATTCTTTTCTATTTTTTTTTTAATACTCAAAATGAACCGGCTTCTATTTAGATGAATTTTTTCAACTCTCATCGATCCAATGGGTGCTGTGACATGTGCGATAAACTTGGTATTTTTATTTCGTGACCGAAACATATCAGACAAGTCTAACTTGAAATTCATATGAAAAAAATTTTCATCAAGAAATAAAAATACCAAGTTTTGTTGCATCATATTGACAAGGCTTCTTTGTGATTCGACTTTTTTTACAGTTTTTTTTTTAAATTTAGTTTCATATAACAGGTGAATCACTTTCCCCATGAGGAAAGTATTTTTTGCCTTCTGTTTACAAAAAGAGGAACAATTGTGCACATTTTAAAGACATTTTTAATTCATTAGTGATTTGTTAAATAGATTAATTTTATTACTTAGATACTGTGCTTGTTTTGTGATTTTTGGTGTCAACTGTTTTCTTTTAGTTGTATCTAATAAGTTGTATGATTCGGTTGAGCCAAACTAAAAAGTAGTAACTTTGAACAATGATCTTGGTTTAGTTGAATTTTCCACTTGAAAGTGAATACAGGGCACTAATATACATAGGAATTAGACTGCTACATATTTTCTTTTTTTGTAATAGCTTTATTATTTATCTGCTTCATATAACGATTATATAAAGTAGATTTTGTACATTTATAAACGTCAGTATACCAATAAATTTTTGTTGCTAAAATTTCGCCATTTTGGCTAATGAACGAATCTTCACTAGCCAAAATTAGACAACATAAATGGTTAGCTTAAATGTAAATATACTGAGAGAGAAATAAAATACGGGAAATTTAAAAACAAATCTAATTCTCTTACATCACTTTTGATAGCTTCAATTCAGCTTCCATTTTTTTGACCTTGTCATTCCAGAGGCTGACTAAAGGTGGCCTGGGTGGCCCGACATTAACAGGTGTCAATATATTCATTGCAGCCTTCATCGTTGGGATCCACCGACCTAAACAGTAAACAGTCAGTAAATCAGTAACCGACAAGTTTTTTTACTAACCGTAATGCGTGATTGTACCGATTGTTGATTTTAGAAACCTCTGCGTTTCACGTGCTGTGTTTAAATCGCCCATTCTTGTTAAATGTAAAATGCTCTGTGCGATTTTCGGAAACAAATTTAGTGTTGTGCCGACAAGTGAAGTAAAGCCGCTCGAAAATGCACCTAACATAATCTAAAACTTCAATTGTTTTTAATTTGTTCTCATTTAGTTATAATTTTTACCTCGTCGCTTCCTATAAAAATTGTGAATTTATCATCATTTATGGTAAGTGCAGACACTGCTTTGTCCAAATCATTACAACTAAATATCACCCCCACAAATGAATCTATTTCACCAATTACATCGTTTAGAAGTGCCGTTATGTCAACTAGAAATTTAGTAATTTTAATTTGGCAATGCCCATTATAACTTGTGTGGTACCAAATGATAGCCTACCCTTATTGAATTTTTTGTTGAAGACACTGTATTTGAATCGCATATTTCAGAAACCCCGTAAGTACACTGAACCTTACTGTTCAGAAAGGACATGCTTTTCTAATTTGCAATGAATTAAAAATATTATCTGTAACTCGTGAAAAAGTGTGAACTTCTAAATATACGTTACAGTTGTGTAATACCACGCTTTCTGCAATATCTGGACAAAGCATTGTTTGAGCTGTGTATATTCTGCCTGGACAAAAAAAGTGTCGCCTGCGGCGTGTCTGAAATATCTGATTGTTTTGTTTGTAAGACGACCGATAACTTACTATTAACGTTTGTGTATTTGGGGAAGTGGTGATAAAGAATGGGCAATGTATTGGCTGAATCGCTCACGATTTTTAAATATCGCAATAAATCGAGATGAGATTCAGGTTTATTGTAAACATCGGGTAATATCAATACTGAATTAACTTTCTTCTTTTCTGCATATCGAATCTTGAAAATTCAAAATTACATTTTGAGCGAAGAAAATGTCATTTTTACCATTTCTTGTACGTCTTTTAAAGGTCCCCCACCTACTTGTACCATAAGATGTAATGACATTTGTTCGCATGCTTTCGACCATTCCTCAATCAGTTTCATTCGCTCCGAACTTGTTAGCGACATTCCCTCTCCAACAATGTCATTTACTACAACATAAACTAAATACGATTTTCAAACGGTTAATTTCTTACCTAATACGCCCTTAATTCCACAATTTTTTAAATATTTTGCATATTCTGGAATTATTGAACAATTGATATCATTATTTCTAAAAAAATCAAACTCACAAGGTTTTACAGTTATTGTTGAATGTCTTACCGGTTATTTTCGAACGGTGTGAAAACAGGACATAACAGGCCATGAAAATTGAACTTTTTCTACAAATTTCAAATGAACTTGGTTAATTTGAAGTATTTGATCGTACCTGAATTTTCAGTTGAGGCAATTTGGCATTTCGCAGATGTTTTTTTGACACCATATGCTTTTCAATTTCGGTTTTGCCGCATTTATTATCGTTCTTACAAAATTTACAGTAAAAATACAGATTCCCTTTGACACTTTCAGACAACCACTGTTTAAATGCGGGTATATTTTCCCAGTCTTTTTTGTATCTTTGTAAATAGTGCCTTTTCTTAGGTGAGAGTTCATTTGGGTTCATTTCCTGTTCATTACGTTCTCTTTTCATTCTTTTTGTTAAAGGTTGCATGTCTTGATCGGTACTTTGTTCGTCTATTTCACTGTACACTTCAGAACCGTCTGAATTAACAGGCTTAAATTCGGTAAATAAAGCTTTAATTGTTTGTGGCTGTTCTGTGCCATCATCATTATCTACAATAATTTGTATCATTTCTACCGGTGAAGGAATTTCTTCAACGGAATCGCTATCCATTTTATTAGACCAAAAAAAGCGCTTCTAATTCATGATTAATAATTTTTTCACACACTTTCAACTTGTATCTACAAAAAAAATTCCAAGCAAAACATAACCTAAAACTATTTAATCATCAACCAATGTCACCATAACAAGCTTTTAGTCGTAAACTGCTTGTTATTAATAATCTATTGCAATTAAAATAACATTGAAATTTGAATTTTTAAAAAAACTACAAAATTAAAAAGTTGTTATTTGTTAGTTTTGTTGAATTCAGTGGGAGGGCTCTGATTATCACAAATCGGCAAAGAGTCAATCTTGTCAGATTTGAGTTTTTAAGAGTCAAAGTTCAACTTTTAGTTTTAATTAGTTTCAGTTCGTGTTCTTTAATATAATTTGTGCAAACTTCAATTAGAATTAGTTAAAGATGGCTCGTGTATTGGTAGGAGTTAAAAGAGTCATCGATTATGCAGTAAAGGTATTAAAATCTTTGTAATTTATTTTGCCACCTTCTTACATTCACTTTTAAGATACGTGTGAAACCTGATAAAACTGGAGTAGCAACAGAAGGTGTCAAACATTCTATGAACCCATTCGACGAAATTGCTGTCGAGGAGGCTGTTCGCATGAAAGAAAAAAAAATAGCTTCGGAAATAATAGCTGTTTCTTGTGGCCCGGCACAGTCACAAGAAGTATTAAGAACAGCTCTAGCTATGGGCATCGATAAAGGCATCCACGTTGAAATTTCAGGGGCTGAATATGAAACATTGCAGCCTATCCATGTTTCAAAAATTTTAGCTAAAATTGCACAGAACGAAAAGATCGATTTGGTCATAGTGGGGAAACAAGCAATTGACGATGATGCCAATCAAACTGCTCAAATGACTGCGGCATTTTTAGATTGGCCTCAGGCAACTTTTGCATCAAAGGTACTTTAACCTTCAGTTATTTTCGTTAATTTATGATATTTATTTTCAGATTGAAAAGAAAGATAAGGAGCTTGTGGTGACACGTGAAGTGGATGGTGGTTTAGAAACTATAAAATGTAAAATTCCTGCTGTTATTAGTGCAGATTTGCGATTAAATGAACCGAGATATGCCACACTTCCGAATATTATGAAAGCGAAAAAGAAACCTATTACCAAGCTAACTCCAAAAGACCTTGGAGTTGATATTTCGCCTCGCATTCAGATCATTAGCGTAGAAGATCCACCTGTACGTCAAGCTGGGGTTATTTTGCCAGACGTTGATACTCTCATTGAAAAGTTAAAAGAAGGTGGCCATGTTAAATAAGTATGTAAATCTGATTTTTAATTTTTACAATTAGAATTTTCATATATTTCTTGTAGAATGGAAAAGTAACTATTATACATTTTTACTTTAAAATGGGCAGTTTAAGAAATTAAACAAAATATTAGAGAAACAGGTTGCGCCACAGTTATGACCCACATTCAGTTGTTATTCATTTATTTGTACGGCACATTGCAATATGGTACATTAAAAGTTTTTAATCAAAAATAATTATTATACAAGACATACAGTGCAGAATATCTTTGGTAAATTAGAAGGAATGAGGGGAGGGTACTATTGTAAAGCTTTCCAGTCGAATCTTTGATTATTGGAATGTGTAACTGGCTGACACAATGGTTCGACCATGTCCCACCTGTCGCCGTCCTTTTGAAATGCGGCCAGACTACAGTACGGAATTTTTTGCAACAATTTTGTCATTTCCGCAGTGGGGCGTGGACTCTGCCCCACCAGTTCGCGTGAGCACACTTCTAAAGTTGCAGCATGTCCCATAAAAAGTACATCGCCAATCTGATCAGTCGCCAACACATTTTGGGTTATAAAAAAACTACGCATGTAAAACTGCTCGCAGCTTTCGTGCGTTTCCAACAATTCTTCTTGCGAAATTAATGGTTCATAAGTCTCATCGATGTTATAGTTTTGGGCTGTTAATTCTGCCGGAGTGAACCATTCAGGGAGGGAATCGGGATACCACACCAACCATTCGAACAATCCAGGTTCCAATTTAATTTTCAATTCGTCCCTTTTTCCCAGCCCTTTTAGTACAGCATCACACGTTTGTACGCAACGAAATGACGGCGAACAGTAAACGTGTCTGATGTTCACATTGGAAGCTTTCAGAGCCTCCCCAACTAACGTCGCTTGGTAGATTCCCACATTTGTTAAAGGCGAATCTTTGAGGTAACTTTTCGGCGTACGTTCCGGGAGGGATAGTGGCATGTTCAGATCCTTACGAATATATTTTCCGGTCTTATCAAAACAGTAGGGGATCCACGTTCCAAAAGTGAAATCGATCCTTTCGCCGTGTCTCATTATGAATAATTTTTGTGGAGATGTTTCATCGACCATTACCTATAAATTAAAATTTTACATTGCTCATTAATGCTCGATAGGTACAAACTTGGTTTTCATTATCAGATGTCGCAAGTTCTTGCAAATTTTCATAAGTACTGTTTTCCGATTGGGACATCGGTTGTGTTGAAGTGTTTGCTTCTCCTTCAGATTCGGCCGGTATTTGAACATCATTATTGTCCATTTTGTTAATGCTTTTAAGGCTAGTTTCGGCCAGATCTGATTGTATATTAGTTTGTGACGCTTTAAAATTTGTTGTGCTATCACCGGCACTCGCAGATAAATGATTTAATGGAACCTTACGGTGCAATGTCCAAGCGTCAGATTCTGCAGTCCGTTCCGTGTAACTTTCAGGCAACAAACCTAACAGCCCCGTAAGCCAAGACGTACCTTCTACCCAACCATCAGGCGAATTAGCCAGAGCCTCGCTGTTTATGTAAACATAATCGCCAGTTCTGAGCTCCAATTCATCGCATTCTGTCGGCGTATAAGGATGGATCACCTTAAATAATTTAATATTGCAATTTTTATTAAAACAGGGTGAGGAAACCGACCTTGTGGACCTGTTTGCCGTTAACTCGGAGATCCCTTGAATACAATCTCAATTCCCAACCGGACGATGCGTTAGGGTCTAGGCTATCGACGAGAGCTTTCAAATTTGTAAACTGGGAATTTGGAAATTGATAAGCTAACGTCAGGTGTAAAGATTTGACATGCGGCTCTAAACTAATAGCTAAAAATAAAAAGTATAGGTAAAAATGATGATGTGGAAGAATCGATGGAATAATTTTTTTTAGAAGTTAAAGTTAGTGAAGTTCTAAAAGCGATATTATCTTACATCTACTGCCCCTGGGTATGCAGCGAGCTGTTGTTGTAGAACACCATGGAAAACAGGCCGTCAATGCGTCAAACTGTTCGTAAGTATCGCTAATAACTGAAATTAACCATCACCCAGTTATGGAATTACGTACGTGAGGAGATTGGTTTTTTAAACGTGCAAGATAATAAAGCAATTGTTGTTGAAATTTGTTGACATAATTTACACAAGAAAAGTTAAACCACATATAGTACAAGGTTAAAACTGATTAAATGAAACAAAGCCATTACCGTTTTAATTTACTGAATTAGCACAGTAAGGACTAAAAATAAAAATTTAAAAGCTTTTTAAAGGTAAATCTATTAAAATCGGGCAACCTACAACAAATACAAATGGACAAAGTACTGCAACTAAATTGTGCACAAAAATGAACATAAACATTGACACATAAAAATTCTTACTGGCATTTGACACTTCCTTAACGTACTGCAATGCAATTCTCTTTAAATAGTCTGCATGTTCTTCGGTCACAAAAAAGCCCATAAAATTTGGAGAGGTATACGTTTCCAGCTTAAGAGCTTCGTTAAGCATCGCTCCTTGCCTTTCCATTACAGATTTTAATGTTTGTGCTAAATGGGGCGCATCCTCATCTGGCGCCTAAAATATTACCAGTCGCAACTTGCACAAATCAATTCTGTTGCTCACCTTAAAGAAAGATACCAATGTTATGTGCGGCGTGAAGTTGTGAGCTCCATTCCATCCACACAAATTAAAGGATTTACTCCAAAACGTTTGCAATTTGTCTAAAAGTGGTCCCGTCGGACAGGCATATAAGATGTATTCCCTTGGTGAAGTATCATCTAACAGTGGATCATTCACGTGTGCTAACAACCAGTCGGAAGCTAATTGAACACCACGATTACCAGTGGCTGCAAGGGCCTTTTCACTATAAATTGGCACTCATACACAAGCCTCAATTGTTGCCAACAACTTACGCTCTGTGTTTGGGAAATCCCATTTGCAAAAGTATCTGGAGAGGAGTTAAATGCTGCTTTGATATCTTCGTGGGAGTTGGATTTCTTCTAGGCGGTAACGTAGCCATCATTTAAAAGGCAGGTTAAATAATAATGGGATGCTGACACTCAAAAATTTTGACGTTTAAATGGTGACGTTCGATTTAATTTACATTCCTGATTGTAGATGGAAGTATCACTAATTTCTAAAATAGTAAAATGCGATGAACATTCACAATTTTAAATCGCTTTAATGGCAAAAATCATAGTTATTTAAAATGAAATTTTTTTTGCAAAAAGCGCAGCTACTGCCGTGAAGATGGCAATTCGGTTTGGAAATTACAGGGCACCGTAAACCGCACCGGGCAAGTGACAGTGGTAAATGTGTCGTGTTTTCATTTTTTAAAATCAAATTAAGTAAAAGATAATGGCTGGAGTTTTATTCGAAGATATCTTTAATGTAAAGGACATTGATCCAGAAGGGAAAAAATTTGACAGAGGTAAGCGCTTTCTGCCACAACATGAACCGGCTATTTTTGAGGTTATATTGTTTAATTTTTCAATCGTTTCGTATTGAACGGCGGTAATTTCTTGTATTATTCCATTTAAATATAAATAACCGAAATTTGGAAATTCTTTTTCTGTATTCGCCTCTTTTTTTAAAAGAAAAATTCAAAACGACATTTTATAAAAATTGGCTTGTGGTGTTTATAACTACAGGCGGCCCTCGACTTTCGCACATAATTGGTTCCTGAAAATGTGTGCGAATGTTGAATGTTCGAAAGTAGAGGGATGTAAAAAAAAAAAACATTAAAAGTGGTATTTGCAAATACTATTTAGTTGAATACCACCCTTTTTTTTCTTTTCTTGGTGAAGAGTTCTATAACGTCTTTTTCAATCGCCGTACGTACTTGAGATATACGTTCTCCATTGGGATCACATTCTTCCATGATAGTCAAAAATTTGTCAAGATACTTCATTCATATTTTTGATTGTTAAAGTCTGGACGAATTTATCAGCTTCTTCTTCCACACTTTCATTGTGTATTTTATTTAACTCTTGTTGCTCAATTAAGTATTCATTCGACAGAGATACTGAGTGAGATTCAATCAACTCATTAACATCTCCGTTGCTGACGTTCAAGTTTAGTTCATTCATTAGGTTAACTATTTCATTTGTGATAGTTTCCGGAGTTTCTTCAGGATTTATAAAATCATTCATCATTTGTGGGCATAATTGTTTCCAGGAACTTTTCATTGTTTTTCACGAGTCGCCAATATTGTTTATTGCATTCCATGTATTACAGTTTTTCCAAAAATCCCTTAATGTAGGTTCATCTTCCCTGTCAGTTGCCTTGATGGCCTGATTTATTATTGTCCTCATATAATATAGTTTAAACGTAGCTATCACTGTTTGGTCAATGGGCTGTATGAGACATGTAGTATTGGGAGGAAGAAACACAACATTGATTTCGGGGTACAAATTCTGCAGATATTTCGGGTGTCCTGGAGCATTGTCTAAGATTAGTAATGCTTTAAATTGAAGATTTTTGTCTTTACAATATTGCTTAACTGCCGGCACGAAATGAAAAGTGAACCAATCTTTAAATATTAATGCAGTAATCCAGGCTTTTTTATTGGATTTCCAAATGACTGGAAGAAATTCTTTATCTTTCCCTTTCAATGGTCTGGGATTTTCTGATTGATAAACTAACATTGGCTTCAATTTTAAATCGCCAGCTAAGTTTCCGCCAAGAAGCAATGTCAATCGGTTTTTAGAAGGTTTATGTCCAGGGGCTACTAATTCTTCGTTCGATACGATACGATTGGGCATTTTTTTCCAAAATAAACCTGTCTCGTCTACATTAAATATTTGGCTAGGAGAATATTCTCCATCCACAATAATTTTGGACGAGAAAATAAATTCTTTTGCACCACCTTTATCTGCATCAGCCGATTCTTCAGTGAATTGAATATTATGCAAAGAATACCTCATTTTAAATTTGTCGAACCAGCCATTACTTGCTTGAAAGACCGTGTTAGAATCTTCAGTTAATTTAGTCTTCCAAGCTTCATTAATCCTTAGCTTAAATAATTGGAAAACTCAGAGGGACACCGTTTTGATGTTGATCATCAGATGACAAAGATCTTTCCATTTCATCTATCACTATACCGTGTTTTTTAGAAACAATTTTTGAATACATAATTACATAATTACATAATACATAATTTGACATCCAGTTAAGTGATCTTCAGTTGAAATATGACTTATTTAAAAGGCACACTAATAAATTTGTCAGAGCCGTAAGTCAGCGGTAGGGCTATTATGTGATGGCATAAAGATTCCGAGAAGTCCGCTGTCTAGGCGACAACGTGTGAATGGGCGCAACATTTTTGCATTATTGACAAAAATCTTTAAAAAGTTCAATTTGTAAAAATGTGCGAAATAGCGAATTGTGCGAAAGTCGAGGGTCGCCTGTATCATAAGGCGAAATAAAACGGTAGGGATATTCTACGACGCTTGCGCAAACGTTGTTGGTGTCTTCGAGATCGATTCAGCTCATGTCGTTCGTGGCGGTCAAGGTCATCGGGTCTAGGTCACTTTACACCCTACGGCCCCTTTCGATGTGGCGTAACAACGATGCATTCCATTTTCTACATAATTCCCCACTTGTCACTACTTGTCGGCGGAAATTCGATACGTCGCAATTTTGACTGGTTTTTTTTCTCGTCCTATTAATTTCGGCACTGACGCAATGTGTGTTGCAGAAAAAGAAAACACTTGGTCGGTTCCTTTTATCGTGACAAATCTACCGTGGCAATATTGCGCAATAGGCTCCTATAGATTTTTAGACGTGGATTCTCCTCCGACACACGCTGCTGATATTATTGCGGAGTGGGGCAAATTGCGCATTCGAAACTTGGGGCCCCCTAATCGCAAATTTACCGTCATAGCTCGCATTTCACACTAAATTGTGCCGTTTCCAGTTGTGTCATCGCAAAGTTTGTGATCCTTTCTAATTCGGGAGTTGCGACATGGTGCAACGTGCCTCTCTCAGTTTAAGGTAAACGTTTCGCCATATTTTTAATTGTGTGTCGGGTTGGCGCACGGTTCTAATGCGTTTTAACTTCGCCGCATCCGCAGAATCCAAATTACAGCGATGATGTTTTTGCGACGCATTTTTTCTCCTCGATTTCAGAAATCTGCGACGCACTCTCGATTGTTTTAGTTTTTTCGCGAATCGAGAGGGCGCAATTAAAATAAAGAAAACTTAACTAACCTACGGGACAAAGGAGCTAATTTTCTCCGCAATTAAAAATATCTATTAATAGCGCATTGTGAAATTTTTCGACGTCGCTTTGTCGTGTGAGAATTGCACGAAAATATATAGAATATAGAATAGAATTCGTACGTCACTCTGTGCGATTCGAGAGACCTTGAACTGGCGAAAACCGGATGGTCTCCTTAACAATGCACTCCTGATTATGTAACAGCGAGACCAAAATGAGAAAAAACGAAAGAGTCGGGAAAAAAGAGCAAAATGCATCCGTCCTTTGAGCGCGCTCTGAGCCTACCCCAACTGCCGTGACTCAAGGGAAAGGTCAGCAGGCGTGGCCTCAAAAATTTCTTCGGCCAATAGAAAAACATCACAATTCTGTTTTTCATCTTAAATCGTCGCCATGGCGATTTAAGATTTCACTTCATTTGTGTTATTTTGGTTCGCGTGAGTCATTCGGAGCGAAAATTTTCGTCGGGAAATCGCGCGAATTTTTCGATGAGGCGTAGGCCGGTTGATTCGAAACGAACCGATCGATAACAGTCCTATTGCGCAGTTGAATCGGGAGATCCGGGGTTGTTTTTCGTGTGTTTCCATCGACGAAATGTTTCTTTTTCGAATTTTCGCCGAAAATCGGGCCGGAAACGTTTCGTTTCCCGACGTTTGTTGTGCACACGAAATCCAGATGATCATCGTTTACGAAACTGACTTTTTGGAGAGGGTTAAGTAGGCGTTGGTTGTGTAGGTAACGGAGCAATGAGCGCACTGACGTCACCTCGTGCGTCACACGGATCTCTTGTGGAAAATTCGATTCCCGATCGCCGCGCGCGCTTTAGAGAAACGGGGATGAAAATGGTCGGTTAACGACAACCCCCGGGAGAAAGCCCAAAAGCGCCCGGTTAATTTTTCGAGGGGGGCGCGCAATTGCGACGGTTGTGGATGCGTGTGTGTGGCAGTTTTCTTTCGCAATTCTACAGGTGGATTGGCGAACGAAATCTTCGGCCTGTCAGATAATAATTGGAGGTAGGTAGGTGTTGGCAAATTAGCGGTGCGGTGCCAAATCGTTATTCACATAAAAATCCGGTAGGTGCGAATACACGAGTGTTTATACGGGATTTTTCGGCTTAACGGTTTTTTTAACGTTATCGAATATTTTTTCGGATTCAAGAAGCGGTGGGTTTTGTACGCCTTTCTAAAACAATGATAGACGACGCAGGTGCTAAATTTACACCGTCGTATGCTTGAAATGAAGAACATTTGACCTTGATAAATCACCTTTAAAAATAAATTGATTAATTTGGTGGTTTGGCGGTTTGGCGGTTGGTCGTAGCACTCAATGATGCCGCACTTTATGCGATGGTTTGCAGGTTTTCGGAATTTTCAAATCTAAAAACAAAATCGCGAAAAATTGTCTGAAAACCGCACTATGGAACATTAATACGTTAACGCCATGTTACAGCATCACAGACAATTCTTAATAGGGGAGAGTATCGTGAGATGGACACTTTTTATTTGATATTTTTTTAAAGGGACAAATCAAGCCTTCAAGAAATACATTTGTTTAGAAAGGCCTTGTTGAATTATTTATTAAGTAAAAATATAAAAGTTTCACAACAATAATGTAAACTTATTTATTAATAATGGGTTAAATGAAAATGTTGCAAATGTTCCGTCTTTGGTATACCCATACCAAAGATGGGACAACAAGGATCTTGAGATGGGACGGTACGTTAGACACCATCATCACAGGACTGGCAAGTAAAATGTAAGTTATTCAAAAACCCACAGGTTTAATGAGCCCATGATGAACAATGAACACATTTGTACCAATCTTCTTTGGAATCTTGATATTTTTCTTGGCAAACAAAGAATTATTGATTCTCCTAATTTTTTCTTTCTTTATTTTGTTTTCCAAAAATTGTTTTTGTTACTGAAGAAACAACCCCAAAGGTAAAATATTGCACACAATTAACCAGTTATAGTCATAGTTATATGTGTTGTACATAAATATAATGATTTCTTACCTTAAACGGAAAAAACAACACTTGCTTACGCACTAAATCTTTATTTTCAGCGCAATAAGTGGACAAATTTAATACCGACGCAATCGTTTAAGATTATGGAACAAAATTTGAAATGGGCATTGAGAATAGGACACTAACTTCATATGTATATGATATATGGCGATAGTAGTGCTTTTTGAAAGTAAAATTGGCATGTTCCATTTTAGGATACTGTTCCCGACTGTGGTTACTCTTCCCTAGTTAATTTTGGGAGTAGCAAAATTGTGGGACCGAAAGGGATACATGCAATTGAACCAGTCCTAAATTAATAACGATTGCATTGGAATATTTCGAGGTGTTTCCTAGAGGATCTATTAAAAAATAAAAGTTCGCACGAACTTGTCCGGAAATGTGTGTTAACATTCCTTCAGTCGCTTGCGAATAACAGATCTATTTTTTGTTTTAAAGTGGATAAATTCTAGAAACATACAGTTTTGTCAGTGTGAAGCAGTTGGAGGAAATTCCGCGTCGAATCGATTAGTCAGAAAAGCTTGTACAAGAACTGGTTGCCAACTTCCTCTCCATTTAACACGCAATTATTCAACTCAACTCGTTGATTACGGCGATATCCAACGCAATCTATGAATTTTCTAATTCTGTTGGTAATAATGTAATCACATGATTCAACTCGCCTGCTATGCAGACCTCTCTAATCAGAGATCTTGACATTGAAACTTGTAATAAGTAAAATAATTCCAATCCGATTTTTGCAATGTTGTGTTGCTCGCTCCTAAATTATAGTTTTTGCGGGCGATAAAAATCAAACGTTGCAGCAACATTGCGTAATAAAAAATATGGATTTGATCGAATTTGTTGATTTTTGGCGTTAGTCGCGTCAATTTTCTACACACGTGTGGTTCAGTTCGCGACGTAAATGATAGATGTCGTGTTACAGTGTGCATTTTTTTTTTCAGTGAGTCGATTGCATTGCGAAAGCGAATCGTTCAAAATGGACCTAATCCTGGACATCAACTCGTGGCTGTATCCGATGGAATTGGGTGAGTGTCGTTTTCTTCCTCGTCGTTTGCGTCAATGAATGCAAGCGCAGTTTTCGCCGAGACTCTGTTTGGCAAATCGCCACATGGATATTTATAAGTTGGACGAGAAATTAATTGAACCGACCGGGAAACGCTCTCTCCTCTTGGTACGTCGATGGTTCCGTGCGGTGAATTAACATGAACCAGATGGATGTGTACGTCCATGACCTTGCCACTGCGAAAAAAA
Organism: Dascillus cervinus; assembly: GCA_949768715.1. Lineage (NCBI taxonomy): Eukaryota > Metazoa > Arthropoda > Insecta > Coleoptera > Dascillidae > Dascillus > Dascillus cervinus. The sequence goes on from OX458318.1 coordinate 32,835,310, forward strand.
TTGACAATTTTAGTGCTCTTGGCTGGCGGGAAGTTACTTCCAAATTCCGTTTCGTCTTATCGTTCGTACCTGCCGCACCCAGTTCGACCTATATTCGTCTCTCAGCTGCGACCTTTCACCTTTAATCGCAACGTCGATAAATCCGACATTTGCCGTGGAAAAAAGCGATCTTCGAACCCGAAGGTCGATTCATATTTCATAATTACACATTCGAAAAATCATGCGGCCTCCTTGATCGTCGTTTACCTATACCTACACATACACGACGCGGTTGTAAATACCGGAAAATTCCACATTTTTTCCGTCTCTTTCAACGAGGGGAGGGGGATTGTTACGCCACTGCGAAAACGTGTAAACTAATCTTCCTATTGTTTGAAGATATGTGGTTGCTTGTAATTGATAAGGTTACAATGTTTGTGCGTAGAAGCGTGTCACACGGGTGGAGGAGTCGTTTTTTTTTAGAAATGGGCATTTTAATGTTGGAAAATGCATATCTCCTGACTTATCGTGCGGAATCGTATTTAATTTAAATGGTTGATTTTGCAATTATGATGATTTTCTACTTTTTAATTCACGTCTTTCAAATTGGTATAATCATTCGTTGTTATGATCTGCACGAGACTATTTTATATTGTCATTATCATTATTATCCAATTCAGTTTTACCTAGCAGGTATGTTAAAAAAAAAATTTGGAAGGCTGTACTTGATGTTAAAATTAACACACCTATATCTGAAACATCCTGTATAAACGGCGCTATAATACTTCTATAATAATAATACTTATTACCCGCTCGTTAACGCTACTTCTAAAATGTGACTCGATTATTCATTATAGCAATCTGTAATAATTTTAATTAATAAAAATCAATCGCTTCCACAACTGATTTCTCCAACGCTTGTGTACGAACTTCACAAGGTCGTCCACCATTTACAGAAATCGGCATTATTTGGCCATTTTCTCTCAAACTTTGCTCCACTTTTCTAATTAGGTACGTTGATGACGTTGATATGGTTACAGTCTAGCATATTCTCTAGCAGCTTTCGATGCGTTATTATCTGCTGCACCCAAGCGGAGCAACATTATCTAGATATTCACTGAAACTGTATTCCATTTTAAGATTTTTCAGAACATTTGACTTGTATCGTTCAAATTTTACAAGAGAACTGACATTGGAAAATGAATTATTGCTGCCACCGTTTCCTAAGAGATTTGTGATGTTGCCACATTGATAAATTTTCCTCAGAGCCAAGAAACCGTACTTTAATATCTGTAATAAAGTTGGTTTCAATAGATTTTTTACCCCTTTTTTTTAAAAATGCACCATCGACTGCAAATTTAAGACTCTAACGATGAAATTATTACAAAATTGTTAATCGTATAGATTTTTATTGTCTGAATAGGAAAGCTTATAACCTGGTGAAGAGACAACAAATTCCATTGTGACTTTCAAATTCGTGTTTCGTTAGAAGCAAATGCGCATATTTTTCATCACCCTGTATAAGACTCGGACAATTTTTAATTCTTCATTAATTCGTCACTGTATGTTTTCCATATACAGGGTGATTTCTAAAAAACGTTCCACGCTCTAACTCAGTTATTTATTGCCCGATTTCAGAAAAAAAAGAGTTAATTTTTGGCTTTGGGGTTATGTTCAAGACCGAGTTTATCTAACCAATGCAGTAAACGTAGAAATTTTGAGACAGAATTATCAATGTTTGTCGCGAAAGTCCTCCTAATTTTATATTGAATGCAACTTATGAAGTGACTAGGAGGTGCCAGTTGTGCATTCAACAAGATGATGGTCAATTTGAACAATATTTATAAGGATATTTTTGAAGTGATAACTTCTTTAGGCGCGTTAGACGATTTTTGGATGGGGTAAAACTTACGAGTTCGTCCCTAGTTACGTCACGCAGTTATCACCACTAATTTGATTAATTTATCGACAGATCAATCCTCAAAAACAATTGTAAAGCATGTTTCTAAATGTCAGAATTTTCATAATTTACAAATTGGAGACCCATACTCGTACTGGGGGCCTATCAACACGGAATGAACCATACATTCCAGAGTCACATTCAGATTATGATGACGAAATTCACAATGATATTCCTTCACAAGTTCAAATTAATTATGTTCCACAATTACATGAGCCAATAATAACAAATTATGAACTAAATACTCAAAATTTTCTTTATCAAAATATTATTCCACTGTTATTTCATAGTTTTACGTCTTCACTTCTGTCGGCAGTCCCCAACAACTGCCAATTTTGTTTTTGTTTTGCTTGAACTCGTTTTGTTATTTGATTAAAATATTTCAGTCAATTCATTATTATTCATGATCACTGTTATTTCACATAAAAATTATAAATTCGAATCATAAAATAGCTGAAAATTTGAATAAAACTCGTATATTGACACTTAAATGACATTTATCATGTGATGATCTTATTGTTTTCCAAGGCATTCTAAATTTTTCCATTAGAACCCCGACTTATTTTGATAAAAAATTTTTTTTTCTTTTATCTTACTTCAATGTCAAGTTTGTTTTGTTCTTCTATTGCACTCAATGGCAAATCGAGATGGTTAAAGAAGAAGAACTAAAATAAATATAATGAACTGCATATAATCGAAAATAAAGGTTTCCTATTGAACCTCGACTGCACTTAATGGCACGAAAATATGCAATACTATCGAAATTAAACGACTGACACTTATTATCGACTGCACTCAATGGCAGAAAATAAGGCAATATTTATTTATATAAAAAACAACACTTCTATCCCTTTGGTAACAAGGAAATAAAATAGTGTGAAAAAGAAATAAAATAGTAACTTGATAAATAATAAAAAGTCGTAAACAAAGTTATTAGATATCATTGGATGTAGAAAAAAATTCTCTACCACAGTAAATAAAAAAATGTATACATTGCCATTTGAAAAAAAATAGTTGGCGTCGCTTCGCATTGAAGTTAATGTGGGAAAAATCCAAATTAATACCTTCTTGTACTTACTCGACTAATTAATTATATATTGTTTTTTTGAAATCGGCCAATAAGTAACCGAGTTAGAGCGTGGGACGTTTTTTAGGAATCGCCCTGTATTTACGACATTTGTTTCTTACATGTTAATCCTTTAACGCGCACGCTTAGTTTAATCGTTGCTAATTGTAAATACTGGCATCATCATCTTTTAAAAAATGCCCTGCCATTGAAATTGCGATCTTTTATATTATAATTATGAGCGCATTGTTCTTTTAAAGCCGGGCCGACGACGCAACACTTCCCAAATTGGCAAATACTTTATGTAGGTAATACAGAAAATGTAACTCAGTGCAGTACAATATAAAAAAGCTATTTGAAATCACAAAAGGCACAATATTCAAGCAGCTAAAAATAATAATAGTAAAATAACTATGCCACTGGTCAGTGAGTCGGCGCAATAGCCTTCAAGGTCGTAGAAACACACCAATAAAAGACACTAGAGTGTCGCCTCTATATTTATGAATACTCTTTGCTAGGAGATGAATGTCTCAGAATACAATTCTGTACCACAGAAGCAAAGCGATGTGTGTCTACTTTTACGAACGACGAAATTTTTATGTATATTGATTAAAGTGCACATTACAGAGTGAATTATGTCCAAATTTAGAATTTGTGTTGCATTATGATGTAGGTATCTCCAATAATTACTTTAAGGCTGCACCAAAGATATCGAGTCACTAATTTGCATTTTCTGCACATTGTAACTTTTGGACATACAGCGTTCTGCTTCTCTGGTACAGCATTTATTAATTAATTGGCACGACCCCTCCCTTCCCCAAACAAGAAAAAATAAGATGTTGCCCCCCCCTGAAATCTCTTACGTAATAAATAGGGCTGAATTGTGTGAAAATGCGCTGCCACGCGACGTTGCACCGTGCCGATTATTAAAAGTCGAAGTGACCAAGAATCGCAGTCATAAAACCGTATCGACCAGCAACCGACCGACTGTTATGACACACCTCGTGCCCCCCGTTCCCATTGCCAAGTTCATTGCCAAGGCTGGGCCGTGGCGGACGCATGCGCTGGTGCATTGCGGCCTCCTCGCGCCTAGCTCGGGCCTCTGAGCCGTTGCGTAACATCGCCAGTCCAGCAACATCTGCAGGCCTCGCCACCAGGAAGCGGGCATCGACTGAGCGCTCAGCACTCTTCACACACTGCGGTGATGAGCGCGTCCGGGGGTTCCCGGCGCGCGGTCCGACATATGTGTGCGTAACGCGTCGCCGCCGCCGCCCACCCTGCGAACGTAAACAAACAAGTGTGTCGCCCTCCCCGAAGACGACGTCGACCATACGGCGGCGATCGGATTTTGTGAACGTACGTACCTACACAAGGTGACCCCTAATTGCTTTTTTTAACTCGGCTCAAGGTTGCGCCAATAATCCGTATACGTATACAACAGCAGCGCAGCGCAGCGCAGCGCCTGGCAACAAACCTGTGTGCACCGCGCAACTTGATTTACGTTCGTAAATATTTTCGTTGCTGCAAATACACGCGCTTTTACCTCTGCATCGCCCCAGAGAAGTCGCCACTTTGTTTTCGTTATCAAAAATGTACGTGTAATCAAATTGGCAAACGCGTTTTTTTTGTTTTTTTTTTGTGTCGGCTAAAGATGGCCGATCGGTCTATTACGGCGACTTGATTTTTGCTTCATATCATAGGCGTCCTGAATAAAATCAGCCAAATGTCAATATTATTTTGTTTATGACGACGAATATTATTATTTCACGAAAGTCGCCGGATAAAGCCAGCTTTTAATCTATGGAAAAGTAGGGAAATTTGTATAGTGAACATTTCGGTTTTCCGATTTTCCGTTCGCAAGTGCGTATTTTGTTGTGGGCGGGCCTGTGGTTATTTTGCGTTGTCGTAGGCCATCAGGGCAAAACGTGGGGCATAGGTATTGATCTCGATCAGCTGACCGGGTAAGCGCAAGGGCGCGTCCTGACACACACGTACTTACCTACAAGAGAAAGGAAGGGCTCTTCGGTTCTGTTTTCACGCTCATGAATGAATGTGAATATGGATGGATGAATGGATGGATAGATGATGGTGCCTGTGGGTCGTTCAAATATTACGTAAGCAGAATTTTAGCTAGTTTGAAACCCCCCACCCCGTTAGCAAAAATAAGCACAGCCCCCCCCATACGCTTACGTAAAGATTGATATAATTTCTTATAGTTATTTTTTTAAATACTAATAATTCATAAATAAGTGTCATTGACATTAATTTGAGCCCTTTTCTATAAAACAAACATTTTACTAGTAAATTAAGTTTTATTTATTTTTAAAAGACTATAAAATATGTTCAGCAGGCGCTCGGTTGTATGAACATCCATTATATGAACTGTTCATTATAGTGAACTGCGCATGCTACGTTCTAAATAGTGAACAAGATCAATTTCTATTATGTGAACAGCCTGTTTTGATCTCAAAATTGAGCTTTAATTGAAAGTTATTTATTTGAAATTTGGTGCACGCATGCCGCTGGTATGAGGCTAGAAATGTCCAGTTTTAAATGTTAATTGTAAATAAAAATGATTTTTTATAAAAATAATATCGCTCAATTTTGTCAAATTACACTTTTCAAGATCAGTATTATTAAAGCAAAAATATCCAAAGTTAAAAATAAATTCCACAAGCTGTAATTAGTCTAAAATTCCCTTATATTGGAATCTTAAGAGTAAAAGTAATAATTTATGATATAAATAGTCCTTAGTAACTATCCGCAAAGTTGAGCACGATTTAAATGTATGACATTGTAAAATTTTCTCCGAAACTGGAAGTAGGTAACTGGTACCTCGAATGGTCTGTCGCTTTTCCATAACCGCACCGAAAATATTTCAAACGAAAAATGTAATAAGTCGTCTTCGAGTTAAAAAAAAAATAATTCAACATTCACACTTTATAGTATCTTCCTACTCATAATCGTATTTTATTAGAGGACTTGCAATTTACGTAAATTTTAGAAATCTACAAGAATATTAAAAGACTCGACTTAGGTACGCTCCTGTTGTTCACATCGACCGACTTCCACTCGACAGTGACAAATTTTTACAATGTCATAAATTTAAATCGCACTTATTTCTGCGGAAGAACTAACGACTATTTACATTCATAAATTATTACTTTTACTCTTGAGATTCCGATATAAGGGAATTTTAGACTAATTACTTTGGATATCTTTGTCTTAATCATAGTGATCTTGAAAAGTGTAATTGGACGAAATTGGGAAATATTATTTTTATAAAAAATCAATTTTTATTTTTTTCTCGAAAACTAACGCCGATAATTAACATGTAAAACTGGAAATTTCTAGCCTTATACCAAATTTCAAATAAATAACTTTCAATTGAAGCTCAATTTTGGGCCACAAGTGATGGGACACGCTGCATATACAGAACAGAAAAGTGTTCACATTATCAAAAGTAGACTTGTAGCAGAATAATTTGTATTATTAATTTTTTACGAATTACTGGTATTCTAAAAATGCTGGAAAAAAGCATTCCCGAAACGTTTGTCTGCAAAGAGAGCATAAATGCAAATAACACAATATTTTAATACACTTTAATCGTGGAATAGAATTTGATCTTATGAACACCTCCGGTTTTTATTAGTTCACATAACCGAGCGGCGACTATATGTTCGAAATTATTTAATTGTTCTCACTCCAAAACACTTCCTTGCCGACGTAATCACCATTCGAATCCCCCTCCCCCATTGTCATCAAAAATAATCAAAGAGGTAACCCCCTCCTCCACTACTGATGCTTGCGTAATACTTGAACGGCCCCTGTCTCAAAAACTCACTTTCAGAAGTTAGATTACGCAATCAATGTTGTGACACATTACTCTGTCTGTCTGTCGGGATGCTGGCTCGCGCCAATTTAAGTCCTTTTAAATGTTGGTAACGAGGCAGGTTTTGTTTGTTTTCAGGTGACAAATTTCGCTTGGTGTTGGCCACCACGTTGCGCGAGGATGGTTACCCGGACGGCGGCGATTGGAACCCGGCCGGACTGGAAAGCGAGGGCTCCAGAGCTGACAGCTTCGAGTACGTCATGGCGGGAAAAGTGTACCGCATCGAAGGGGACGAAGCAGCCGTGGAACCTTCCAGCAGACTGTAAGTGTGCCGCCCGCATAGGGTTTTATCCGGTTTTGTCTTTTTTTTTAAATTTAAAATCGCGTCGGGTCGCGTCGACGCCTTTTTAGAGGTCGTCAAGTCGTATTGATTGGAGGGTTTTTGTTTTTTCTGTCGCGGTTGCGTTATTGTGTCGGTCGCGGGGCAGAGAGCTTTTCCAGGAGGACGTGATGTTCAGGTGCTGGGGACCACCCTGTGTTTCCTGAGTTATGATGCAGTGAACACAGCTGGTGGTATCTCAGTAGCTTTTCATTCTGACTGCGTTTAAAAAATTGGTGTGCCGTAGTGAAAGTGAAATTGAACTGCCACGATGCTCTTTCGAACGTGATGATGATGTATCCCCCCCTCTGGCAAGTACTGCGGAAGGTTTCTGGGACGCGAAAATTCGATTGTTGGAGGAGAAATTGGAATTGCGAATCGAATTGGACGATACTCCATTCGTTAACTCTGCCGGTTGGTCGTAAACCGAACTGTCATTATACAGGATGATTCATAAAAAACGTATCACGCTCCAACTCAGTTATAAATATATAAATATAAATAATTAGTCGAGTAAGTACTACAAGAAGGTATTAATTTTGATTTTTTCCCACATTAACTTCAATGTAAAGCGACAGTCAACTTTTTTTCTTCAAATGGCAATGTATACATTTTTTAAATTTATTGTGTTAGAAGATTTTTTTCTAAATCCAATGATAAATATTAACTTAACCTTGAAGTAAGATTAAGGAGAAAAAAAAATAAAATGGGAAAAAAATCCAAATTAATACATTCTTGTAGTAGTTATTTGACTAAAAATTTATATATTTTTTTTCTGAAATTGGCCAATAAATAACTGAGTTAGAGCGTGGGACGTTTTTTAGGAATCGCCCTGTAATATCTTTTAAATTCTAACACCTATCAAAATTTCTTTGTTATAAGGGCATTTAGTTTGCAGCGCATAAACATTCCGGTACTTACTGTAAAAGGTTCTTAGAATGAAAAAGATAAACACTGCTGGATGACGTTTGGAATCGCGGTAGAAATGAAAAATTTGACATTTATTTTTTAACTCGAACGAAAGATTCGAATAATAAACAAAATGTAATAAAAAAAAATTAAATTAAAAACAAAAATTATACAAAGCATGAATGCACTGGAAGCTGCAAACGCCAGATTTGGTTAATAGCAAGCCGAACCAAGAGTTGGCGACGAAGGGAGAATATTCCAAGTTATTTAAATAATCATAGTTATAAATATATTGTCGTCAATTGAATTGTGTTGTGAAAATTCCGATAATATTTTTCATTTACGATTTATTTATGATTTAATTGGAAATTTGGAAATCGAATCGATTTAACCTTTTATCCTTGTGCTTTTAAATACAAGCTTTCTAGATAATTTTTTTACAACACAAAAAAATACATATTTTACTTAAAGTTGTTTCAAATATGGCAACAGCGAACATAAAATACAATCTAATGCACATTAGTACTTGATTTGACGTTTTTTAAACTTTTTTTTACAATACCGCATGCGCCAAATATAAAGAACTTGTTATACAGTGCGCGCCTGGGAAATGGAATAAATTCATTATCTCAATTATTGTGTATATTTAGAAAAAATCTCGAAACACGTCATTTTTAGTCTATCACATGATATCCTGTAAAGTGAAAATTTCATCCCTAACCTCAACCCCCTTCGAGCGACAGTTGCAACCCCCAGATTTTTAAATAGAAAGGGGGGCTTGTGATACCTCATTTCAAAGATCTCTTCATGCTTGATGTGATAATTAAACTCAATTAAAATTGTCTTGTATTTGCTAAAATAATGTTTAATAATTTTTAAATGTTTTACATTTATATATTATTTTATAGTTTTTTATTCTAATTGAATTTTAAAATTAAATACACACTTGAAAAAATTAAAATGTATCTCGATAATATCTGGAGTAATATTTTAAAATTGATACTTTAAATTTACATCAAAACAAATGTTGTAATTAAATTATTTATTAATCATTCAGATTGCCGAGTTCATCTTGCAAATATGTCTCAAAGCAGTACGTGCGATTAGTCAATATCGAACAACCTATTATTTTTTGTTTAGGAGTATAATACTCGTCATTTCTTTAGCAAGTTAAAATGAATGTAAAAAGTGCGTGTTATCCTCAAGATTTTACCTTACATATAAACAGAATTGAAATCTTTTTCAAACAACACCATCTTACAATTTGAAAACTTTGAGTTGCTAATGTAGCGTTTAGCGTCTTTTTTGAATTTTCAGAATATTGTTGATTCGTTAAAAATTTAGTATAATGGAAAAGGAAGGGGTACTTCATTTTAAGAACCAACACATCGAGCGATTCTTTTTAGATTTTAATTAAAAATTAACAGATTCAATTATTTAATAAAAACCTCCTTTACTAACGTTTCGTGATATTTTTGTCTCCGTTTCAAGGCTTAAAAATGCTTGTTACGAAACCCAACTTCTGACCAAGCAACAATTTGGCACTGATGATCTTTTGTTCAATTGCAAAAACATTAAAGGTGGGCGGAAGAAATGACCCATTTCCTATTTCTATTCATTTCGAATTATTTTGCCATTTTTTGATCTTCGCAAAATTGGTCGATAAAAGCGAAACGTCACAGAGCACGTGTTATTGACGTTGCTGTTTATTTTTTTTTCTCTCCCAGAAGTCCATCTTTGCATCAGTCGGCCCTCTGGCAACGGACGCCGTAAATAATCAGTTGCAGGGAACTGTAACGCGGTTTTCAGTGCGCATGTGTTTTCCGGGATTTTCAGCAGACATGCGCCCGCTTACGTAATTTTTCGGATTGAATTTGTGAATTTCGTTTTTAATAATTCTTTTTCCGCAATAACGGCGACGAATTTAGCGCATTAGCCCTTTCAATTTCCGGCCGTGCGTTGGCGGACCTTCCTCCTGGTGGTGGTGGTGGTGGTGGTGGTGTGCGATTTTTTCCGGATCGCCGCGCAGCTGTGTTCTAATTAATTGAATTGCGATCTAAATTTAATTTTATTTTTCGTCCTTTGCATTCAAATCCCGTGATGGCCATTGGCACAGTCTTGATTAGGGAGATGCAGCTTTTTGGCAGTAAGAAATCGTTGCATAATGCAACACCAAGAGACAGGACCGCGTAAAAAGGTGTTATTTTCGAGTCCTAGAGCCCAGGCTGCTGAAGTGCCGCAGCTCAGCTGTTCCTTATTCTTTCGAACGTTTCAGAGCACGGTCGTTTTGTGTCCGCTTTTTTGTGTGCACTTGCAGAGTGATGGTTTTAAGTGATTTTTTTCCCGTTTGAATTTAATTCCTTTCTTTTTAATTTTTAACACTGCGCGTGTCATTTTGCAATGATTTTTGGCTCGCTTTCAAATAGTACGTTTTGAGATAACCTGTTGTATTATTAGATTTTTTCGTTTTCCAGCCGAATATTTCGAGACGCGTTTTTATGTTTTGGGTCGTTGTGTCTTTGCTTTGTGTTTTTCCCCTTTACTAATTCGCTTCTTTTTCTTCCCTTATTTTCAAACTTTTTCTGTTACTTTTAGGTATGTTTTCGGGCTTTCGTTGGTACCATCTTCTCTTCTCGTTTCTTTTCTTATTGTCGGAATTTAAGAGTTCTGGGTTGCGTGCCAGAGGGGCGTTTACAATGCACTCTTCTATGAAATCTGTAAATGCACTATCTGGTACGACATCCCAGGACGTATAGTCAGCTTTTATTTATTTCTTTATTTATTTATTTCTTTATTTATTCAATTATTTATTTATTTGTTTATTTGTTTATTTTATTGTATACTGTTGTGAAATAAACTTTGAGAAAACTTCTTCTATTTAATTTGAAACCCCTTTTTTCTAATTTAGCTCGGCAACACAATCAAGTGAATCTGCTTGTGAAAGAAAACAGGTTAACAACCTTGACTTTTTATAAGAAGAATTTCGGTAGTTCTTGTTCTAATTCAAGGTTGCATAACAAGAAACAACAACGACGATTGTGTGCGGTATCGCATTTGGGGATATGATATCTTGTAACACGAGAAGGTTTTCACGAGGGAAAGGGACCTCCTAATGGGCCATTTTTGGACGTCTGCCAGATCGATTATTGGCAACGTTTTTAGTGTCAACTCTTTAAGGATTCCAATTCAATGCATTCTTTTTTCTTTGGAGTAACCGTTACTCCCCATTTTTAGCGCACGTTGCATTTTTAAAATTGGCCATAAATGTAAGGTGACCAACCGTCCTCTGTCCTCCCTCGAAAAGTGTCCTCCTATACGTCCTCCTTTTCGATATTTGAAGACTAATCCGTAAATTAGTTGTTACCGTAGTGCAAGTCTTTAACAAAATGCTTGCCAAAGTGCATCATTGTATGACAATATATGTATATACCTGCTATAATTAATCCCGTAACAGGCTGCAAACACATTTTTAATCGTGCCAAGAAGCAGTTCTTATTCCCACTTTTCCTATGATCTGTGACGATAAGGGCGGTGAGCTCAATCAATGCGATTGTTATATTACTTACTGTATTTTTTATAATTGTTTGTGAACAGACGCTTCAAACAATTTCACGGACTGATCCAAATATTACTATTTACTTTGAGGAATATTATGGCTATATGATTTTTTTTGTATTGAGATACATTTATAAAAAATAAGTATGAGAAATATTTGAATGTGTTCTGGACCTGGCTGGGGTTACAATGTCCTAAAATCCTGGAATCGTTTTTCAATAATGAAATATCTGAGATATTAATGTATTTTGTACATGAACAAGCACCTATTTTTCACGAAACGATTCAAAACATTGAAGGTGAACACATTTCAGCTACAGAAGTTAGTCTTATTTTAAATAACTTTATCTTTGAATATAAATCTCGATAATCTGCATAAGGAGGTCCAATTATAAAAACAAATTTGTCAGACTTAGAGGAATCAAATCCGGGCATAACAGAAAAGTTCATGAAAGAAGTACAAAATTTTTACCAAACATGTTTTCAATATGTCTGAAACAAACATCAGGGAAAGTAACTGTTTTCAATGGTGTTTTTTGACTTCATAGCAAGTAAATTGGACAGATGTTGAATATGGTGTTGTGTTGAGTTGAAAATAGATGACAGTGGTCTCTTTGAAGAAATTAGAAAATTGAACGCATATTTACATTCTGAAAAATTAACAGAATGGGAAAATCAACAAGTTGAATGTAATAAAAGATGGGTGGAAATATTCTGCCATTTTAAAAAGAGATATATTCCATGTGGAAATTTATTTGTTCTTGTTCAATTTTCGTTGTGCTGCTCTGGAACTAATACAGCAGTAGAGAGAGTTTTTTCTTTTGCCAATGATTTTTGGACAAATGAGAAATCGAGATTACTTGTTGATACTTTAGCTGCAGCGCTTACAATACAATTCAATACGAAGGATATTTCTTGTTCATATATTTCCAATATATTGTTAGAAGACAAAAAATATTCATTCAGTAGAAAAATACTCATTTAAACAATAATCAATACTATTAATTATTGTTTCCAGTGAATGAATATTTTTTGTTATTAATAATAGGCATGTAATAGGCACTACATAATTATTATTATACATATTAAATTAAGTAATAGTTTCTTTTATTTAAGGTTTTTTTTCCTTCAATTTATTTGTGTTCTCCTTTTCAGTTCAAAAAAGTTGGTAACCTTAATAAATGCAACGTGTGACTCATCAAAAGGGGCGTTGTAGTTCGTATTACGTGTTTTATTGCTGATTAGATAACCTCGTAAACAAAAATAAGTAATAAAACGATGCGCACAGTGGCAGTGTGGTTAGCTGGTTGTGAATTTTTACCACGACCGCTGGCCATACTACCCTTGTGATTGTCGTTGATTCTACAAAGAAAATTTCAATTTATAATTGTAATTCTAACAGCTGTCAAGTGCGATTTTCTCATCTTTTTCTTTTGTTTTAGAGCTGCCTATGTATCGTTCGGAGGATTGCTGATGAGACTGCAAGGAGATGCAAACAATCTGCACGGGTTCGAAGTCGATCAACATATGTACTTGTTAATGAAGAAACTGGCTTTCTGATTGTCATGTAATTTTAAGTTTATAATTAAGTTTTGTAAATACATTCAATAAATTTTGTAACTTGAAAATTTGAATTTGACAACCTTACTTTTCGAAAACGCTACCAACAACGACGACCTAAAATAACTATGTAAATTCTTTGTGCCTGAATCGATCGCAAGAGGCGAAAATGACCGTTTAATGACGTTAGTTAACAATTACGTGTTTTAATCATTCAGTATAAAAATTCCGCTCTGATCGGGTGTATTCGTGAACGACGTGTGGCTGTCAGTTTGTTGTAAAATGGCCTCGAAGGGTAAGCTGAATGATGAGGTGAGTTACTCTAAAAGCTTATTATTTACCGATGGCATGACTAAATTCCAATGTGGTATCTCTAAAAGGGGGTCACTATATTTAATATACGTTTAGGCGTTTTTACTTTATTGATAAGAAACGCTGGTCCCAATTGAAGTCAAACTTCTCAAGAAAGCCACGCCTATTTGATGTTTTCTCATTCGAATGCAGGTGTTTTTTGGCTGCAGATCCCTGCAATTCCTCAAATAAATTTTGTTGTAATCGAGGAAATCCGGGCAGACGTTGCATTTTCCATCAATTTCGCGCGTCTGATAATAATTACTGCTACTGATGTGATTAGGACCCGAGTGCATTCATTCGTCACCATTTAATTAGCCGGGATTATTCGGATTATATTGCATTATAATTCAAAAAGTTTAAAAATTCGGTTACCCAAAATTCCATCAAAATCTCCTCAATCTTTTACGGATATTAAATACCTGAGATTGTTATTTTTACGGTTTTTTGCCCGTTTCACGCGATAGTACGGCAAGATTTCGGCAGATGGCGCGGAAGGTGCGCGCTGTTTTAAATCGGGGAGGGAATTCATTATGTAACAAAGTTAATGAAATAATTTTTAATGTTGTTACTGGCGTTGATTAGTGTTTTTGATGTCACTAATGGCCCCAATTACTGTCGTTTTTAATTGATTTTATGATAAAAACGTTGAATCAGATTGGTTCTTGGCAGTGTGAGATTTATATCTGACAAAATTAAATTGGAGTGGATCAATTATTTGTAAAAAAATGTTTTATCACTGTGAGTGACGCAACTGGGCAATAAGGGCCCTTCCGGTCGCCCCCTCGTTACGTCACAAGGTTGAATGTTATTCAACGGTTATCATGTACTTAATTCATTGAGAGACTAATATGACTCATTTAGTTGTTAGATCTGTGTTAGTAGAACACTGCTTGATGCAAATCAAGCCAAATCCTGGAAAAATACTTTTTGGATGCAGACGTTCCGACTAACACTTTTATGCATTCAACTTTTAGACGCTACTGGGAAATTTATTGTCGTCGTCCTTTTGGTATTACGGGGTGCAGATGATTGATTTATCGACGAAAGCTGATAAAAGCAACGTCGTGAAAAAGCTGAAGAACGGCTCATTTATCACAAATTAAAAGAAATTAGTTGATTCTTGCCGAAATAAAGGTCAAAGTTGATTTTTCCCTTTTAAAAAGATTTTTTTTAACGACAAAAAAAACTTGGGGCGTTCTGTAAATCTGGCAGGTTTTCCTCCAGTTGCATCAAGGTTGGAAAATAAGCAAAATCAATTTGTTGAAGTATTTGTAGTAAAAATAAAAGTACGAATGCCGTAGTTTGTCGGAATCGATAAAGCGTCGCGACGCCCGAGAGCCAACGTCTGACTTGGCAGCCTGCACGACTCCTCGTTGTATGCATGCAAAAAGTTCCGGAATCAAAAACGTAATTTTGCTCGATGTAGATTGGACTAGTAAGGCACAAAAGCGAACCTTTTTGACGAGGCTTGATTACATAATTAGGAAATTTTGAAATAATTTTATGAGATTTTTATTCGCTTCAATTTCACACTTAACCTCCGTCGTACGATGTTCTGGTGGGATATTTTTGTTCAGCAACAGATCTAATGTGTTTGTAATATACAAATTTACATTTTTGGACGTTTTCATTGCAATCAATGATAATGGTTTAAAGTGATTTCTCTACAACTTGAGTGTTTTATAGGGTTTTCCAATAAGAGGTGTTATTTTGAATAGCCCGTTATTTCGGTAGATGTCACTTTTGGAGCTGTAATTTTTTGACATTTGACAAGTAGAAACTACGCCATTAATAAAAATGGAACGATACACGCTTCAACAACGCATTGAAATTATTAAAATTCACTATAAAAATGGTGAAAGTTTGGCAGAGACGGTTGGTAAAACTCGAACATTTTTGGGTCGTCGTGAAGCACCTTGTCGGACCGCAATACAGAAATTGGTGGAAAAATTCGAGCTGTTGGGACAAGTTAGTGATGTGAAGAATAAAACCCGTGCACGTCGCTCAAGAACAGCCGAGAATATTGCTGCTGTAGCCGAAAGTGTTGAAGAAAACCCAGGTTTGTCCATTCCTCGTCGTTCTTTGGAATTAGACATTCCAAAAACGTCATTACACCGTATTTTGCATAAAGATTTGGGTCTTAAGGCTTATAAAGTTCAGTTAACACAAGAACTCAAGCCGGCCGATCATCAACAACGTCGTATCTTTGCCGATTGGGTCCTTGAAATGCATGAAAATGATCCGGAATTCCATCGAAAAATCATCTTGAGTGATGAGGCCCATTTCCACCTGGATGGCTTCGTTTTCCAATAAGAGGTGTTATTATTATTATTATTATTTTCACCATTTTTATAGTGAATTTTAATAATTTCAATGCGTTGTTGAAGCGTGTATCGTTCCATTTTTATTAATGGCGTAGTTTCTACTTGTCAAATGTCAAAAAATTACAGCTCCAAAAGTGACATCTACCGAAATAACGGGCTATTCAAAATAACACCTCTTATTGGAAAACCCTATATTTTCTAAATCGTATCAAAATAATAAGTTCTTGTTATAATTTATTCATTAGGTGAAGTTTTAATTAAAAGGTAGACTAATTTTTGCATAACTTTTGTTGAAACCAACGAGAATAAAATGCAAAATTTAAGTACAGGGAGTGTCCCATCACTTGTGGTATAAAGCTAGAAATTTCCGATTTTAAATGTTAATTGTCGCCGTTAGTTTTCGAGAGAAAAAAAAACTGATTTTTTATAAAAATACCATATCCCAATTTCGTCAAATTTCACTTTTCAGGATCAGTATTATTGAGACAAAGATATCCAAAGTAAAAAAAAAATCCCAAAGCTGTAATTAGCCTAAAATTCCTTGATATTCGAATTTTAACAGTAAATGTATGACTGTAAAGATCGTCAGTGACAAATTTTTACAATTCCATAAATTTAAATCGTACTTAATTTTTTGGATAGTTCCTGACGATCTTTACAGTCATAAATCATTACATTTACTGTTAACATTCGAATATAAGGAAATTTTAGGCTAATTACAGTTTTTGAATTATTTTTTTACTTTGGACATCTTTGTCTCAATAATACTGATCCTGAAAAGTGAAATTTGACGAAATTAGGAGATAGTATTTTTATAAAAAATCAGTTTTTATTTTTTTTCTGGAAATCTAACGCCGACAATTAACATTTAAAATTGGAAATTTCTAGTCTTATACCAGAGTCATACGTGCACCAAATTTCAATTAAAGCTCAATTTTGAGTAATTTCAATAACCGTTTACAAATCGAAAAAAGAATTCAAATTTGGTATTTTTATCTTCTGTATCACTATAAAAGGCTACACTTAATATGGAGTGTACATAACATTACAACTAGTGGTCGGTCGTCTTTCTCTATCAGTAGTTGAGTACATACTCAAAGCGATTAAGAGCATGCAAGTACTACGATTAAAAACATTTATGAGTGAGTGTGTCTCAATTTCGAAAAGTGAATTTGATTAGCTGCAATTCATTTCGTCCCTGAATCTACTCATTGTATTACAATAAGATCGTCCCATCTGTTGTTATACATAATATGGCGTCTAAGGAAATCCTACGGTTTTGAGTCTCATTATGTATACACAACGTCTTGTCAGCGCAATTGTTCCATAATAACATATAACACTCTTGGAAATAATTGAAATAATTACGTTTAGTTTGTAGCGTTTACAGTCCAGACGAACCACGAACTCATAACGATTCGCACACCGTTTCGTGAAGTGTTGTAGTGATTCGTATTTAGTGCCGATTTTTATTAAAATAATGACCAACGGTGATGTAAGTATCTAGAAGAGGCCGCACCGTCCCGCTTATCGAAGGTTGATTGCACCTCGCCAGTGCTCGAAGGAATTTTATGCAGGAGATTGACGATTATGCTCGTTTGAAGTTTTAATTAGTGGTCGTTATTTATTTGACGCAATTCGGTTATTATGTAATTTATAAAAAAATTCCTTCGGTAAGTGGGTGATACCAGTATAACACGACACTTTAGTGTTATCGTTTTCAAAATAATGATGTTTGGCGCAGCAGAACGAACACAGATTGCAAATTTTAAAGGTCTGACGATCAACTCATTCTTCTAATATTATAATATTGAAAGCTATGTATTTGAAATTTGGTGCACGCATGCCTCTGGTATAAAGCTAGAAATTTCCGGTTTTAAATGTTAATTGTCGGCGTTAGTTTTTGAGAAAAACAATAAAAACTGATTTTTTATAAAAATACTATCTCCCAATTTCGTCAAATTTCACTTTTCAGAATGAGTATTATTGAGACAAAGATGTCCAAAGTAAAAAAAAATAATTCAAAAGCTGTAATTAACCTAAAATTCCCTTATATTCGAATCGTAACAGTAAATGTAATGATTTATGGACGTAAAGATCGTCAGGATCACTACGAAAAATTAAGTACGATTTAAATTTATGGCATTGTAAAAATTTGTCACTGTCGAGTGGAAGCCAGTCGAAGTGAACATCAGGAGCGCACCTAAATCGAACCTTTTTTCATTTTTGTAGATTTCTGACATTTTTTTTATGAGAACGAACATGATTTAAACTATGAATTGTGAGTTATTTTAGATCCTTACGGAGCTTTCCATTAGCCCATTAACAAAAATTTACGCGGCTTTCGAAATCTCGATCATGCAGTTGCTGATGTAATTCTATGTGGTAAGGATGATATTTGTGCTTTTTTACTATCCTCCCTACTGAAGATCGGCTAATTCTAGTGTTTTAATTGATTTCCCCAATGCTCAATTGGGGATTATTATCGGCGAGATTTAAATCTGCAGCTTGATTGACTTCATGCGTGACCCTGGGATTCATTGTCGTTTCTTTTCCCTTTAAATTTCCGTTTTGATTCAAGGATCAACAAGTCTTTGAAATATTTTTCTTTCTGGCGGAATTCTTCGCGGAAAACGTTGGGCGTAAATTTGAGCAGCTTGAACAGAATTTTGCCGTGCTTCTCCATAAATTAATATCATATCAGTTTTTTCTTTGAACCGGCATTATAAACGAAAACTAATTAAATCACACACACATGAAACACACAGATAAAAACTTTTTGGACGAAGTTACTCTTCAAAAGCTGAAGTTGAATTGATAACAAAAGTAATACTCCTACCCTACGATTATAACCGACAGTCGATTTTTACTATTACGTTTGCTATTGAAAAATGTAATTCAGAAGCAACTTTGGCAATAAAGTTATTAAATATATATTGATGAGACTTGCTTTTGAACAGGTTCTCACGAAAGACTCGAGCAGCACCCTACGACGACAATAATCCGTGAAACTAATTTCCAAATTTACGGGGATGACAAAGTTAGTCTCGAACGAGTTCCGAAATCATTCAGTTCGATACTCATTATCAGCCTGTTATTCAAAATCTTTCGCATTCATCTTTGAACTCAAAAATTAGTTCAAAATGTAATAAGTCCTCTTCGACTTAAAAAAAATAATTCAACATCCATACTTTAAATCATGTTCGTTTTCATAATCGTAATTTATTAGAGGACTTACAAAAATGTTAGAAATCTATAAGAATGTAAATAGGTTCGATTTAGGTACGATCCTGATGTTCATTTCGACTGGCTTCCACTCGTCAGTGACAAATTTTTACAATGCCATAAATTTAAATCGTACTTAATTTTGCGGATACACTCCTGACGATCTTTACAGTCATAAATCATTACATTTGCCGTTAAGATTCGAATTTAAGGGAATTTTAGACTAATTACAGCATTTGTTTTTTTTTTTATACTTTGGACATCTTTGTCTCAATAATACTGATCCTGAAAAGTGAAATTTGACGAAATTGGAAGACTGTACTTTTATAAAAAATCAGTTTAAAAAATTAACGCCGACAATTAACATTTAAAACCGGAAATTTCTAGCCTTACACCAGAGTCATACGTGCACCAAATTACAAATACTTAGCTTTCAATTAAAGCTTAATTTTGGCGGTGGCCACAAGTGATGGGTAATGCAAAATTTTAAGGACCTTATTCTGCGCGAAAATAATTTGTGCACAGATAAATATTTTCATTTAAGCGATTGTAATTTGATTTTGAATTTTTCGCTAATTAATGAATGATGTTTCATTAAAAGTTCTGTAAATTGTTCAAAACTACAAAAATCGATTTTAATATTTTCACGTTATTTCGAAAATTTCCCAAGCAATTTTTTTCCATATTTCATGAACCGATTTCAACCACATTTTAAACAGACATTTTGAATTAACAGCATCTCGAAACGTATATTTCTGGGAATGCCTAAATTCTAAAATTTGCGTAATTCAAACGACAAGTTAGGAATTATCGACGTCCTGCATGCCGTCAGTTAACGTGCAGACATGTGCAAGTCGTGACATAATATGGAAATCAGGGCGGATTGTGACACGCTTTTTATTTTTAACTAAAAAGGCTTTTCACGTTGCACTTTCGCCAGCCATTTCCCGAACGGTCGTCTAAAGTGCACTCTTTTTTCGAATTAAGATCTGTTTCGCAAAACGCCCTATTTCTCTATATCGCTGTTGCGAAGCGGCATCCTCCAGCTGACCTCGTTGGAATAGATCAATACGAACCTCCGCCCCTGAAAGCCTCCAGTAGCTTCGCCCGTCACCGAATCTACCCGTTTTAAATTTTACCCCATATCCCCGGCCGATTATCTGCTTCCTTATTTGCGTCGGATCGTTCGTCTCGCTTCAATGGCTCGCGTCGAGAAATTCATGCGATGCACATGCACCGAATACATATTTATTCGGGACGTCACCGACTCTGGAAAAATTCCGCGTTTTGAAACGGGGGCCGAATTAAAAAAATCGCGCTTTCAGAGGAAATGGCCCATTCGAGCGCAGCGCGCTAATTGGCGCGCATTAATTCTTTTAATTCTCGATGCGTTTCAGTCGCCCGTCTGTCGCGCATTTTGGACGAAAAATTCTCGATTCTCCAGTCAAAACGGTCATATTGATTTTCGTATTCATTTCTTTCGAGTGGGGTTATCGTGCTTGAAAATGAAGCGATTTCTTAAGTAGGGGTACGTGCGTTTGTTGCTAAACAGAATTATTAAGGCCGGTTTCATGCAGTTTTTTTAACAGTTTAATTGCTAGTCCGTCGGGATATCCGCAGGAATTGCCTTATTTTCATTGGGGACGGCTTTTTTTTACACCGAATTATAAGTCGTGAGTCATGCCGCCGCCGTTGCGACACCCTTTTTTTAAAATAAATTTGCGGCACTGGACGAACGCCTTTTTGACAAGATACGGCAAGACTGGTCTTGTAGTTTTTACTGTGACCAGTATGAATATGAATATGAATACGAATATACAACGTGTCCCGGAAATAATGTCATTAATTTTAACCCATAGTAGAACTCCTCAAAACAAACATTTTTTTTATGTATCATTTTTTCGAAATCGCAATTTTGTTTTGGCATTTTACCCTCCCTGAAATTAACGAGCTGCCTTGATTTGATAAATCACTGACGGTGATCGTGAATATTAATTTTTGCTGACTGCATAAAAAATTATCTACGTTTTGTTAGTATGTTTCTTGTCCTGCTTCGTATTGTTCTTTCTTTCATTGGATATGCAAGGTATGTGCGTTTTATAATAAATAATTTTTTACCCACTTATTTAAACCACCCGCTGCACATCTAGTCTTTGTTATTGTGACTTGTAAATACTTGTAACAGTTATTGTGAACATACCATTTTTGGTAGTAAAACTTTGACAAGGACTCAAATTATTTCATTTATGTATTACCATAGCATTTTTCAATTTGCATTCCAGAACTTTACAATAACAGCAACGGTCAAATTAATGAGTTGCTGCGTCGACAGAACTAAAAAGCAGGGAATGTTTTCTTGCATCGGTTTTTTGTTCTACGCTTATCGGTGTTTAACATTCAGCATTATTATCCATAGGCGGGTAACGAAATAAGAGTAAAATCTGTCAACAATTTTAACTTATTAATCACAACGTTTACACCAAAAAGTTACTTAAAAAAGTTCTTGGATTTGACGAGTTTTATCACTGTTTAAAATTAATGACATTATTTCTGGGACACGTTGTATAATAAATGCGACCTGCTCGTATTATTAATTCACAGTAAATGATGGGGTTCATGAAACATTGAACGAACCTGGATTTTACTGCGGTTCCTGAAGTGGATGGACTAGACAAGAGGGTAATTTATGGTGCGAGCAAAAATTTCCCAGTTCATCAAATTAACTCTTGTGGCCACGCAAGAGTTAATGAACAATTTCACAAATTAATGGTGTTTAATTTATGCAAAATTAAGTTAACCCCTTCCGTCCCACTTTTTGTTCATTTAAAATCGGAGAGGCTATGAACATAATTATTAACCTTCCATAGTCGCGCCTTTTTTTAAACATTAGTGGTCGCAGCGGAGTGTGACTCCGCAAAAGAAAATTCTATATTTTTTTGAAATTTTAAGTTAAAATTTGTAATAAATTATAGCCTTTCCAAGTGTATTATTAAATTGTTATGCCATAACAATTAAAAAAAAAAGTTTTGAGCAGAAAAATTTTCAAAAAACTTTAATGAATACTACCTACAACACAAAATTTTAATAATTTTACTAAATATTGTACAAAATAAATACTGAAAACTTTTTATTTTACTGGTTCTCTTGTGGACCATTGAACAAGCTAATTTTAACCTAAACTTTGGTGTACATGTCGTAGCCATATTGTAGAATCCGCCCCAATATGAAGCGGCTAGCCACTTTACAAAGCAGCTCTGTTTTGTAAAACGGCTGATTAACGTTTAGGCAGATAGTTTAGCCGGAATGTTGACAATGTGCAATGTAGGGCGACAATCAGCCATATTGTAGATGTCGGTGGCGAATTGTAAATTCAGTCGTTTTCTAAATGATTGGGGAAATTGTAAAATATAGAATGAACAGAGAATTTTTACAATTTGACTGAAAATTTTAGGTGCTTTATGAATAGCTGAATAACTCAGTCCTTTTGGTAAAGGAAGAATTGTTAGACATTTTATAAAAAAAAAACTTTTTCTATTGAGTTAAACCTTTTTCTTATAGTTATGACTTTATATTTGTCACAGCTACAAGGAAAGGTTTTCTTTCTATAAAGTGCCTTTTCGCCGTTTTATAAAACGGCGACCCGTCATTTTGTTGCATTGGAGAACGCGAAACGTCGTTACAGTAAGGCTGACCAACGTTTAGCCATATTACAACCCGCCTAAACGTTAACCAGCCGATTTACAAAACCGAGCCGGTTTATATTGTAGCGGATTCTACAATCCGTCTTCGACATTTATAACCCAATATCCCCAAAAAGTGGATATTGAACAAACCAATATTAACTTGACGATTTGTCCAACAACTTCAAAATTTACAATAAATTAATGTATTTTTTAATATGAAGAAACGTACGCTGTCATTTTGTGCAGCTTTTCCATCACACACGTTGACTTCGTGCTTGAAACAAGCAACCACACACTTTGAAAATTATTGGACAGTGCACTTGTATCGAAAATGATTGGGCTGTTGTAAACCGAAAATGTCGAAATTTATAGAAAGATTTTCCTAAGACGTCAATAGTCCCTGCGGAGTCTCACTCCGCAATATACAAAAAAAGCAAAAATAATGTATCTGCAGCTCTGATATTGCTCCACTAATATTTAGACAATAATTTAGGAAGGTACTGAAAACGGCCGTTCGAGAGAATGGGAAATTCCTTGAAAAATTAAAAAAACATTGTCGTGCGGAGCGAGACTCCGCATGCGACTACTGGAAGGTTAAGAGAAGTCATGAAATTTTGAATTTGCAATAATTTTAGTTTTGGTCGTGGAAGCTAACTAACTGCATGCTGTAAGTGCCACTGTGGTTCTTAAATTTTTTTTAACCAACATTATTTATCGGTAAACTCCCGATAATAGTATAGTTTTGGGGCAGTTGTAAATCAATTGCAAAATACAAAAACTCCGTTTATCTGTCATAAATAAAAGTTCGTAAAATAATAAGACGAAAGCCTTTAGTATTTGACGTGGTTCCACAGATATTATACCGATTGCCCGAAAACTGTTCTGAACACGTTATTGATGATGATTAGCATAACAAGATATAATACAATCTTGACTGGGTAAATTTTTGAATTATCTAATTTTATTTTATTTGAAATCTATTATTATTATTATTGTTTTTGCGTTTATTATTTTGTTTCAAAAGTATTTTTTTACAAAACAAATTTTAAAATGTCAAGGGGGGGACAGAAATGCATATTTAATTTTTTTTAAATTACTAATATACGAAATTAATTTACTGCATACCAAGTTACCTATATTATTTTCAGTGTCGCCACCTGAAAAATTCTTAGTCATCCGCGCCATTATTTCAGTACTGACTAACTTTCTCATTAAACTAATTTCATGCTTTAATTTTCGACATCCTGATATCACGTGAGCACAGGACGTCTATCCGTGACTTCTCAATTTATGCCCGCCGTTTTCGTTTTTATTATTCATAATGGAAACTCGCGCAGAATACAGTCGAACCCGTGTATTAATACACCAAAACCGGTTCCTCTCGCTCCTCTGAAATACAATATTGAGTCATTGACGCTTGACGTTTTTCGTTGACGTCACAGTTGCTGGCATTTAATGTGGTGCAAGTGCGTGCGCGACACCAACAACGTCAGCTTTTTTCCCCATTCTAATTTTAGGACTTTAAGATCAATATAAATAAACTGACCTAAAAATCGAATAAAAATACCGATTGATTTAAAAATTTCAGTCAATATCGGCGATTTTTTTAAATCGTTGTCGCAGGTCATGGTTTTGTGTAATGGATCGTAACCGGTTCGGGCAATCTTCGGGCTTGCATTCAGCAAACCGAGAGTTGGTTCGACCCGGTTCAATCCGGCGCGGTTCTGAATCGGTAAAATCCGATTATCTTATTAGCACTACAAAACGGTCGATTCTGCAACCGGTGATTCAACAGCGGAGATTCTCTACGTGTCGTGACAAAACATTGCGCAACGTTGGTACACACCACTTCTCGCACCGTCCAATATTTTAATCAACGGATCCCAAATTGCACAATTAAGCGACTGAAAGTCATCGGTTCAATTAATCGTTAAAGATCCAAGTGGACAGGTCTAAAATTAAACACAAGTTGGCTACGGTCGTCCGCTATTTTCACAGTAATTTTCATAATTTCCCGATCCGCGACCGTTTACTGTTCACAAATGTTGTTTACTACAGAAGTCGATCGATGTGTATCCTGTTAAATGGCACACGAATGGCGTCGTGACATTTTTTTTATTACTCCAATAATGGAATTATGAAAAGATAACGAGCTACATCTTTCAAGCCTCGCACGCGTCTCCCTCTCTCCCATTTCTAGTTCAGGGCCGGCTGCTAGGGGGTTAAAATTAAGTTTTCTTTTTTTATAAAGTCGTTTAAATGTGAGCCCAATGAAAATTTTGCACCCCAAAGCCGGCCCTGTCTCATTTTTACGATTATCTAAATATGTACCTTTTTATCACTTTGTTTATTGTTATGCGTGGGGCTGACGTTATTAACACCTGCAATTCGCAAGGATCATTTGCCAATAAATTTATGTTTGAAGAAAAAATTGAAAGTTTGTTTATTCTTGGACGAAGCCGTTTAAGTTTCGTGATCTTAAAATAATCGATGCGAATATTGAAGAATGTAAATATTAAAATTGCCTACTTTTTTGTTCCTTTTGTAATAAAATGAGAAGATAAAATGAGCGAAAAAAAAGTAATCGCGTAATAAATATTTACTGTTTCAATATTACACAAACTTAATACTGATTAAAATCGAGGCGGCATTTTATGGGAACATAATTATTTAAAAAAAAGTTATTTAGGAAAATTAAACTATTTTATTGTTTTGTATGTAATTTCAGTGAAAAAATTACTACAATTAACATAAAAAGAAACCTAGAACTCATTGACATCAAATAGGAAGTACAAAATTTATCTAAACGAATTGATTTGAGGTGGGTTTGGTAGGTCTAGAAGTGAGGTTAGAATTATTGAATTTTCAATCCAAGTTAATTTAAAATGTACAGTGCAGATAAGCTTCAAAAGGTAGAAATCGCAAATCACTGGCATGAAGGTATGACGACATATACTTTTCATAATTTATTATGTTATATTAAAATATTTTCAAGCGATTTTGCTCATTACCAAAATTTCTCAAGTATGTCTCCTCATTCGGTATTAAGTAGGCTACAGTGTAACACTGAGTAAATGTTTCTTAAAATTGTAATATTTAAATTAACTTGGATTGAAAATTCAATAATTCTAACCTCACTTCTAGACCTACCAAACCCACCTTAATAATAAGATTTAGGTCGGGTTACATACTTGTGAAACAGAATAAACCTAGAAATTGTGGTATTAATAAAGTATCCCTTAAGAAATGGTGCACATTTACGATTTTGGGGGGAATTGGAAATATAAGTTGACGGTGTGCAAACGGGTATCGTTAATTTCACTTAGATCCAGTTAAGCCGAAACTTGTATAAGAAATACTTAATTAATAAAGATTTAAAAACAAATCGGTAAAATATTGAATCTGCCAATGACTGCTTATGTAGACACACTGATTTAGGCATCGATGAATGGTAAAGTTGGGTCAGGTCAGGTCATGTTAACTTGAGTTAGGTTAGGACCATCTGCTTAAATACTGACCAAGATACATCGAGCACTTAAAAAATCGTTGCAAATCGGAACTGTTTTTATAAACAGATTTTGAGAAAGAAAGAATTTGAGAAATAGTTATTTTTATTATACAGTTTGTCTCAAAAAAAAGACGAGTTCACAGCTCCCTCATTTATCGGAAAATTTTAGTTATTTGTACATCAAGTTAAATCGTTGCGAATAAGGTACAAAACTAATAAAATCACGTATAACCCTAAGGGCATTAAGGCTAAACTGTCAAAATATATTTTTTCAAATTCAAACTTATATTTTTTTAGTACTTAATGCTCATAGAGATTTTTATTCCTAAGTATTCACAAGTACGTACGTTTTTTTTTCTTTCATTAATTAAAA
This sequence comes from Dascillus cervinus, assembly GCA_949768715.1. Taxonomy (NCBI): domain Eukaryota; kingdom Metazoa; phylum Arthropoda; class Insecta; order Coleoptera; family Dascillidae; genus Dascillus; species Dascillus cervinus. The sequence continues at coordinate 32,862,017 of OX458318.1, forward strand.
AAACATTTCCATTCGATTCATTGAAAAATAAATGGGATGGTCGTAAATTGTGTCGCACCCTGTATTTTCGCAAAATCAGGTGAGCTCATCAATGTTGCTGTTTATTACTCCCTCTTTCTCTCTCTGGTGGGAAAATCAAGTCTGTGTCAAACGCAAGGCATTATCACTTTCGTAGAAATTGCGATAATGCAAGATATGACATTCGATTGCGCAATTAAATGGTACGATAAACAATTCCTACTAGACTGGGAAATTTAATTAGATATTATTTGACCCACTTTTGGGCGTTTTCCAGCCGGAGATTCGAGGTGAAACGGATAATAGAAATGTAATCGATTTTATCGGCTTGGATTTTTCGAAATACTTTTCAACCACGTTTTTTTTTGATTTGTGATCATGACGCAGGGATCATAGTGAGGTGTTGCTCAAGTCTTAATTGAAGAGTTGGCGACGAGGAGAAAAAAAGGAGAAGAGAAAACCAAAGAAGTTGACTTATTAAATAAAGATATTCTTTAAAGAAATTAGATAATTTTGTTGCAAAAAGAAATGTAAAAAAATGATTTAATTTTCATAGTCATTTCATTTTGTTTTGTTTATGTTTGTTAAGAATATATAATTTTATTTTGAAGTCTTTCTACTATTAAAAATGCGTTAAATTTATTTTCTACATTTCAAGATAATGAAGTTACTATTTAGTCATTTTTCTTCTGGTAAGTCACTATTTCTTGGCATTACAAGTGCCATGATCCCTGACGACGTCATGGTCGGTACATATAGTTTTGATAATCGGATTATCGAATGGAAAACGCGAAAATCCTCCATAGACTCAACCTAGGACCACGAGCGATAGCTTGCGTCTGCACCCCTCTCCGTCGCGGCGTCCGTCCGCAGTGTGACGTCAGTGCTCAATACATTCCGCGGCAGCGCAGGCGACCGGTGCCAGTGGGTCCGCGCCCGTGCACAAGTGCTGTGCGTTCGAGTTTGTCCCCGCTACATGAGGTTCAACTGCATTTAACCCCCAGTACCAACAGTTTTATTCGCAATGGGGGAGGTATGTGTATTTCTAGATTCACTTCGAAATAACGTACGAGTGTTAATTTTCACGCGATGCAATTAGAGCGCTAAGCGGTACGATTCCCCACAATTTTGATTTGTGTAGTGCGATCGATCTTTGCTTGAAAAATTCCGTTCTGACCTGATTCGGTTTTCGCACCGAAAATCAAAGCCGCACCGGTTAAATCCGAGTCGAAACCAGATTCGCAAAAATTGAGGTAGCTTCCCGTGATTGCCGGATCAAACTTACCCAAACCAGTAGTAACTAGGTAAATTCGCAATTGGGTGGGTGGAACGGGGATTGTCTCTCGCTGATTTTTTTTTATATTTCCGAGGGCGAAGCACTTCCGGACCAGCCGTGTCGCTGCTTGCGCTGCCACATTGGATTTTTTTTTAATATGCATCAATTAAACATTGCATGTTATTTGAGCATGAAACCTGTTTACTAATTTTTTAATTATATAAATGTGTTGTTTTATCATTAATTGAGAAATGCAGTAAAAAATCGGGGAATTTTCCAAACCGCAAACCCAATTTGGTAAAGTGGCAGTCGTAATTATCATTTTTTATCTTGGTTTTGGGTTTGTTTAACTTGTTTTTTTTGTTTTTACTGCATTTCGAAAATAAAAAACGAAATTTGAGCATGCATCTGTAGCAGTAGTTTGCTCCGTGTTGTTGCAGTATGGACGTTCAGATTCATACCGTGTGGCCACGATTCCCAACAATTACGACGACAACAAAACGGCAGACGGTAGAGTGAAGGTATTTTTTTTATTTTTTTATTTTTTTTTCTTGGGGTTGCACTGAAGGATCTCTTATTTTTCTCATCTTTTCACAATTTAGTAAATTGTAAACACTTGAAAAAGGAGTGTGTCAATGCCAAACTGTATGACCTGATTTGTTAAGACTGGTGCGTTTAGTTTTGTTCTAATTTTTTATCAATTCCGGGGCTACCGCTTTAGGTTTGCACGAAGCATGTTTTCCCAGTTTTGCTTGGCCGCTTCATTTTTACCGGAAACCATAACTAGAAATTTCTGAATTTCAGCGATCAGTGTTTAGTGTACTTAAGTAATTGTCATTGGCCAAACTAATTTGTTACAATTCTAATTGGTTATTGGTTTCGTTATTCTTTTAAATTCACTCGGTTATGTAACATCGTTAGCATTGCAACGTTAATTTATAGTCGCAACTAAGAAGAAGAAGAAGTTTTGTTTTTCGTTGAATTATGGCGTTAGTACGTATATCCTGATCTAAATTTAAATTTAAGCAGTCAGTCTATTTTGGTATTCATGTTCTTCAAGCACAATTTCGTGAATACGTCAGTAACTGCAATAATTTTCCTTTGGCGTGTTTTGTTCCCTTTCTCCGTTTAATGGTGATTTTGTTTGTAGTCTCGCAGAAAAAACGCAAAAAAAGCGAAAAAAGCAGACGATTTAGATGATCTAAAGCAGGAATTGGATATTGATTACCATAAAATTTCACCGGAAGAATTGTATCAACGGTTTCAAACACATCCAGAAAATGTAAGTGGGTTCTGGGTTGTTTTGGGAGATCGTGATGAGTTGTTTGTTCATTATTTCAGGGCCTCAGTCATGCAAAAGCTAAAGAAAATTTGGAAAGGGACGGACCCAATGCGCTTACGCCTCCTAAAACCACCCCTGAATGGGTTAAATTTTGTAAAAATTTATTCGGTGGATTTGCACTCCTTTTGTGGATCGGTGCCATCCTCTGTTTCATCGCCTATTCGATCCAAGCCAGTACTGTTGAAGAACCCGCAGACGATAACCTCTATCTTGGTATCGTCTTAGCCGCCGTCGTTATCATTACCGGTAAGTGAGAATCCAATAGTGTCTAACAGATCCTTTAAACATTTCGGTAACTTTTGGTTGAATTTGATTGTTTTGATTATCATATTAATTGCCTGAACTTATTTTCAGTAAACAAAATATGATTACTTTACCACTAGAACATGTGGCTCAAAATCTGATTTAAGCAAAGTTTTGCGCCTATATTTTACATAAAAAATGACTGGGCCACGTTTTGTGACAGGTGTCTTTGCTCTAGAAAGTTTAACCGTCATTTTAGTCATTTCTTCTTTTTTTGGTATTCCGGTACTCTTTGGAGTTGTGAAATTAGTAAATCTCTATTTTTGACATGAGTGTTTTATGGCAGGATATTAAACTTACAAACAATGTTTGCTTTGAAAGAAAATTTGGGGTCTCGCAGACCTACACGTCCACCAGACTAGCTTTGTCATTTAATTTGTTTTTAGGTATATTTTCGTATTACCAAGAAAGCAAAAGTTCGAAAATTATGGAATCATTCAAAAATATGGTTCCACAATTTGCGACTGTTATCCGAGAAGGCGAGAAGTTGACCCTGCGAGCTGAAGATTTGGTATTGGGCGATGTTGTTGAGGTTAAATTTGGTGACAGAATTCCTGCCGACATCCGAATTATAGAATCGCGAGGCTTTAAAGTAGACAATTCTTCACTGACCGGAGAATCAGAACCTCAAAGTCGTAGCCCCGAATTCACCCACGAAAATCCATTGGAAACGAAAAATTTAGCTTTCTTTTCGACTAATGCTGTTGAAGGCACTGCCAAAGGTGTTGTGATCAGTTGTGGCGACAATACAGTAATGGGTCGTATCGCCGGTCTCGCCTCTGGCTTGGACACCGGAGAAACCCCCATCGCAAAGGAAATTCACCATTTTATCCAACTTATTACTGGCGTGGCTGTGTTCTTAGGTGTGACTTTCTTCGTTATCGCTTTCATTCTTGGTTACCATTGGCTGGACGCCGTAATCTTTTTGATCGGCATCATCGTGGCTAATGTACCCGAAGGTCTTTTGGCTACCGTAACCGTATGTCTCACGCTTACGGCCAAAAGGATGGCATCCAAAAATTGTTTAGTTAAAAATTTGGAGGCCGTAGAAACGCTGGGTTCTACCAGCACAATCTGCTCAGACAAGACGGGAACTCTGACCCAAAATCGCATGACTGTGGCGCACATGTGGTTTGATAATCAAATCATCGAGGCCGACACCACTGAAGACCAATCCGGCGTGCAATATGACCGAACCAGTCCCGGTTTCAAGGCACTGTCCCGCATTGCCACCTTGTGCAACAGGGCCGAATTCAAACCTGGACAGGATGGTGTACCAATTCTTAAGCGTGAAGTTAACGGCGATGCCTCAGAAGCGGCTCTACTTAAATGTATGGAATTGGCCCTGGGAGATGTTATGAGTATCAGACGTAAAAATAAGAAGGTTTGCGAGGTTCCCTTCAACTCTACCAACAAATATCAAGTATCGGTCCACGAGAATGAAGATCCTAATGACCCCAGACACATTCTGGTGATGAAGGGCGCCCCAGAACGTATTTTGGAACGATGCAACACCATCTTTATTGGCGGCAAAGAAAAAGTTTTGGATGAAGAAATGAAGGATGCCTTCAATAATGCGTACTTGGAACTGGGCGGTCTTGGCGAACGTGTACTTGGTTTCTGTGACGTACTTTTGCCATCCGACAAATATCCTCCAGGCTTCAAATTCAACAGTGACGACCCTAATTTCCCCTTGGAAGGTTTACGTTTTGTTGGCCTCATGTCAATGATTGACCCGCCTCGTGCCGCAGTACCGGATGCCGTGGCCAAATGCAGGAGTGCCGGAATAAAAGTTATAATGGTAACCGGCGACCATCCAATCACCGCTAAGGCCATTGCAAAATCTGTTGGGATAATTTCTGAAGGAAACGAAACTGTTGAAGATATCGCACAGAGATTGAACATTCCCGTTTCTGAAGTTAATCCCCGCGAGGCTAAAGCTGCTGTTATTCATGGCAGTGACCTGCGAGAATTGTCCTCTGATCAGTTGGATGAAGTTTTGAGATACCATACTGAGATTGTGTTTGCAAGAACTTCTCCACAGCAGAAGTTGATCATTGTAGAGGGTTGTCAGCGTATGGGTGCCATTGTGGCAGTAACCGGTGAGTTTTATTTTTCATTTATTTAATTCATTTAAAAGATGGCATTTTTTTACCTTCCAATGAAACTCTTAATATTAGCCGACATAGTACAGGGTGAGTTAAGTTTTACCACCCCGGCCATAATACCTGTTAAAGATTGAGGGGAAAGTATGCAATTTACATGTTACAGCAGTTGAAGTTTACACTTTCGATTAGTGCTACAAGTTTTCCAAATTATTTTTATTTGAAGCCAAAAAAGTAAAACAAAGAGTTTCGGGTAAAATTTCCATGTTTGGTTTTTTATTTCAAAATTTGTCAAATTATTCGTAGCATTGTTAATTGCAATTTGGTTCGTTAAAAAATTATTACTTTTTGAGTTAAATCAAATTTAACATAAAGCACGAAAACTACTTTTATTTATGACTTTCTAACAATGGATAATACGGTCTACCACGTAACAATACCTGATGATCGATCCATAAAACTGAAGGACACGGCGTTTTAGTTGTTGCCAGACCCGTATTCTGGAATTTGTGAGAAAAATAAAATAAGTTTTTAATAGGTAAATATTAAATTTATTTTATAAAAGATGCTCAAAGTGATGCCCCATTACCCATAAATTAAGAGCATTTCAAGCTTCTCCTCGACTGAGTATTGAAATGGCATGATTATACCTGAACTAAACACAAATGTTCACTATTCCACAAAACAAAGTTTTAATTTTCACTTTTTACCAACGATGTTTAAGTGTTGGAAGATTTGTTGCGAATGTGAATGTTTCTTTATTCACAAAGTGACCTAGGGTTGTGACCAGGGTTTTTAAACTTTGAGTGAATTAAACAATTTATTTTATGGGAAGGTTCAATAACCGATAGGTATATTGACTTTGCAGACGGCAAAATTAAAACACAAAATTGTAGACAGATATACTAACGAAAATTAGAAGCTGGTAAGCGATTTTCTTATCAAGTTTAAAATCTAATATTGCATAAATTATTTTTTATTATGATTATAATTACCGTGTAGCTGTTAGTTAAGTTGTTGTGAACTTTTAAAGAAATAGCGAAGACCCTTATTCCGGTCCTGTAAAATGTAACGTTGTACTTTTTAACTTAACTTTATGACTGTCATAAATAATCAGTCAAGTACCCAAAACCAATACCATTATCAGGTGAATTGGTCAGCTTATGTCGTAAATCATTTAAAAAAATACCCTCTAATACGGAAATGGCTTTATTTAATGAAATGAAATTACACTAAATTGTGTGAAAATATTTTACTGTTCGTACATAAAAAAACTAATAAATTGAGCAATTAGTAATTGAAAGAAAGCCAAAATTTTACCTGATTAAAAAAAAAAGATTTTTTCTTGGTTTCTATGTACCTTAATAATATAAAATTACTCATGCAATTTATGAGAATTGACAAATTATTTTACAGGCCTATTTTGCCACGGGCGGTAAAATTTAACTCACCCTGTACAGCCTAGTCTATTTTAAACTTTATCAATTTATTCTCGTTATTGGCTCGTATTAACTATTTATTAGAAACACGGAAATAAATTAAATTTAAATACAGTAGAGCCCCAATTTTCGGATAAACCGAGCCAAAATTCGTTTCAAAAAGATTCGGGATTATTCAGGTTTAGTTTAAAAGTTTTTCAGATGGTTTGCGCTGTTGTTAATCTTTCAAATCCAATTTTTATAATGCCACATATTTACAAAAAGTCACTTTATCTATCCTGGATATGACGTCACAATGCGACAGTTCCCTATATTATCGATACGCGGTAATACTAATTTGAATTCCCAATACATCACGCTCGGGCTAGACTGGGAACTGGTTAATTAAAATAAAATTTTGGGTGAATTTACAATTTCAATATAATAGCAATCAATTGATTTTTAGGTGATGGTGTAAATGATTCGCCTGCTTTGAAAAAAGCCGATATTGGAGTGGCCATGGGTATTGCCGGTTCAGACGTATCCAAACAGGCCGCCGACATGATCCTTTTAGACGACAACTTTGCCTCAATCGTAACCGGCGTCGAGGAAGGCCGTCTAATTTTCGACAACTTGAAAAAGTCTATCGCATACACACTGACATCTAACATTCCCGAAATCTCGCCGTTCTTGGCATTCATTTTGTGCGACATTCCCTTGCCTCTCGGTACCGTAACTATTCTTTGCATCGATCTGGGAACGGACATGGTATGTTTCACTTTTTTTTTAAATTCATCCAAATTAGCATTAATAGTACGTTTAGGGGACAGGGTTGTAATTCTTTGGCAAAATTCTATCAATCAATCAATTAATTATGATAAAGTCTGGTTGTAATGACGATAGGTTGTGTGTAGGTACCAGCAATATCACTTGCGTACGAAAAAGCCGAATCAGATATAATGAAACGTCGCCCTCGTGATCCCTTTGGAGATAAATTAGTAAATGAAAGGTACAGAAATATCTCCTCTAAGACAACAAAGCATGTAGATCTCCTTTTTGAGAATTTTCGATCTCTTTATTTTGCACAATGTAGATTTTCGAGTTGCCAGATAAAATAACGTACAAACAGGTATAGTTATGAGTTCCTTGTTTAGTTAGCAAGGTACGTTATCGTTGAGTAATTTTTGGGTATTTATTTGACTTTCACATACATATAATATAGGCTTTCGTACGCAAACTTAGCAACGTTAGTGTTCCAAGTAGTTACATTTTTATGCTTTCTTTTGACCACACTCAAACAATCACATTTTTGGGGGACCGACAAAGTTCTTATGATTTGTAACACAATGCAGGTACCAGCTATTTCGCTAGCGTATGAGGAAGCCGAATCGGATATTATGAAGAGACCGCCCAGAAATCCATTTTCGGACAAATTGGTTAACGATAGGTGCCTTTTTATTTTTATTTTGTTTTGTTTGTTTCATTTGAGTACTGTTGGAAGCTACTAATCCTAACAAAATTGTAAATAATGAGCTGGTGGGATAACGGCGGATTGTATAGTTTTGTGTGGGGAAAAATATTAACAAAAGTGCATGGGTAGAAATTAATCAGGAATTAACTCATCTCTGTGTATATATTCTGTTCATTTCAGGAACTAACCCGAATTGGAAATTACAAGACCCCCTCTTCTTGTCTTGTTATTTCCAAAGAAATTGTTTAATAATTAATAATCAAAACAAATTTCCACGTGGAATCAATCTCGTGTAAATTTGTTGTGGGTGTAATCAATGTAGTGACATAAAAACAAACCGACACACACATACACTGTCCTGTCCTTACATCACAGCCGATTATGCATAGTTGACCCAGCTTAGCACCGCGCCTGCCTGACTTAGACTTAGTTGTAGTCGTTGTTTTGTTTTTTGATCTGTTCAAAAAAACTAAAAGTAAGACTACAGACGAGTCAAGGAGCAGTGCTGGCATGTAAGTGTGTCCCCCTTTGGTAAATCCAGAGTGTTCCGATCATTTGTTTTGATGTGTATTTGTTTGGGCACGCTCAGGTTCCTGCCATATCCCTGGCTTACGAGGAGGCAGAGTCTGATATCATGAAGCGACGACCTAGAAATCCTTTCACAGATAAACTGGTGAATGAAAGGTAAAGATACTGTCTACCTTTGTTTCACTTATTTGTTGTTGTCGAACGGCTGCATCTCTGGATGTATCCGATCGTGACCAAAAAACAAAACAAAAAAAAAAAAAAACAAGAAAAACAAAAAAAAACTTCTGCTCCTCCTGACAGAGAAATATCCCATTCCCGGTGCATTTGAATGTTTGCTTGAATGCCTCAAACTTTCACTGTGCAATCAGGTGCACGAATCAAAATTTGATAGAATTATTTTTAAAATATGTATATAATTCAAGTAGTGTGATATAGAGAGGTAAGTCAGGACGGATCCTTGAGCTTCTCTGCACTCCTTCCCTTATACCTAGTACACACTTCTTTTTCTGAAAGAAATTGAAACAGGTCTACTTAACTGATGCATGACATTTCTCACTACTAACTGTATGTATTGCGCCCGTCACTGTATAGGTGCCTGCTATATCTCTGGCTTATGAGGCCCCGGAGTCGGACATAATGAAACGGCAGCCGCGCGACCCCTATAGGGACAACCTGGTTAATCGCAGGTGGGTCACTGCAGCGGTGTCGTGACGGCTATCGCACCACGCTAAACATACCTCGGCAATATTACCAAGTTTTCAGTTTGTCCTTCACATATTTGTTTTCAAATGTGCAAGTGGATTTTTTCACAATCAGCAAATCATTAAAATATCAATCCATTCTTAGTTTGTGTGTGTGTGTGTGTGTGTGTGTATATGCATGGGGTTTAAAGGTCTCGACTTTTTAGGCAACCAGTAAAGTTAAATGAATACACAAATTTTTGTTGATTTAAAATATGAAATAGATACAGTGAATCGTTTTTTGTGTTAACAGTTTGAATGTAATACTAATAAAAAATCAGTTGTAAAAAGTGAAGCACACAATGGGGATGGAAAAAAAATATTAAATACCTACAATATTGAGAAATATGTTAATCCTTGATTAAATATTTACTAATGGTTAAATGATGTCAGTAACTGACTGCATGGTAACGGACTAATTTTAATATCCAAATTTTGCCAAATTTCATTAAAAAAAATGTAACAGCAAATGTAATTTCAATTTTATGTATGATGAACCAACAAGAAATTATACTCTAGGCAATTCAAGCTAAGCATGCGACTCTAGCGTAAATAAATTCAACTAAGTGAACTCCTTGTTGTGACGTTACGTCGTGCCACTGCGTTTGCTATTGTTCGAGTTTTGTAATAATTTGGTTAGTTTTCGATAATTCTAAAGAAGAAATGAACTAATTTGTTTGTTTGATATCAAGTTGTAGGCCAGATTTAAAGTGTCAGTGTTAACATTAACTATGAATACATCCGCAACTAACTTAAAAAAAATTCTCACGCTGAAGCTATTGAGATTGTTCAAATATCTTCGACTATGGTCCATATTGAGAGGTCTAATCAGAGAATAACAACGTTTAGAATATTGGCACATCGCTTGCCAGCCAATCTAGTACCAATGGCCGATGATATTTTTGTAATGATATGTGCACTTGTAAACCTTTCAAACCCAATCCGAGCAGATAATAAGTTTATTGAATGAAAACGAATCCTACTTCTAGTAAAAAAAATTGCTTCATTTCATTTACACAAAGATGATGCAACATTTTTGTTAAATAGTTTTATGTCGAGAAACTTTAAAGGTTTTGCATCGTCTCTTAAAGTGATCCCATTTTTCAGATGGTTTGCGCTGTTGTTAATCTTTCAAATCCAATTTTGACAGATGACAAATTTATAACTTAATTTTCCCAATTTTTATAATGCCACTTATTTACAAAAAGTCACTTTAACCGGCGACGTGCACTGGTGTTAAAAATTTCTATCCTGAATATGACGTCACAATGCGACAGTTACCTATATTATCGATATGCGGTAAAACTAATTTGAATTCCCAATACCGAGGCACTTTATTGTAGAAACGGTTTAGAAACTTTTTCTCGTGTGCAATACATTGATTGTTTTTACTGGTTGCGTAAAAATCTTTTGAAGCCCAGAATGTTATCATTTCATCAATTTATTCATTGATATCCAGACTGTCAAAGAATATTATACATTCACATTGCAAATGTCGATTTTTAAGTGTGTGATAACGTGGCATGCCCTCTAAGATAGCCCCATAACTAGCACTTAACTGTTGGCTTAGTATTAATCAAATATGTGTAGCAAATAAAAAGTGTGTGCCATGTCGATGTCTTTCTCATGTGTGAAGACCATAACACACTATTTTATAAAATCCTTTGCATCGACCATTTTCAGACGCATTGACCACTTTTTGCACAATTCTGTGTTTAATTTTGAATTTCAGTCTGCTTGCCGAGGTGTAGTTTGGTGTGATACAGTTAGTGCACAGTAGAAGCAGCACTGCAGTACAATCGACTGATTTATCGCTATATCTAGTTGCATTTTTTTTGTTTCGTTTGTTTTTGAACATGCTGTGCCGATGAAAAGATTCAGATTAACAAGCATCTAATTTAACATATTGCTTAAGCGGTTAAAGAAAGTAACAGGTTAAAATAAATCTTAAAAATCCTTACGCATGCGCTTTCGATTTTGCTTTGATTAGTATGTTTCTTTGGAAAAATTTCTCTTTTAAAGTAGCTCTAGTATTTCCGTACTTCTTTCTTGGAATTTTTAGACGAGCTTGTTTACACTTTTCAAAGAACCATACAAACCTGAATATAAATTCCTAATAACTCCGTTACCTAAGCAGAAGTAATCCGCTGTAAAGTCGTACGCCTGCATCAAATTGTAAAATTATCCGAAATGAAAACAATTTGATGGCGGCGCGATGTGATGTTATGTGTAAATATACGTAAATATAATGTTGCATGTATATTGTAAGAAGGCTGCAATAACAAGCATGAGGTGGTGGATGTTTGTCGTAAGTATTTTCAATTATTCTGAACTGAATGAATTGAAGAAAAAAAAGAATAAAATGCTTTGGGGCAAATGAAAATTGCAGTTCAGAATAGTTTGCTTGTATTAAATTTTAAAATTCCATCTGCTAATTCTACGTTTCAATATACAGACTTATTTCGATGGCGTATGGTCAAATCGGCATGATCCAAGCTGCCGCCGGTTTCTTCGTATATTTCGTCATCATGGCTGAAAATGGATTTTTACCTATGAAATTGTTTGGAATCCGTAAACAGTGGGATTCCAAAGCCGTCAACGATTTAACCGACTCTTATGGCCAAGAATGGGTACGTAAATTTACATAAATATTTTGATTTCATTATAGGGCGTTTACAAGTGCACTGATTTGATCGCGCAATATCAGCCACTTGAACGTCAGTTTCCACAGTAATGCACTTCAGTTATGGTGCCAGTAACTCAGATTCTAATTTTCTGACTCTGAGTTTGCTTTTTCTGACTCAGATGTGATTTTTCTGACTGAGAATCTAATTTTCTGATTCGGAATTTGCATTTTCTGACTAAGAATGTGATTTTTCTCACTCAGAATGTGTTTTTTCTGACTTAGAATGTTATTTTTCTCACTCAGAATCTGCTTTTTGTGACTCAGAATCTAACTTTCTCACTCTGAATCCAATTTTCTGACCCAGAATTTGCTTTTTCTGACTCAGAATGTGATTTTTCTCACTTAGAATCTTATTTTTCTGATTCAGAATCTAACTTTCTCACTCTGAATCCAATTTTTTGATTCAGAATTTGCTTTTTCTGACTTAGAATCTAATTTTCCGACTCGGAATTTGCTTTGTTTGACTCAAAATGCGATTTTTCCCACTCAGAATCTAATTTTCCGACTCGGAATTTGCTTTCTCTGACTCAGAATGTGATTTTTCTCACTCAGATTCTAATTGTCTGACTCGGAATGTGATTGTTCTGACTCAGAATCTTATTTTCTCGCTCAATATCTAATTTTCTGACTAAGAATGTGATTTTTCTCACTCAGAATGTGATTTTTCTGACTTAGAATCTAACCTTCTCACTCTGAATCCAATTTTCTGACCCAGAATTTGCTTTTTCTGACTCAAAATCTAATTTTCCGACTCAGAATTTGCTTTCTTTGACTCAGAATGTGATTGTCCTGACTCAGAATCTAACTTTCTCACTCTGAATCCATTTTTCTGGCTCAGAATGTGATTTTTCTAACTCATAATTTGCTTTTTCTGACTCGGAATGTGATTTTTCCGACTCCTTGTTTTTTTGTGAATATAGAATTATCTTTGTTTTGCAGACTTATCGAGACAGAAAGACACTCGAATACACTTGCCACACTGCATTCTTTGTTTCGATTGTAATTGTACAATGGGCCGATTTGATTATTTGCAAAACTCGCCGGAACTCCCTGGTGCACCAGGGCATGCGTAACTGGGCCCTTAACTTTGGATTGGTGTTTGAAACTGCATTAGCGGCTTTCTTATCCTACACACCAGGAATGGACAAGGGTTTGCGCATGTTCCCCTTGAAGTGAGTGGCATTTTCAAATATTTTGTTTTTGTTTTTCTTTTGTACTAATGATATTTATTCTTCTAGATTTGTATGGTGGTTGCCAGCTCTACCCTTCATGGTGGCAATTTTCATCTATGATGAGACTCGACGTTTCTACCTGAGACGCAATCCAGGAGGCTGGTTAGAACAAGAGACCTATTATTAAGTACAACTTGGTGCGCTGTCACTCATTGGCCACTACGTGGCTGCAGTACAGTTCACATAGCGTTTCGACAGAAATGATTTCGTTTTATTCCCGGTGCACTTAGTTGCGCACTGTTCTGCTTTTCAACATAATCAAAAGGCACAATCTCAAAGCGAGATCATTTTCTATCGATAGGTTGTACAATAAATAAAACTATTTCTAGTGAATTTGCTGCTTGTGCAGTTTCTTAGCATAAGTTCTGTGCAGAAAATGGCATGCTTCGTCCCTCATTCATTTATTGTGATCGTCAACAAAAGAAAAATATGTTTTTACTGTGGAACATCCCGTGTATCGGCGTGCACTTTTCTGCCTATATTAGCTATAATTTTGAATTACCTTAATCGAACTCGTGACAGTCTGAATCTCAAATTACCATGCAGTCCAAGTGTCTCGTAGATGCAAAAGTGTTTTCATACATTCCAGTTGAAAACAATTGCCTTAGCGCTGTCAGTCGGTTCGATCTGTTGTTAAAGGAGCACGGCCTGGCGCTGCCAAGTTATTTGTTGCATTTGCGCCTGCCCGTGCTCCCCAACATTATCTAGATAGTGTCGATGTGAATGAACGAGGTAGTATTATTTAGGCTTTTAACACTTAGGTTTAGCTAGATGTGTTGTTATATCGTGTTTAAGTGTAAAACATGACTACTCACGATTATGAAAACCCTTGACATTTCATTATTACATATATAGTTATTTTTTTGTTTCCATTTTCTTTTTTTTATTTTATTGTATATAGTTTAATATGAATACTGTGCATCGTGCTGGTGGCACTAACCTATTAGAAGGACATAATAAAATGATGACTAATTCTGTTATGTTAGTTGTGTGTGCCACTCTGAAGGTCTGTCTGCTTATGTAGAGTCCCCTATTTTCTTATACTCGTTCCGCACCCTGGTCCGAGACCAGTCAACCATGGTATTGTTATCTTTTACTGTAAATATTTTTAAGTAATCAATCGGTTATTATTTTTCGCTTGTGTATTCTTTTTCATTCATGTTTTTAGTATCTAATGAAGCTGTAAAAAAATTTGGGTTTTAATAAAATGGATGACACTATCCAAAAGATATTTTTATTCAATTTTACTTAGGAAGTGATGACTATTACATATTACAATTTTAACTCGATAACAATAGCATTTTTGAATGGAGTATGAGAAACCTTGCGAATGAGGTGTCACAAGCTCCCACTTCCCATTTAAAAATTTGTGGGTTGCAACTGTCACTCGAAGGTTGAGGTTAGGAATGAAATTTTTACTATCATGTGATAGACGAAAAATTAGATATTTCGGGATTTTTTCTTAATATACACAATAATAGATACTGAATTTATTCCACTTGGTTGGTGCCCACTGACTATAAATTTTTCCAGAATTTATTCAATTTAATAAGGTGCTCAGATGTAGTTTATGCAATAGTAGTATGTAGGGGTCAATCGGGGCTATTATGATACAGAAACTCATATTTTTCATCATAACTCCTATACAATTTGTTGCAAACACGTGAAAAAAATACTGAATTGTATGCCTTTCAAAACTAAAGCCACATTGAGAGTTAAAAAGAAATTAAGTGGTACCACAACTTAGTAAAAAAATCAAAACTGTGTATCAAATTAACGCCGCCAAATGGGGCTAATACGATACACGCTTGGGGCTAAAGTGATACAGCCTTATATCTTATTGGTTTTAAATCATAGAGGCAAGACGGGGCTACGTTGATACACCCCTGGGTCTGGTATCTCATCGATACCTTTTTAAACTTGTTATCTCTTACCAGGCCTGAGTTATAAGAGTTTGTTTCCGATGGTTCAAAAAAAGGCTTCAAAATAAAATAAAATAAAACATTGTTTAAGTTCGTTTTAATAAAATAAATTGGTATTAAAAATTGGATCATACACCGTCTTTAATTCAATTTTAGACAACTAAATAAAACATTTAGTTTTTTAGCCTATTAAATTAGCCCTGTCACACGTATCATATTAGCCCCACAAACTTATGTCTGTAAATGTAGATGTTTTTATAATCTTTCAACGTGAAAAGATAGATTAATACTTCTTGAATGAAAACCTCTCATTAAAAAATTCCCTACTTGAAAAAAATAATGAAGTTACATCAAAAGTTTTCAATCATAACGAAAAAGTTTTTTACCGCAAAAAAAGGTTGATCCGGTTTTTTATTTTTTTGTGGTAAAATAGTGTCTGATTTTGAGTGATTGCTATATGGTCAACAAAAATGTAATATATTTCCTGTTAAAAAATGTTCTTTTCGTAAATTTTGTCCATCTTAAGTATTATTTTTTTAGGTGTCTCATATTAACCCCATTTTTTTGCTGTATCATATTAACCCCGACTGACCCTACTTACTTACCTAGGTACACTCTGTCGCAAATTAAATGTCACACGACGTTCGGGCGCTTGCAGGTCATGTTGAAAGGATGTTTGCATGGTTGTCTACAAATTATCAGGTTCGTATGCTAGATTTGATATTGAGGATCAGTGTTATGAAGTCAAAAATCAAAATATGTTAGGGTTGCTGGAATATTTTTTTCGAATAGAGGCAAACTGTCAAAAATTACAGGAGATTTGCAAAAAAGAGAAGAATTTTTCTAAATCAATTTTATTATTATTATTAAACCCAAAACTATATTCTTAATAAGCATAACATAGGTCATAACACACTTCTATATATAAATTATATAATAATGCTCCTTTTAAATGAAAATAAAGAACAAAATTTTAAATAATATGATATGAAAAAATTTGAATTTTTCTAGAAAACTGAAATATAGGAGATTTTGCTCCTCTTTCTAGTATTAAAGAGGAGTAAGGGCTGACCTCCAAATAGAGAAGTATAGGCAATTCAAGCTAAGCATGCGACTCTAGCGTAAATAAATTCAACTAAGCGAATTCCTTGTTGTGACGTCACGTCGAGCCATGTGCGTTTGTTATTGTTCGAATTTTGTAATAATTTGATTAGTTTTCAATAATTCTAAAGCAGAAATGAGCTGATTTGTAATTTGTTTGTTTGATATCAAGTTGTAGAGGCTAGATTTAAAGTGTCAGTGTTAACATTAATCATGAATACATCCGAAACTAACCTAAAAAAATTTCTCACGCTGAAGCTATTGAGATTGCTCAAATATCTTCGGCTAGCGTCCATATTGAGAGGTCTAATCAGAGAATAAAAACGTTTAAAATATTGACAAATCGCTTGCCAGCCAATCTAATACCAATTGCAGATAATATTTTTGTAATGGTATCTACACTTGTCAACCTTTCAAACCCAATCCTAACAGATGATAAGTTTATTGAATGAAAACGAATACTACTTCTAGTACAAAATAGTATATTATTACATGAGCAAGTAAAGAAGGTTTTTATCCATGAAAATGAAGTTTGCTGCACGAGCCGAAGGCGAGTGCATGTAATCATTTGAGTGGATAAAAACCTTTACTTGCGAGTATAATACTATACTTTATCTACGATCATCCATACAAAATAATAAAACAAATTCTTAATTAAATATTTTTTAATTTTTGAACGTGATACTATGACAGTTAGTTTACATTGTCATTTTTATTGTAAATGTTAATCGTAAAGTTTGAACAACTATTGAAACTAAAAGGTGGATTCTTGACAAGATTAATGTCACAATTGTTCTTCGTTATAGTTGTGGTACTGTTAACATTTGCACTTGCATTTGTAGCATTACTTCCAGAGGTATAAATCCCTCAGATTTGCGTTTCAAAAATGCTTGAAGTTTTTTATAATTTTCAATATGTATATCGTGATGAATGATTAAGGTACTCTTAAGCATTGAATAGTAACTCCAAAGAGAAGAAGATGAATATTTTTCTGCAAGCATCACAAAATAACTTAACACAACATTTTCAGAAAAGGAAGTAGTATTTTTCTCTGTTCGCCACTTTAAAAAAGTTTCATAAACAGATTCATATTTGTGCCGTGATTTTTGTGGTAGAAGATTTTCTATTGCAGTCGTTGCGATATTGCGAATGTCAGGGGGCGTACAGGACATTCCATTTTCTTCGTCCAACATTTTAAACTTGCGGTCACAAAAAACTGCTTCACAAACCACGAATTTTATTATTAACACACTTGGGTACGTTTTGCTGTCAATTGCTTTAGTTTTGCTTGGTTATGTTGTTGCAATTAATGCAAACTGTTACCAACGTGGCAATGTTGTAAAATAAAAATCCCAATATTTTTAATTTTCATTGGTCGAAGTCCCGATGGATAAAAATTCTGTCAATTTTACCCATGGCTGGGAACCAATAGGATGCTCTCTTTAATTTATCGATGGATAAAATGACAATTTAGAGTAGAGGTTTCACATCAATAATGTTTATATTATATAATGATCGTAGATAAAATACTTTATTTAATTTACACAAAGATGATGCAATATTTTTGTTAAATAGTTTTGTGTCGAGAAGCTTTAAAGGTTTTGCATCGTCTCCTAAAGTGATTCCATTTTTCAGGTGGTTTGCGCTGTTGTTAATCTTTCAAATCCGATTTTGGCAGATGACAAATTTGTAACATAATTTTCCCATAATTTTCCCAATTTGTATAATGCCACATATTTACAAAAAGTCACTTTAACCGGCGCCGTGCACTGGCGTTAAAAGTTTCTATCCTGAATATGACGTCACAATGCGACCTATATTATCGACACGCGGTAAAACTAATTTGAATTCCCAATCCTCTTAAAAGAGGAGGTCTGGCAACCCTACTATGTATGTTCTACCTACCTACAAAAGAATAAGAAACATATTTCTAGAATAGGTATTTACTTAATCTATGGTGGAATACACAAGTTGAATTTTATACTGTAAATAATTTAAGTTATTAACCATTTATGTAACTTTTTAGCTTCAGGAAGATTTTTCAAACTTTCCATGAATGAACATATTTATTCATTGGCGAAATTAACGGGTAGGTAGATACTCCATAAGGTAGTTAACTACAAGCAGGCACAGTCACAGACCGACGCAAAATCGGAGTATGTACTACTCCTACTCATTAAAAAAAAACCGGCGTATAAAGGGAGCAAGCTTCAATTTTAAGCCACTTTTAGCATACCTACTTGTTGAACAACGCATCACTTAAAGGGTAACTTTACCTGACGACTCTGCCTAATATCAAGTTGAATTCTCAACTCAAATATTTAATTTGTTTTTAATCCAGATTTAATAAAATTCAAGTTGTGAAAAAAGTGGTGAAATTAAAAGTATAGTCAACACTGCAAAATAATAATAATTCGCTTGCCAACGGTAAGTAAATTTTTTCACGTTTTCACCAAAAATTCTGCGGACCTCGTTTGTACGCATGGTTTAATTTTTGCAATCAGCCCAATTTTTTTTTCTAATTTATACATCTGCGAATTAAAACAAAATTAAAATTATTAGGTACATTGTTTTTAACGGTGCAGAAGGAACTTTCATAATTTTTAATAAAACACTTTAATTATTTTTCATTCCAAAATTGAAATTACTTAAATGCATTTAATTTTTTTCAATCACCGTATTTCTCGGCCTGCAAAACGCACTTTTTTTACTTTAAAAAGTGTCTTAAACACTAGAAAAATAAGTGTAAAATAAAATTTTCTTCTTCACCTAGTTATCAAGTTGAAAGTTTTTTTCTATAAATTTGGGGCGCGTCCTGTGGAATGGTGGAACATCTTGTAGCCCTCGAAACACGTTACGTAATATTTGGGTAATTTAATGAAATCGAAAAATTTTAGTATTTTTTTCTGTGGAAAATGCACTGGTCGTTAACAATGTGAATTTTAGAGTGCTTTTTGCCTGCTTCATTATGGAAATTGTATTAATGATTCTTTTGTAAAAATTTATTATTATAATAAGAATGGCACGAGAATGCGAAGTGGACTCTAAAACTTTTCACGTGTGCCGTCTGAATCCTTAAGCAGTGCAGAGTTAATTATAGAACTTTTTTTCATCGCAATAAAAATTAGACCTTAGATTATCGTCAATCGCCTGTCCCAATAAAACTTGCAATTACTACGTTAAATTTACTTGCATAATAAATATTAATTTGCAGCCGTACAAGCACAAAACTCAATTAAATAATTGAATGCACAAAAACGTACGTTTTTAAAACCGACCCCCCCCCCGTTTCGATGGTTAATTATAGTATCGTTTGATCTAAGAAACCGAGTTCCATAAGCCAATTATGCTCGTTTCGTTAATGATCTGGTTGACGACATTTTTAATGCAGATGTGCAGGATTACCGAAAAAATGTCGATAACAAAACTCAAATGGGCTGTGCACATACCATTTTCGCGATAATTCTCTTCAACTCAAATGGTTAATTTATTACGAATAAATATTGATTTAATTGGAAAGCTCTTGTTGGGCGACATGTGTTTAACTATTAACACTTTATTACAACAAATAAATAAAAGATTATTAGTTTTCGTCGGGCCATATGGTTATCGAGCTTAATACTGCAAGTCTGGCGCTTTTATTTATCAGATCAGTTAATACCCCCGTCGTATGTAACAACAATACTGTAACGCACTCGCGGAACATGAAATTTCATATTATATTATACCTATGAGCAGGTGTTTACGTTGACAGTTGGGTAGATATGTGTGAATTCTTAAATAAGCGTAGATGAATTATTTTTACCAACATTCGACATTTCAGTCGAGTGCAGGTCCCTAGTAGCCCCCTATTTAAAAGGTTCCATGCCGGGGAAATCATTTTTTCATCCATTCATGCGAACGTAATTGCAATATGTTATTGGGTGCACTAGGAGTCGGCACAAATTACCATCAACGCTTAATTAAATTGAAAAGTGCAACAAGAAAAGTTGAAAACTAAATTAACGTTTTGCTACTTTTAGATCGGCCGTGATTGTTAATTTAAATGTTGAATGAACATAATAATGTTTGCTCTAATATGTACCTACCTGCTTGTTTTCTTTTTATATTGAATGTTGTAAAAATATTATTTCCAAACTGAATTTAATTATTTTTTAATGGTGCTTGGAGAGATAGGCTTCCACGAATGTCCAGACATATTTATTTAAGATAAAATTGAAATAACTTTAATACGAAATTAGTAAATGAAAAGAGTAGTGAAATTCATTTCATCTTACAATCGAATTTAGTAGTAGTTGATGTGGCTCAAATTAAAAAAATACTCGTAAATCTTTTTCGTGTGCAAATAGGCAATTTAAAATGCATTGTACAGGGTGAGTTAAGTTTTACCGCCCCGGCCATAATACCTATTCAAGATTGAGGGGAAAGTATGCAATTTACATGTTACATCAGTTGAAGTTTACACTTTCGATTAGTGCTACAAATTTTCCAAAATATTTTTATTTCAAGCCAAAAAAGTAAAACAAAGAGTTTTGGGTAAAATGTTTGGTTTTTTATTTCGAAATTTGTCAAATTATTCGTAGCATTAATATCTGCAATTTGATTCGTAGAAAAATGATTACTTTTTGAGTTAAATCAAATTTAAGATATAGCACAAAAAATGCTTCTATTTATGACTTTCTAACAATAGATAATGCGGTTTACCATCCTAACAATAGTTTATGATCGACCCATCAAACTGGACGAGACAGCTTTTCAGTTGCCGCTAGACCTGCATTATTAAGTTCAGTTTAGTGACCGCCATAAATAATCTTTCAAGCACCCCTACATCAATACCATTGTCTGGTAAATTTGTCTACTTATGTCGTAAATATTTTTAAAAAATACCTTCTAATACGGAAATAGCTTTATTTAATAAACGCAAATTACTAAAATTATTTCAATTACACTAAATTGTGTGAAAATATTCTACTGTTCGTACATAAAAAAAACTAATAAATTGAACAATTAGTAATTGAAAAAAAGCCAAAATTTTACTTGATTAAAAAAAAAAGATTTTTTCTTGGTTTTTATGTACCTCAATAATATAAAATTACTCATGCAATTTATGACAATTGACAAATTATTTTAAAGGCCTATTTTGCCACGGGCGGTAAAACTTAACTCACCCTGTATTTTAAAAAATAATGAAGTTATTTATTTTCCTCAAATATCAAAATTACCGTGTGTATATATGTTGCATTTCTATAGGACATCAAACTTTAAATTGCTCACAAAAAATATTATAAATATTTTATTAAAAAAACATAAAAATTTCGCTTTGCCCCATACCATGGGGAAAAATGAAATATGTACCAATTATTATTAGTTAAGAGTAACTGAATGAAAAAGCGGTATAGACCACATGGTAATGGTTTTATTAAAAATAATACATTAATTAAATTTAATTTTACCATAACGCAATGTGTTAAACTTATCTAAAACCTTCCGACTTAAAAATTATGCTACGACCTTCAACTTCTGGAAATACAAAAATGTCATTGTGGCCTCTATAATTTCGCATGAAATTAACTGCAAAACAATTATTTTGCTCCTGGGGATTAACCTCAACAACTTGGCCAACATAGTTTTCAAAAACCTCAGATTTTCTATCTTCCAATTTAACCAAGACATAGTGATTTGCCATAATTTTTGTATCTATTAAGTTTTAGGTATTCTCAGAGTGTAAATAGTGCAAAATAAAATTACATGGGGCAAAGTGGAATTAGATTTCACATGAAAAAGAAATCATAATAAAATGTTAAAAAGACTAACCTTACTTATTCAATATTGCCCCAAGATGTATTTTGTTAGAACACAATATGTGCCTAAAACTAGTTCGATTAGTAAATGTGATTTCACATCTAAACTCAATACATCAACATTCACAAAAACCGCAAAATTGACTGTAGAATGGAAACCTGCTGACATGCTTCAGTCATACTTCACTGTTGGTATTACAGTATTTTTATTTATCAATTGACGCAGAAAAACCATGCGTGCGATAAAACGCGAATTCAAAATTTGAGTATATCACATTACCCTGCTATTTCACTTTGCCCTACTCTCCCCTATGTCGTATTCGGATCTAGTATTACGGAATATTTTCCGCTGCCTTTCTACATTAGCTTGAGAGATGAGTGAGAAATTTTGTATTTCAATAATTATCAGCCATCCGTAACTTCGCAACCAGCTAGTGAATACCTTTATCTACGAAGTATTTATACGTAGCCGCATAAATCAAAATTAGTCACTAATCACCCGACAATTTATCGCCATTTAAAATTCATTACGAAATGAAAAAAGAAATGGGACCTCGTCATACTCACTGCGCGGTGTCTCATTGACAAAAAGAAAAAGCGCGTGGGACATAAATAATTATGCATAAATCTTTATTTTTATTAAACTGTGAAACGACTTTTTCGTCATCTACTCATTCGCATTTCTATTTACACAATTTCCACTGTTTACGTTTAATTCCCCATTCAGAGAAATTTATGTAAGCAAGCAAATAGGTATCTACATGTGTCGTTTGTATTTTCAGTTGGATTCTTTCAGGTAAACACTCGCGATTGATATGTCCAACTTGAGGATGCTGTTCATGTCTGTGATGTTGGTGCTGCTGGTGGTCGCTGTGACGAGGCAGGACATGGAAATTTTGGCTAGACCTATAAGACCGGAGAAATTCACAAATCAGAGAGAGCTGCAAGATTACCTTTCAAAAGTAAAAGCATACCTTTTGCAGAACGGCCAACGGTAAGTTGATTGAATTTCGTTTAAACTACAACTGCCGACTACTAAATTTATATGAATTTCCTAAAATCACTTTTTTTTAATCTCCTCTAAACGTCAGCAAATTGGCGCATTCACTGCAATGCAATGCCTTTACACATAAATTTGGCTTAGTAAAATTCATTTTGAAGGAAAGGTTGATATACCAACTTTTGAGAAATTCGTTTCTTTAGTTTAAAGACAAATTTATATTAAAAACGAATTGTTTATTTAATGTAAAAAATAAAAATACTTTCATTTTTTTATTTTTTACGTCTTGTATCTGTAATAAAGGAGATAGAAAATTCATTTCGGTTCCAAGTGATAGAGATTTTTTTTCTTAAGATTAATGACAATTTGTCTTTCACTCAGATTACAAATATATTAATATTTATTTATTTAAAAGTAGGCAACCAAACCTACGGGGAGAATCCTAAACGATCTCTTTTGAATGTGAGCACACAATATGCTCAAAACAGCTGTTTTCAAGGTGTTTTCTAAGCGTCAGCATTTATTCTTGTTGTACTATTGCTTGTGCAGATATCTATCCTACTCCTTGGGCCTTTGGGTCTGACCAGCAACAGATAATAAAATAATAAATTTTAAATAGGGTTGTTTGCAAACAATTTATGCTTCACAAATCCCAAATTAAAGTGTTTTGAGTATTTAGGTTATGGAAAGGATTGTAAAGAACAGGCGAATAAACTGGAAGCATTAATTTATTGAAAAATCAACGTAGTATGTATATTAAAAATTAATTTATTTTTATAATCATTTCAGTATAGGCAGGTAGTTAATATTTATCAAAAAATTCTTTTAATTTTGGCAACATTTTTTCCCAGAAAATTGAATCCCGATAATTTTTTTCAAATAATATCCCGTGTTTTGACCATATTATAAAGTAGCAGAACTGTCGACCACTAACAAAAAGTTGCCCTTGAACTTGATAATAATATTATCTTCCCTTTTCAAATGTAATTTATTATTTTCCATGGTAGCAAAAGTTATTTTCTTATTTTTTATGGCATCTTCGCACTTGACTTCCAGAATGCCATCGTCGCCCAATAACCCATCAGGTGTTGCCGCCAAGAATGGATATTCAGGTGATATAAATAAACCAGCTTCTGAATCGTCCATCCGGTAATTCGTTGGCTTGTCCATATCGAGTATAGTTATTAACAGAAAATCTGTACTTTAATATATCTTTTACCACGTTCATCGGATTCGCTTTCACTATTTTCGCAATTCTCCCGAAATTAGAAGCTGTAATTCTTTTTTCTCTTTCAACCAGCCACAGCGGAGAGTTAATTTGATCCAAAGTTTGACCAAAAATCTCCATCGCCTCGTCGGGTGTCTTTTCTAATTCCATCCGAATTTCTAGGCATTTATTTTCGATATCAATTACATCGATAATTTTACCATAATCTGCATCCGGTTCCTCATTAATAATTTTCCTTCGACCGTAAAATTATAAATATCAAAAATGATGCAGTGGTAACAACTAAAATCGACTTTTTCGAGCGTTTCTCCAAAAACCAAATCCACGAATTTTAAATGATTTCGTTCCAACCCACGCGTCCTTACTGTATACAATTCATTGAATTTGAAAATTTCGAATAAATTATTAATAAAATTATATTGACATTATCTTTATTATTACCTACCTATCAATAATAACGACTTTATTATTACTGAACTATTACTTACCTCTTACTGAATTGTATTGTCAACTAAAATTTAAATTTTCTTTCTCTAAAGAAATAAAATCTTTGAACAGTTGTCGACCGAATTCAAATCAAAATCAGGATAGTGATATTCTTTGCCGATACCAAAAAATGCAGGAATTTATTATTTTATTATCTGTTGCTGGTCAGACGGTTCGAGCTAAGGCCGGAGTAGGATAGATATCTACACAGGCAATAGTACAACAAAGATAAATGCTGACGCTTAGAAAACTTTTCGAAAACGATTTTGTGCACACTTTTGTTAAAAATTAAATGGGGATATATTCGAACCCCAGAGTGGACCGTTAGTTTTGCAACGGATTAGCCTTAATTAATAAAAGCACATTATGTCGAATTAACAATAAAAAAAAGGATTTTACAAATAAAACTTGAGCAAAAATTAATCAATTTCATTTCAGATATGGCAAGCGATTTTCACCGTCACTACCATTTCACCCAAGATTTCGGGCTAAAAAATGGCAAATCATGGAAAAATTTCTAAATCGTTACGACAACTAATTGGAACGATGCACTTGCCTACACAAGACAATGTCAGGAGTATTATAAATTTCTTCCGATCACATTTCTACAAGTCAAAACATTAAAAAAGTTTTAATATATTATAATGTTTGTAATATTAATGTATTCGTTTGACTTCTTTTAGGACAATTGCGAATATTTTCCATTCTCTGTGTTTGTGTATTAGATAGGTATGGCTATGCATCACCTATACCTACATTATGTGTGTCATAATAATTCATGAATAAAGATTTACAATTAGTAGTCTTACTATTTTCACGCTATTTTACTCATGTGACAGAAAAATAATATTAAATAAAATAATGAAAGTATCCCTCGCGTTTCCAGTTTAAGATTTAAACCGCAGAGGCTAACAATAAAATGGAAACTATTAATTATTTACTAATGGTAATTTGTCGTTTAAAGCCATTACAAAGTCATCTGGCCCGTGAGCTGTAGGTACAGGTACAGGTACAGTTGCATGTTTCGCTGGCAGCAATGGTTGAATTTTGTTCGAATCGAAAGGATGATTTCAAATTTAAATAGAAATTTTGAAGATGACAACTACAAAAATTGTTTTCTTCTGGGGGTAATAGGGGTTACAGAAATTTTAATTATTTGTCGACGCCTTTGCTAGAAGTAAACAATCCAGCAGAAGAACTAAATAATGCTTGCCACATTTCAACCAGAAATACTGGAGAGCATCAAGCATGGTGTGTGAAAGAGACGTTTTTCGATACTATCTCTTGGCATGAGAGTTATCTAACAACGATTTAGCGAAGGCGATATTTATAACAACAGCGCTGTTACATAACATCGCCATCGATATGAAGGAACCACAAGCAATTTCTGCAGACGAAGTAACAGATGCAACAGATGTACAGAGTGTCCCATCACTTGTGGCCACCTCCAAAATTGAGCTTTAATTGAAAGCTATGTATTTGTAGTTTGGTGCACGTATGACTCTGGTGTAAGGCTAGAAATTTCCGGTTTTAAATGTTAATTGTCGGCGTTAATTTTCCAGAAAAAAAATAAAAACTGATTTTTTATAAAAATACTATCTTCCAATTTCGTCAAATTTCACTTTTCAGGATCAGTATTATTGAGACAAAGATGTCCAAAGTAAAAAAAATACAAAAACTGTAATTAAACTAAAATTCCCTTACATTCGAATCTTACCAGTAAACAGTCGAATTCTGAGTCGTAAACGTAGACGTAGACGTAGACGTAGACGTAGACGTAAACGTAGACGTAGATAGGTGGATCGATCGATCGATCGATCGATAGATAGATAGATAGATAGATAGATAGATAGATAGATAGATAGATAGATAGATAGATAGATAGATAGATAGATAGATAGATAGATAGATAGATAGATAGATAGATAGATAGATAGATAGATAGATAGATAGATAGATAGATAGATAGATAGATAGATAGATAGATAGATAGATAGATAGATAGATAGATAGATAGATAGATAGATAGATAGATAGATAGATAGATAGATAGATAGATAGATAGATAGATAGATAGATAGATAGATAGATAGATAGATAGATAGATAGATAGATAGATAGATAGATAGATAGATAGATAGATAGATAGATAGATAGATAGATAGATAGATAGATAGATAGATAGATAGATAGATAGATAGATAGATAGATAGATAGATAGATAGATAGATAGATAGATAGATAGATAGATAGATAGATAGATAGATAGATAGATAGATAGATAGATAGATAGATAGATAGATAGATAGATAGATAGATAGATAGATAGATAGATAGATAGATAGATAGATAGATAGATAGATAGATAGATAGATAGATAGATAGATAGATAGATAGATAGATAGATAGATAGATAGATAGATAGATAGATAGATAGATAGATAGATAGATAGATAGATAGATAGATAGATAGATAGATAGATAGATAGATAGATAGATAGATAGATAGATAGATAGATAGATAGATAGATAGATAGATAGATAGATAGATAGATAGATAGATAGATAGATAGATAGATAGATAGATAGATAGATAGATAGATAGATAGATAGATAGATAGATAGATAGATAGATAGATAGATAGATAGATAGATAGATAGATAGATAGATAGATAGATAGATAGATAGATAGATAGATAGATAGATAGATAGATAGATAGATAGATAGATAGATAGATAGATAGATAGATAGATAGATAGATAGATAGATAGATAGATAGATAGATAGATAGATAGATAGATAGATAGATAGATAGATAGATAGATAGATAGATAGATAGATAGATAGATAGATAGATAGATAGATAGATAGATAGATAGATAGATAGATAGATAGATAGATAGATAGATAGATAGATAGATAGATAGATAGATAGATAGATAGATAGATAGATAGATAGATAGATAGATAGATAGATAGATAGATAGATAGATAGATAGATAGATAGATAGATAGATAGATAGATAGATAGATAGATAGATAGATAGATAGATAGATAGATAGATAGATAGATAGATAGATAGATAGATAGATAGATAGATAGATAGATAGATAGATAGATAGATAGATAGATAGATAGATAGATAGATAGATAGATAGATAGATAGATAGATAGATAGATAGATAGATAGATAGATAGATAGATAGATAGATAGATAGATAGATAGATAGATAGATAGATAGATAGATAGATAGATAGATAGATAGATAGATAGATAGATAGATAGATAGATAGATAGATAGATAGATAGATAGATAGATAGATAGATAGATAGATAGATAGATAGATAGATAGATAGATAGATAGATAGATAGATAGATAGATAGATAGATAGATAGATAGATAGATAGATAGATAGATAGATAGATAGATAGATAGATAGATAGATAGATAGATAGATAGATAGATAGATAGATAGATAGATAGATAGATAGATAGATAGATAGATAGATAGATAGATAGATAGATAGATAGATAGATAGATAGATAGATAGATAGATAGATAGATAGATAGATAGATAGATAGATAGATAGATAGATAGATAGATAGATAGATAGATAGATAGATAGATAGATAGATAGATAGATAGATAGATAGATAGATAGATAGATAGATAGATAGATAGATAGATAGATAGATAGATAGATAGATAGATAGATAGATAGATAGATAGATAGATAGATAGATAGATAGATAGATAGATAGATAGATAGATAGATAGATAGATAGATAGATAGATAGATAGATAGATAGATAGATAGATAGATAGATAGATAGATAGATAGATAGATAGATAGATAGATAGATAGATAGATAGATAGATAGATAGATAGATAGATAGATAGATAGATAGATAGATAGATAGATAGATAGATAGATAGATAGATAGATAGATAGATAGATAGATAGATAGATAGATAGATAGATAGATAGATAGATAGATAGATAGATAGATAGATAGATAGATAGATAGATAGATAGATAGATAGATAGATAGATAGATAGATAGATAGATAGATAGATAGATAGATAGATAGATAGATAGATAGATAGATAGATAGATAGATAGATAGATAGATAGATAGATAGATAGATAGATAGATAGATAGATAGATAGATAGATAGATAGATAGATAGATAGATAGATAGATAGATAGATAGATAGATAGATAGATAGATAGATAGATAGATAGATAGATAGATAGATAGATAGATAGATAGATAGATAGATAGATAGATAGATAGAGCAGATGTAGATGTAGATCTATATCTATATCTATATGTAGACGTGGACCTAAAAATGTCAATAAAACCTAGAAAATTCTTGAGCGTTGCATCGTATAATTTTACCATGAGTTAAGTAGGACTATAACATACCACAGACTCATTAAAATATGATATGTGAGAAGTGAAGTGTAAATAAAGTGTAAATGAAGTGTGCGTAAATGAGAGAAAAATTAAAAAAATTTCAGCGTGTTATTCTATTCACACTTTTTTAATTGAACAGGTAGGCGTTGTACGTAATTAAACACTGTTAATTATATATTTCTTTAATTAACACACCTATACATATACATACATACATACATATTGTGTAAACCAACATTATTACATATTTTGTAAAACACAATATTTTTAAAGTAAGTGAAGTGAAGTGGGTTATTTGTAATTATTTGCGATAGTGTGAGAATGAGAGATAGTGAAAGGGAGGGAGAGAGAGAGAGAGAGGAGGGGAGAGTGCGAGAGAGAGGGCGAAGGAGAGAGGGTGCGAAATAGATAGAGAAAGCGAGAGAGAGTGTGGGTGTGTGAGAGAGAAAGAGAGAGAAAGCTAGAGAGAGTGTGTGTGTGTGAGAGAGAGGGAGAAAGTTAGAGAGAGAGGGAGTGTGTGTGTGTGTGAGAAAGAGAGAAAGAGAGAGAGAAAGCGAGAAAGAGAGAGTGTGTGTGTGAGAGAGAGAGGAGAGAGAAAGCTAGAGAGCGCGCGGGAGAGAGAGAGTGAGAAACGAAGAGAGAGTGTGTGTGAGAGAGAAAGAGAGAGAAAGCGAGAGAGTGAGAGCGGGAAAGAGAGCGTAGAAGAGAGAGAGAGAGCGAGAGAGCGAGGGAGAGGGTGCGAGAGAGAGAGAAAGCGAGAGAGAGAGTGTGTATGAGAGAGAAAGAGAGAGAAAGCTAGAGAGAGAAAGTGTGTGTTTGCGTGTGTGAGAGAGAAAGTGAGAGAGGTGTGTGTGAGAGAGAGAAAGCTAGAGAGAGTGAGTGTGTGTGTGAGAGAGAGAGAAAAAAACGCTAGAGAGAGAGAGAGAGTGTGTGTGTGTGAAAGAGAGAGAGAGAAAGAGAGAAAGAGTGTGTCTGTATTAGTGTGTGTGAGAGAGAAAGAGAAAAAGCGAGAGAGAAAGAGTGCGTTTGTGTGTGTGTGTGTGAGAAAGAAAGAAAGAGAGAGAGAAAGAGAGAAAGAGAAAGCGAGAGAGAGAGAGAGTGTGTGCGTGTGTGTGTGTGAGAGAGAGAGCGCTGGAGAGAGAGAGTGAGAAACGAAGAGAGAGTGTGTGTGTGAGAGAGAGAGAGAAAGCGAGAGAGTGAGAGCGGGAGAGTGAGAGCGGGAGAGAGAGAGCGAGAGAGAGGGTGGGAGAGAGAGAAAGCGAGAGAGAGTGTGTGTGTATGAGAGAGAAAGAGAGAGAAAGCTAGAGAGAGAAAGTGTGTGTGTGAGAGAAAGTGAGAGAGAGAGAAAGTGAGAGAGAGTGTGTGTTAGAGAGAGAGAAAGCTAGAGAGAGAGCGCGGGAGAGAGATAGTGAGAAACGAAGAGAGAGAAAGCGAGAGAGTGAGAGCGGGAGAGTGAGAGCGGGAGAGAAAGAGCGAGAGAGAGGGTAGGAGAGAGAGAAAGCGAGAGAGAGTGTGTGTGTATGAGAGAGAAAGAGAGAGAAAGCTAGAGAGAGAAAGTGTGTGTGTGAGAGAAAGTGAGAGAGAGAGAAAGTGAGAGAGAGTGTGTGTGAGAGAGAGAAAGCTAGAGAGAGAGCGCGGGAGAGAGAGAGTGAGAAACGAAGAGTGTGTGCGTGTGTGAGAGAGAGAGAGAGAGCACACTAGCACACACGCACACTAACACACTAGCACACTAGCACACTAGCACACTAGCACACTAGCACACTAGCACACTCGAACACTCGACCACCCGAACACTCTACTTCATTATCTCATTGCTCTCTCTGTCTCTCCCGCTCCCTCTCTCTCTCTCTCTTTCTTTTATCTTTCTTTCATTCTCTCACACAGACACACACACACACTGACACACTCTCTCTCTCTCTTTCTCTCTTTCTCGTTTTCTCTCTCTCCCACTCTCTCTTTCTCTCTTTCTCTACAATGTAACTTGCACACTAGCACACCCGCACACCCGCACACTCGCACACTCGCACACTAGCACACTAGCTAACTTGCTCGCTAGCACACTAGTACACCCGCACACTAGCACACTAGCACACTCGCACACTCGCACACTGGCACACTAGCTAACTTGCACGCTAGCACACTAGCACACCCGCACACTAGCACACTAGCACACTCGCACACTCGCACACTCGAACACTCGAACACTCTACTTCATTATCTCATTGCTCTCTCTCTCTCTCGTTTTTTCTTCCTTTCATTCTCCCACACAGACACAGACACACACTGACACACTCTCTCTCTTTTGCTTTCTCTCTCTCTCTTTCTCACACACACACACACAATCTCTCTCTCTCTCTCTTTCTCTCTCTTTCTCTCTTTCTCGTTTTCTCTCTCTCCCACTCTCTCTTTCTCTCTTTCTCTACAATGTAAGTCACACACTAACACACTAGCACACTAGCACACTAGCACACTAGCACACTAGCACATTAGCACACTAGCACACTCGCACACTCGAACACTAGCACACTTGCACACTTGCACACTTGCACACTTGCACACTAGCACACTAGCACACTAGCACACTCGCACATTCAAGCACTCGAACACCCAAACACTCTACTTCATTATCTCATTGCTCTCTCTCTCTCCCGCTCTCTCTCTCTCTCACTCCCGCTTTTTCTTTCTTTCACTCTCTCACACAGACACACACACACTGACACTCTCTCTCTTTCTATCTCTCTTTCTCTCTATCTCCCACTCTCTTTCTCTGTTTCTCTACAATGTAACTTGCACACTCGCACACTAGCACACTAGCACACTAGCACACTAGCACACTAGCACACTAGCACACTAGCACACTAGCACACTAGCACACTCGCACACTCGAACACTCGACCACTCGAACACTCTACTTCATTTTCTCATTGCTCTCTCTCTCTCCCGCTTTCTCTCTCTCTCTCGCTTTTTCTTTCTTTCACTCTCTCACACAGACACACACACACACTGACACTCTCTCTCTTTTTCTCTCCTCTCTTTCTCTCTTTCTCGTTTTCT
Organism: Dascillus cervinus; assembly: GCA_949768715.1. Classification (NCBI taxonomy): domain Eukaryota; kingdom Metazoa; phylum Arthropoda; class Insecta; order Coleoptera; family Dascillidae; genus Dascillus; species Dascillus cervinus. Next base: position 32,894,160 of record OX458318.1, read on the forward strand.
CTTTCTCCCACTCTCTTTTTTCTACAATGTAACTCGCACACTCGCACACTCGCACACTCGCACACTCGCACACTCGCACACTCGCACACTCGCACACTCGCACACTCGCACACACGCACACTCGCACACTAGCTAACTTGCACGCTAGCACACTAGCACACCCGCACACTAGCACACTCGCACACTCGCAAACTCGAACACTCGAGCACCCGAACACTCTACTTCATTACCTCATTGCTCCCTCTCTCTCCCGCTCTCTCTCTCTCTCTCGCTTTTTCTTTCTTTCAATCTCTCACACATACACACACACACACTGACTCACTCTCTCTCTTTCGCTTTCTCTCTCTCTCTCTCTCTCACTCACACACACTCTCTCTCTTTCTCTCTCTCCTTCTCGTTTTCTCGTTTTCTCTCTCTCCCACTCTCGTTTTCTCTCTTCCTCTACAATGTAACTCGCACACTCGCACACTAGCACACTAGCACACTCGCACACTCGCACACTCGCAAACTCGAACACTCGAGCACCCGAACACTCTACTTCATTACCTCATTGCTCTCTCTCTCTCCCGCTCTCTCTCTCTCTCTCGCTTTTCTTTCTTTCAATCTCTCACACATACACACACACACACTGACTCACTCTCTCTCTTTCGCTTTCTCTCTCTCTCTCTCTCACTCACACACACTCTCTCTCTTTCTCTCTCTCTTTCTCGTTTTCTCGTTTTCTCTCTCTCCCACTCTCGTTTTCTCTCTTCCTCTACAATGTAACTCGCACACTCGCACACTAGCACACTAGCACACTCGCACACTCGCAAACTCGAACACTCGAGCACCCGAACACTCTACTTCATTACCTCATTGCTCTCTCTCTCTCCCGCTCTCTCTCTCTCTCTCGCTTTTTCTTTCTTTCATTCTCTCACACATACACACACACACACTGACTCACTCTCTCTCTTTCGCTTTCTCTCTCTCTCTCTCTCTCTCACACACACACACACTCTCTCTCTTTCTCTCTCTCTTTCTCGTTTTCTCGTTTTCTCTCTCTCCCACTCTCGTTTTCTCTCTTCCTCTACAATGTAACTCGCACACTAGCACACTAGCACACTAGCACACTAGCACACTCGCACACTCGCACACTCGAACACTCGACAACCCGAGACTCTACTTCATTATCTCATTGCTCTCCCTCTGTCTCCCGCTTTCTCACTCTCTCTCTCGCTTTTTCCTTTTTTCACTCTCTCACACAGACACACACACACTGACACACTCTCTCTCTTTCGCTTTCTCTCTCTCTATTTCACACACACACACACTCTCTCTCTTTCTCTTTCTCTCTCTTTCTCTCTTTCTAGTTTTCTCTCTCTCCCACTCTCACTTTCTCTCCTTCTCTACAATGTAACTAGCACACTAGCACACTAGCACACTAGCACACTAGCACACCCGCACACTAGCACACTAGCGCACTTGTACACCAGCACACTAGCACACTAGCACACTAGCACACTAGCACACTAGCACACTCGCACACTCGAACACTCGAACACCCGAACACTCTACTTCATTATCTCATTGCTCTCTCTCTCTCTCTCTCTCTCTCTCATTTTCTCTCTCATCTAGTATCATGATTGTTTCCAAACTCGCTTTTGCAAAATGGAGTTGTTTCCACTAATATCTTTTCAGCCGATTAAGGAATTCGTAAATAAAGAAACCATACTTATAAAAAGAAAACTTTATTTTATTGTTACAGACCGCAAAAATTTATTTAAAAAGATAATGTCTTCTTGTAAGATAAATAACGTGGAAACTGCATTCAGTAAAATGTAAAAAACTGATGTATATACACAAACTTAAATACACTTACATTCACCTTTGATATAAAAAATTCTTTAGCATACATTTAAGAATGTTTCGTAATAACATACAATACATAAACAAACAAAAAAAATTATTTGGAAAATGATATCGTATAAATAAAAAGAACCCTCACTCCAATAGATTTGTTTAATTTTGTATACTTAACACGCAGAAGTTTTAGGAAAATTTAATTTGTTATAATTTCAAATCAACTACTTTTCTATCACAAAAACTTTTTATCAATCATTCACACACACACACACACACTTTCTCTCGCTTCCCCCTTGTCTTTCTCTTCCTCTCTCTCCCTCTCTCACACACACACACACACACACTGACTCTCTCTTCTTCTTCCTCTCTCTCTCTCTCTCACACACACACACCCTCTCTCTCTCTCTCTTCCTCTCTCTCTCTAATAAACACACACCCTCTCTCCCTTTCCCTTTCTCGTTTTCTCTCTCTCCCGCTCTCTCTTTCTCTACAATGTAACTCACACACTCGCACACCCGCACACTAGCACACTAGCACACTAGCACACCACCACACTAGCACACTCGTACACTCGAGCACTCGAACACCCAAACACTTTACTTCATTATCTCATTGCTCTCTATCTCACTCCCGCTCTCTCTCTCTCCCTCGCTTTTGTTTTCTCTCACTCTCACACACTGACACACTCTCCCTTTTTTGCTTTCTCTCTCTCTCTCTCACACACACACAAATACACACACTCTTTCTCTCTCACTCTCTCTCTCTCACACACACACACAAATTGACACACTCTCTCTATTCTTCGTTTTTTCTCTCTCCCGCTCTCTCTTTCTCTACAATGTAACTCGCACACTCGCAAATTTAATTTGTTATAATTTCAAATCAACTACTTTTCTATCACAAAAACTTTTTATTTAATACACTACACTAAAGTATGTAAAAAATTAAAGATTCCTTCGAAATAGGTCAAAAAGTATGGGGCATTCTTTTTAAAAACAATATTATTTTCGTGAATAACAGACTTTGTGGTTTCAATAATAACAAAGTTACTAATGTTGAACACTTAATATAACAATCTCTAAATGAATCGGTGAGTTGAAAAACAGTACAAGTCCATTTTGATTTTATGTTATAAAATTGCTTTAAATATGAAGAAGAATAAGTTGAGACTAAGAGCACTACAATTTGGTGAAATTGAATAAGTGTTTCGGCAAGTTTGGCCGCCCAATGAATAAAAGCACTTGTCTTAACACTTTTATTGTTGATTATCTCAAAATAAGATTTCTGGACTTGTACTGTTTTTCAACTCACCGATTCAAATATAATTCCCGTTGGTGGTCTATTTTGCAAATTTTTTTGAACGGATCAGAGTAGGCGACGAAGCTGAGTGTCAACAATTGACTAATTATATCTTTTATATCGCCAATTTACGGAGCTTAAAGGTAAGTAAAGCAAAATACATTATATTGCAATGCAAATGTATATAAATAAAATGGTAGATAAATAATAAATAAAATAGATAAATAAAATGCATAAATACACAATAAATAGGTACTGTCAGCCCGTTCTAGGGCTGAGGTTTTCTACTAATAAATTATAATAAAAGTAAGGTAACAAAATTCAATATATCAAGAACATCTGTCAGTTTGTTTATGGCATCAACAATCTGTGGTAAGGTATTGCTGATGTAATCTGTCGCCCGTTTACGTTTTCGACTGCTTGGCGTAGCTATAGCTTCAACAGTACTGCCGCTCGAGGTGGATGGTGTCATTGGCACTCCAGAAGGTCCTGCTAATGATGGCAACTCGTTCACACTATCATCGTGAACTTGAACTTGTAAGTTGTTATTTATAAAATCAAGCTAAAACAGACAATTGATATCACATACATTCAATAGATTAAATTATTTATCTATTGAAATATTCATTGTTAGAAACATATTTTAAAATCTTACTCCACTCTCATGCTTGGCTTGGCGAACCCCTCATGGAATGTTTTTCCTAAAAGAGGAAGAATTCTTTCCTTTCTTGCCAATATCTTCTTCTTTCCTGGCACTTGCCTTCCTCTTTAACAGCCCTATTCTGTAACTTTCCGTTCATGAACGAGTTTCAACAAAGTTGATAACGAAACCTTTCAATTCGGTATTCTCTAATTCGCTCGTTGGCTGTCCAAACATTGAAAACTTCTCAACGAAAGGGGACGACGTTTTTGCATGAAGTTGTTGCGAAGAAAGTGAGGGGTTATAGTTGAATCGTGCATCATGCTCTCGTGGCGTAACAATTTCTGTTGTACCTGCACGAATTGGCGACCAAAAAAGTGAAAAAAGTAACACAATTAACGATACGATAGAAAATTTTTCAAAACCAAGAGAAATTGGAACTTTCGAGTTGCAGGCAGGCTCTGAATAAAAATGTTGAAAAAATTATAGCGCAGAACAAAACCATAACTTGGTTAAAAATAAATAAATTAGAACTGCAATATAATATAAAATTTTCATTAAATGAAGAAGATGGTGAAGAAAGGCTTGAATATTCAATTTCTCTTGTTTTTGAAAAATTTTCTATCGTACAGTTAGTGAGAACGGAACTTGACTGTAGCGTAATTATTTAATTCGGTTTATAATTTCAAAATACGTTACAAGAGAAAATCGATTTATTTATTTAGTGTGTAAAATAGTTCTAACTACAGAGTTCCGCACATTGATACCTTCCTGATATAGATCTATAATATCCACACCAATCTCATTTGTTTGTTATCTGCATCCTCTTCTAGAAATAAATCTGAAAAAGTAGAAATATAGTAATTATGCAAAAATTGACATTACAAATAGCTTACAATTTTCCACATTTCCCATTTGCTTAAATACTGCAGTTGGATGTTGGGTGTTGAATGGATTGCTCATATCTCGCAAATTGCGCATCAATTGATTATTTTGCTGCCAACAGGTAATAAAAAATTGTATTGTTGAAATGTATCTACTTATGGAAAAGAATATTAATGACAGTGACTTATCGCTGCTGCAATTCGTGTAAAAACTCATAAAACGCTTCATCCATAATGTTTTTACTTCACAATAACAAATTAACAACACACACAATTTGTAACCTAAAAATCTCTTAACGGTGAGTAAACGGCGATACGAAACGCATCCGTTCTTCATGAACGACAGTTCTCAACGAATGTCGTTGAGTTACAGAATAACTATTTCCATTTGTGAACAAAAACCTTTAGCCAACGGTCCCGTTGTGAGTTACAGAATAGGGCTGTAAGTTTTGTATTTGAAGTCAGTCCATGTCTACAAAATTCCAATTATTAATAATTAAGTCTCAAATTAATTTATATCACATACCTTTTGCCACTTATCAGATTTTCTTCCTCCCAGTCTGCAGTCTGCATTCAGTTAGACAGTTAACCTTTCCGACAATTTTTTATGGGCGTCTCTGGCGGAGGGTACATTCAAGCGGCCAACAGTCAGTCAGTCAGTCGGTCAGTGTGATTTTCCATAAAGGTACAGATAATTTACCCAATGCTTATCTGACACTTTAAACATGATAGAAATGTATGGCGGCAAAATCACGAGATCTCACTTGCTGTCATCAAAACTAACCTCACTTCTAACAATACGATGACTATCGAATGTTCACCAGAATCGCTGCTATCGTCCACTGACGACTAACTATCGTCTGTCATATCCACACCTCAGGTCTTTTTTTATGCGGCGTGTTCTTACGCAATTTTCATTTATATTTTAATTCGTTGCTTTGGTTTTATACAGTTCTAGGAAACTGTAAATCTCAGTACTCGAACGATGCCAGGCCGATCCATTGCGTGTGTAATGTAACGAATTCTTGTATTCTTTATTCTCGTTCAATTTACTGCCGCCCTGGAACTAATGCAACAGTTGAGAGAGTTTTTTCTTTTGCTAACGACATTTGGACAAGTGAGAAATCGAAATTGAATGTTTATACTCTACCTGCAGCGCTTGAAATTTCTTTTATTCATGGTTTTGCTTCGCCACGATTTATTTCTTCTTCTTTTTCCGTATCCGTTAAGGGACGTTGGCGATCATATTGGCAACTATGACCTTATTGGTAGCAGCGCGAAATAGGGAAGTTGTTGATTGCCCAAACCATTGCCTTAGGTTCTTCTTGAGCCAGGACCTCTTTTCCCCTCAATCTTTTACAGCTTTACAACGCTCCTTCTCCTTATTCATTCTGGCCATAACATCTTCGTTCCGTACCTACTCTGTCCTTCCAGCTAATGCAAAGCATGCGTCGATACGTCCACATTTCGAAGGCTTTGAGCCTCTTCATTGTCCAAGCTTACATCATACATACATCAGGACCGAGAACACGTAGCATCTCGCAATTCTGACCCGCAGTTGTAGTGCCAATTCACTGCTGCAGAGAACTTGTCGGAGGCTTTCTCAATGCGGCATTTCACTTCCTGGTCCCATTGGTCGTTAATTACGCTCCCTAGATAGTCTATCTTCTCCACTCTTTGGATCGGCACTGCGTTGACTATTAGTCCTTAATCTGCGCTTGGGTCTTTGCTCACACGATCATGTACTTAGTTTTCACACGCCTTAACCACTTTTCACAAGGCATGCTGCAAGTTCTCCTCACTGTCTGCTATGAGAACGGTGTCATCCGCATACCGCAGGTTGTTAACTGGTATGCCGTTCACTTTGATGCCATCATTCGCATCCTCTAAGGCTTCTCTGAAAAAAGTTAACCAAAACAACTCAGACAACTATCAGAGCCTGCGACGTTTAGAAAACACCACATTTGGAGGCTATAAATTTAAATAGGTGAAATCGCCTTGAAAGTTTGGTTTAACCTTAAAATGCTTTCGAGGTTATAAAAACATACTGCAAGCACTGACTGCAAGGACCTAAATAAAAAGTTTGAAATTAATACATAGAATCTGCTTTTCTGACTCATCATCTACTTTTTCTGACATAGAATGTGACTTTTCTGGCCGAGAATCGATTTTTCTGACTCATCATCTACTTTTTCTGACATAGAATGTGACTTTTCTGACCCAGAATCGATTTTTCTGTTTCAGAATCTGCCATTTCTGAGTCAGAATGTGACTTTTCTGGCCGAGAATCGATTTTTCTGACTCATAATCTACTTTTTCTGACATAGAATGTGACTTTTCTGGCCGAGAATCGACTTTTCTGACTCATAATCTACTTTTTCTGACATAGAATGTGACTTTTCTGGCCGAGAATCGACTTTTCTGACTCATAATCTACTTTTTCTGACATAGAATGTGACTTTTCTGGCCGAGAATCGAATTTTCTGACTCATAATATACTTTTTCTGACATAGAATGTGACTTTTCTGGCCGCGAATCGATTTTTCTGACTCATAATCTACTTTTTCTGACATAGAATGTGACTTTTCTGGCCGAGAATCGACTTTTCTGACTCATAATCTACTTTTTCTGACATAGAATGTGACTTTTCTGGCCGAGAATCGAATTTTCTGACTCATAATATACTTTTTCTGACATAGAATGTGACTTTTCTGACCCAGAATCGATTTTTCTGTTTCAGAATCTGCCATTTCTGAGTCAGAATGTGACTTTTCTGGCCGAGAATCGATTTTTCTGACTCATAATCTACTTTTTCTGACATAGAATGTGACTTTTCTGGCCGAGAATCGATTTTTCTGACTCATAATCTACTTTTTCTGACATAGAATGTGACTTTTCTGGCCGAGAATCGACTTTTCTGACTCATAATCTACTTTTTCTGACATAGAATGTGACTTTTCTGGCCGAGAATCGAATTTTCTGACTCATAATATACTTTTTCTGACATAGAATGTGACTTTTCTGACCCAGAATCGATTTTTCTGTTTCAGAATCTGCCATTTCTGAGTCAGAATGTGACTTTTCTGGCCGAGAATCGATTTTTCTGACTCATAATCTACTTTTTCTGACATAGAATGTGACTTTTCTGGCCGATAATCGAATTTTCTGACTCATAATATACTTTTTCTGACATAGAATGTGACTTTTCTGACCCAGAATCGATTTTTCTGTTTCAGAATCTGCTATTTCTGAGTCAGAATGTGACTTTTCTGGCCGAGAATCGATTTTTCTGTTTCAGAATCTGCCATTTCTGAGTCAGAATGTGACTTTTCTGGCCGAGAATCGATTTTTCTGACTCATAATCTACTTTTTCTGACATAGAATGTGACTTTTCTGGCCGAGAATCGATTTTTCTGTTTCAGAATCTGCTTTTTCTGAGTCAGAATGTGACTTTTCTGGCCGAGAATCGATTTTTCTGTTTCAGAATCTGCTATTTCTGAGTCAGAATGTGACTTTTCTGGCCGAGAATCGATTTTTCTGATTCATAATCTACTTTTTCTGACATGGAATGTGACTTTTCTGGCCGAGAATCGATTTTTCTGTTTCAGAATCTGCTTTTTCTGAATCAGAATTGTGACTTTTCTGACCCAGAATCGATTTTTCTGTTTCAGAATCTGCTTTTTCTGAATCAGATGTGACTTTTCTGGCCGAGAATCGATTTTTCTGACTCATAATCTGCTTTTTCTGACGCGATATTAACTTGAAGTGACCACAAAATCCACACACCCGGACGCACAAACCCCGAACCGAAAAACAGTAAGTCTCCAAAATTTAATTTTCATTAAATGCAAATTAATTTCAACCGTTATTGTTATTATTTAACCTACAAACGAATTTATTCAAGCAAGAAAAACACTCGAGTAGTAATTAAATTTCTCAAAAAAGCCCAATTAAATCGATCCCTCGCCAGATTTTCCGTTATCGGGCGCCCTGTATCAAATTAGGACGTCTCAGTTTTTTTGTTTTTTGGCGGAGTCGTGACTTGAGACAGTTAGGTCGCGCGGTCAGTTGTTCGTGTAATTTTCGGGTAATGACAGTCACTACTGACCGAAAAATCGCGCGTCACGTTGCGTCCGGAGCGTGGCGGATTCAAACAGGACCGACCTTCGAAAGTGAGCGAAACCGCTTCTTTTTTGGGCGAATTCCTAGCTAACTCCTTTTAACCTTCCGATAGTCGCATGCGGAGTCTCCCCTACTGACCACAAATATTTTCTTCATATTTTGTATTGATAAAATAATTAATCTTTTCTGAATATTTAAATATTTTATTAATAAGAATATACTGAAGAAAATATTTTAAGAAAAATATTTTAAGCAAAATATTTTATTAATTTGAATAAAATATATTGAAGAAAATATTTTTTCTACTTTGGTATCACAAGCGAGTTATTGTGAAACTGAAAGTAGTGTCACAAAGGAACTTTTCGTGAAACGCCTTTTGGTTTTTGTTTTTGATACTTATTACGTTGGTATTGCTGTAATAGCACGCTGGCCGGCGTCGGGCATCTCTACCGAGCTCCTGTCAAGGTCAAGCCAAGTGTACAACTTAATTCTTCCATGAATGTTTCACAAAAATATCAAACTCGAGATTTTAAATTTGAAGTTTTAGTTGACATATGACGCAAGACAAATACCAACACAACCAGTACCTAATCCTAAAAATCTCTAGAATATTTAGAAAGCACAATTTTCAAATTTTCTTGAAACTAAGAGCACCAAAGTAGAAAAAATAATATATTACACTCGTTTTATAAGACGTATTGACGCACTCATGACATTGGAGCACTCCTCGCTTCGCTCGTCGTGCCCCAAACTTATTCGCGCGACAATAGATCGTCTTATAAAACTTGTATAATAATATACTATTAAGGAATATATTTCAGTAATATGCGTGTTATATAAAAAGGTAGATGCCATAAACATTTTTTTTTAATATTCAAACAAAATATTGCTTTGCAGGGTATATTTTATTCAATATTATCTCAATTTCTGGAAAAGATATAAATAAATATTTCGTTTCAATTTTTTTTCTCAATGTTTGGAAAAAATATGAATTAATATATTCAAAAACCTCTCACGAAAAATGTGTATAAAATATTTATTTAAAAATATTTAAAAAATATTTGTGGTCACTAGGTCACTAGGCACGACTGTGTTTTTTTCATTTTGCAAGAAATTTTCCATTCTCTCAAACAGCCGTTTTCAGTACCTTCCTAATTTATTGTCTAAATGTTAGTGGAGCAATATCAGAGCTTCAGATACATTATTTTTGCTTCTTTTGCATATTGCGGAGTGAGACTCCGCAGCGACTATTGGCGTCTTAGGCGAATTTTTGTATACATTTTGACATTTTCGGTTTACAACAGCCCAAGGTAAATCTGTAATAATCATTTTCGATACAAGTTCACTGTCCAATAATTTTCAAAGTGTGTGGTTGCTTGCTTCAAGCACGAAGTCAAGTTGTGTGGAAAAGCTGCACAAAATGACAGCGTACGTTTTTTCATATTAAAAAAAAAAACATTAATTTATTGTAAATTTTGAAGTTTTTGACAAATCGTCAAGTTAATATTGGTTTGTTCAATATCCACTTTTTGGGGATATTGGGTTATAGATGTCGCAGACGGATTGTAGAATCCGCTACAATACAAACCGGCTAGCCGCATTATAAAACGGCTCGATTTTGTAAATCGGCTGGTTAACGTTTAGGCGGGTTGTAATACGGCTAAACGTTGGTCAGCCTTACTGTAACGACGTTTCGCGTTCTCCAATGCAACAAAATGACGGGTCGCCGATTTATAAAACGGCGAAAAGGGACTTTATATAAAGAAAACCTTTCCTTGTAGCTACGACAAATATAAAGTCATAACTATAAGAAAAAGGTTTAACTCGATATAAAAGGTTTTTTTTAATAAAATGTCTAACAATTCTTCCTTTATCAAACGGACAGAGTTATTCAGCGATTCATAAAGCACCTAAAATTTTCAGTCAAATTGTAAAAATTCTCTGTTCATTCTATATTTTACAATCTCCCCAATCATTTAGAAAACGACTGAATTTACAATTCGCCGCCGACATCTACAATATGGCTGATTGTCGCCCTACATTATACATAGTCAACATTCCGGCTAAACAATCTGCCTAAACGTTAATCAGCCGTTTTACAAAACAGAGCTGCTTTGTAAAGTGGCTAGCCGCTTCATATTGCGGCGGATTCTACAATACGGCTGCGACATGTACACCAAAGTTTAAGTTAAAGTTTGAGTTAAAATTAGCTTGTTTAATGTTCCACAAGAGAACCAGTAAAATAAAAAGTTTTCAGTATTTATTTTGTGTAATATCTAGTAAAATTATTAAAATTTTGCGTTATGGGTAGTATTCATTAAATTTTGAAATTTTTTCTTCTCAAAACTTTTTTTTTAATGTTTATGGCATAACAACTTAATAATACACTTGAAAAGGTTATAATTTATTACCAAATTTTAACTTCAAATTTCAAAAAAATATAGAATTTTCTTTTGCAGAGTCACACTCCGCAGCGACTACTAATGTCTCAAAAAAGGTGCGACTACTGGAAGGTTAATTCCGATTTTGTCTGTGCGAATCGGTAACGGTTGTTCGCCGCCAAATAAAAACCGATGTGGCTCGTCGCAATAAATTTTTGTTCTCCATTATGCGGTACCGATCAAAAACAGTACCGATTATAATTTACGAGTGACAGTTGTTGTTTTAACGGTGCTCGGGAATTTTTAACGGTCGGTATTGTCGAAGCGGTTTGTATTGTAGCTGATTCTACAATCCGTCTGCGACATCTATAACCCAATATCCCCAAAAAGTGAATATTGAATAAACCAAAATTAATTTGACGATTTGTCAAACAACTTCAAAATTTACAATAAATTAATGTTTTTTTTAACATGTAAAAACGTACGCTGCCATTTTGTGCAGTTTTTCCACACAATTTGGCTTCGTGCTTGAAGCAAGCAACCACACACTTTGAAAATTATTGGACAGTGAACTTGTATCGAAAATGATTATTACAGATTTACCTTGGGCTGTTGTAAACCGAAAATGTCAAAATGTATACAAAGATTTGCCTACGATGTCAATAGTCGCTGCGGAGTCTCACTCCGCAATATGCAAAAAAGGCAAAAATAATGCAGCTCTGATATTGCTCCACTAACATTCAGACAATAAATTAGGAAGGCACTGAAAACGGCCGTTTGAGAGAATGGGAAATTCAATCACAGTCGCCCTTTTCACTAACACATACTCGTTATAAACGACACGTTTCGCCAATTTAAAATAATGCCTTTGAATCAAGCTCAAGCTGAAGAACCGCCTGCAACGCGCGACCACGCTCGGGTCGCCTAACCTTAAACCTAGTTTTAACTGATTGACAGAAATTTTACCGGCCATTTCGGCACAGTGTGCGAAATAATCGCCCAGGGCGGAAAATGCCCCTCCGAGCGTCGACAGCCAGGACAGGGTGTGCTCCAATTCGCAGCATTCCCTCACCAAATGTTCCATTCTGCAATTCCTAAAAGAAGAAAATCAGTTTCGGGACTAATCAAATTGCAAAATTACCAATTATAATCGATGAGTTCGCTCCTGGCAGGAATTAAAACAAATCTAACTTAATGTTGATAATGAGAAATGAAGTTTTCGCGATACACTCCGCTTAAATGCAACTCCCGGATGATGTAATGCAGTTGAATACCATCGATATGGAGAAGAATAATTTTCTTCTGCTTCTTAAAATCGGTTTTGATTAAATCGGTTGCAATTACAACGAAAGTTGAATAGTTGGATCCGTTTTGAAAAATTTCCAGATGAATTTCATCCATGTTTGAGGTTAGATTCCTGTAAAAACCTCCACAAACAACTCGATTGGATCCATTAATAAATTTCGTAGGCAAAGTCGGTTAATTTTCGATTAATTATCACAATTTTTTAATTATAAATGTAATAAACATTACAACCTGACATTTGGTAAATATAACCTAAAAAATCTGTGATGTATGTTAATCACAGATACTTATGGCGGTTTACGGCCAAATTCAACTTTATTCTCTTATGGGGGTTCTAATGTAACGTATAGGCAAAATAACTCCCTTATTTTAACGAGCTGTCTCAAACTGATTCACAAATTAATCAAACAACTTGACGGGTTTCTTGCCCATTCACTAAATTCGTCAATCACAATGTCAACATTAAAAATTGGATTTACAAGCAGATTTGCGCGAGCGTGATTTCGAATTTTTGTCAACAAAAATAGCATAGGGAAAAATATTTCAGTTAATTTATATAAAATACCAAATAAACGAAATAAACATCAAAGTCAAAATATGAAGAAAAAAAATTAAGGATTACACATTGCTTACAGAAAATAACGAAAACTCAAACAAAAATGTCAACTAATATTTACATTTATTTCACTAATTTTAATTTCTCATAAGAAATTGGGATTTTAAAAAACATAAAATATCCACTGAACGGTGGCTAAGTCTTGTTCTTATTTTGGACACAATATTGCCTGAAATTGAGAATACTCGTTCGCTAGCTACTGAGCTTGGTTTTATAGTTTTCAGGGCATCAAATAACAAATCTAAGTTTTTGATTCGTTTTTATTCGTTGCCTCAAATAATAAAAATTCAGCTTTCAGTGTCTTTGGATTTATAAGTTTTTTTTTCTTCGAAATTGACACTTTATCGACTTAGGTCCGGACAAATTCTCACCGTAATTTAATTCTCCACAATTCGCGTATTCACATCATTAGATTGCTTCATTAGTTTCAATTTTACAAGCAAGAAACTTAAAAAAACGCGATTTTTTGTTGAAAATTGTTCAAAACAAATTAAAAGTTATGATTCTCGTGTTGAAAATTATGCAGAATTAATCTACTAACTGTCTTCGACAAAAGCACACAGTATTTATGTTAAATAATGACATTTATTTTGCTCTGTTGCCCAAGGACGAAGCAGTTGTTCACTCGGGCGCATTCGGTTAAAATCCCGATGACGTAATACAACTTAAACGCCAATATGACGGGTTTCTTTCGCTTCATTTTGAAGAACATTTTTTGGTAAATTGAGTTATTGGTGGAAAAACGCTGCACGACACATGCCGAATGCCCATACTAGAAGGAAGTTTCAAATTTCGCCACAATAAGTTTGTAGATGGCATTTTGCTTTATTAAAAATGTGATTTAATAATAAAAAAAGTTTTGTTTTTACATGTTTTTAGCGTTTTTTGTGCGCACTCTTCAATTGTTTAAGTCGAAAGGAACATCGAGAACGAGATTCGAAAGGTGTAAAATTAGGTGTTGTTTCGGATTTATTCAGATTTTTCAATTTTTTTTTCAATTTTTTTTTAAATTTATTTTTTGAAATTGACACGTTATCGACTTAGGTCCGGTCAAATTCTTCTCGTAATTTAATTCTCTACAATTCGTCTATTGACATAATTAACCCGTAACCGGTGAGGTGGAGTCAGGGAGACTCCTGGAAATTTTAAAACCGTCATTACTTTCGATTTGTTTATTTGTCGCCCGTGACCTTTTATATACCTTCCTCAAAGTGCGTTTTATTTATTGTGCTACAGTCGACAGAGTGCCGTTCTGAGTGTAAAACCCTTTTTTTACAAGTCGGAGTCTCTGAGACTCCACCTCACCAATTATGAAAGTTTTTTAGTTGATAATCTGCTATAAATTTGTTACTAGTTACAATAATGGGGTAACTTCATTATCAATAATAATAATAAAATATGCAGGAAATGTCTGCAAAGATACGAATAATGTCCTATTCCTTATATGCTATTTTGTTTTTTACTTTCTATAATTTATAGTTGTTTATTTTATGTTCACACTTTTTAGGAATTATTGTTTATTTGTATTGTTATGTTTTTATATATAATTTAATTTAGAAAGAGATTATTCAAGAAGTATTATTATACCAATAAGTTTTTTAATTTTTATTTTTTAAATTTTTATTAATTTTTCATTTTTTTCGTAATTTTTTAGTATTGCTATATTTTTTTAGTATTTCACTTTATTTTCATTACATTATAATTGATAACTTATCATTTTCTTAGAAGTTAGGTAAAACAACTAATGCGCCGTTACCCAAGTTTACACCATGCCAGAATTTTTATCAATAGATACTGTTTGGACCAAATGTTTTTGTCTTCTATTGCACTCAATGGCAAATCGAGATGTTAAAGTAGAAGAACTAAAATATAGTGGACTGTATATAAATATTCGAAAATAAAAGGTTACTCAATGAACTTTCGACTGCACTCAATGGCAGAAAATTATGCAATATTTATTATTCTAACAAAAACTAAACATATCACTTTGGATACAAAAAAAAGATAAGAAAGTGACTTGATAATATAAAAAGTCGTTAACAGATACATTTGTCTATTTCTTTGTAATAATTATTCATCAACATTCTTTTATTTCACAATGATATAGTACTTTCCAAAGAACAAAATAGTTTTTATTCAGTGAATTAAATACCAAAGGTCTACCAGAATTTAATTAACTTGCACCATTTTGTATTTTTTTTTTCTGCAAACTACAAAACTATTTTTGAGGATGAAATTAAATTTTTACTATAAATTTATAATGTCTTTTATTCCTAAAATGTACCAAATTTGGTTCAATACACGATTTCGACTTTCAATATTTGAGATTAAAAAAGGAGCCTGTGTGACTCCATCCAGCTCACCCGTTATGTGACAAAAGTTCCACCTCACCAGTTACGGGTTAAAGCTTATTATGTTAAAACTTATCTCCAAACATAGTTTGGAAAGAAGGTGTAATAATGATTTGTATTTTTTTTAGAGATGTTACAAAAAGGTGACAATTTTCATATCAAATTTAAATTAAATTGTTAAATTTAATAAAAATAATGCATATTAAATATAGTTGTGTTTTATTGTAGAGAAAGAGCGCAGTTCCAATATATAAATTTAGATTCTAACATAAAATAATGTTTTTCAATAGTTCAACTATAAAAACTCACCGTCTCTAAGACGGGCGCTACATTGTTTCCAAAGTTATAATTTTGTTTCGGAAAAGCGGTCTTACCAAAAATAATAGAGAACCACATAAAAATATTGAAGAAATAAAATATTAAAGTATATTATTTTTGTCTTACCGCCGCACGTCCCACCACTCTTTTGTAAATAACAGAGCCCGGCGGACTGTCGGTATGCGATTGTCAAAGAAAAATTCATTTTTCCATTTCGGCCGTTATTATCTGACAAAATTCAAAAATAAAAAAAGTTTTGTCATTAAGAAATCGGTGTTAACCGGTGTCACCGTTGGGCCGATTTTTTGTAATTTTTTTAATAACAATATAAAATACAGTATCTTTTTTACTAAAACAAAAATTAAAAAACTAAAACGTTGGCGCAAATTCAAACAATATTTTAAGACATATACACTTTAGAATTTGAAAATCGGTTGCACCGTCTCTTCAGAAATCGCTCAATACTTTTCCAATATTTGAATCTCCCTCGCACACTTGGTCGTCTCACTAACGAACAACTTGAAGGTATGCGAATTTGACCGGTTTCTTTCCCTTTCGCTTTATTTTTATGGAACCCATTCAATAAGGGCGAAAATCGCTTACTTGATCAGACAGTGACGTCATATCATATCATTATGTATGTTTGGTTGTAAATGTCAAGATTATTATTATAGTTTTATAATTATTATTAAAAATGAATAGATTTAATTAATTAGCAGTTACTATTTAAGTTGAAGTTATTAAACCCCATGAAATGGATAGTATTTTCAGTTCCGACCTAACCTCACTTTTATAGTTAATTGTGGGGAAAATCCAACAAAATTGGTTAAGATGACCGACAATCATTTTATGTACATCCACCAGTTGCCCCACACAGAACGGAAAGAATTGTGTCGAATCCTCGACCAAAACGACAAATGGGAAACATATGCAATACGATGTAGCGACCATCCAGGTGAGAACTCACAAAACACAAAATCGAGAATTGAATGAATTTTTCTAGTTGCTTCGGTGCGAAATTTTGAGGGGGAACTCCCCGACCGAGAAGCTGTTGACGTTGTGGAGCCACCAGAACCACACGGTGCTCGAGCTGTTCTTTTTGCACTATCAGGCCATGACCGTGATAAAATCGTTCGTCGACCCCAAGTACCACCGATACACCGATACTCACGGGAAGCACAACATAAACAATTTGATTAGGAATCTGGCGAATAAGAACCAAGAGCACAAGTCGGTTCATATCCCGCCGGAGAATTTCAGAAATCTCCTTCGCCTTTGGTACGTTGTGAATTTGTTGTTGACTTTTTGCTTGTTCGTATTTTTGAGTTGTCAGGCAAATTATGTTGAATCTGTGATTTATTCAGATTTTAAAATTTTTTATTAGAAAAATTGTAGTTTTGACTTATTCAAATTTTAGACTTTATTTTGTTATTTATTAGAAAAATTGAATTTGTGATTTGCTTTAACTATTTTTTTCTTATTAGAGATATTGAAATATTTTGGATTTATTCAGATTTCTTATATTTAATTTATTCAAATATTTTATTTATTAGAAAAATTGTTTATCTTTCACTTATTCAAATTTTAGACTTCATTTGCTCACATTTTTTATTTATTTATTCAAAATTTTTAAATTCACTTTATTCAAATTTTGAACTTTATTTATTCTAATTTTCGATTTATTAGAAAAATTAGGTGTTGTTTCGGATTTATCCCGATTTTTCAATTTTATTTGATGAATTCGTGATGGGAGTATTATATGGTGTGCTACAAACTAAACCTTATTTCGTTCAAGTTTGCGCATATGACGCTGTCTGAACAGCGAACATTAATCAGTGGGGGGCGAAGCAAAGAAATTTGAACGGTCGTTCCAAATAAAAATTTGAATTCTTTCTTTCGAAACATAATAATTTAAAAAACATAAATGTAATGTAACATTATGTTCTAAAACAAGGATTCCCATCCTTTTTAGGACTATCGTCCCCTTTAATTTAAAATGTTTTGGATTAAAATTTCATAGGTTCAAATTGTTTATAGTCCAGTCATTTTAGATTCATTTTCTAAAAAATTCCAAGTGAAGGTTTTCCTTCGCGATTTTCTTTGCATCGCTATAAGAAACACTGTGTAAAAAGTCCGTTGAAAAATCGTGTCCGCCAAATAAATTATTTAAGGTCGAAGGCTGCGAAAATCAGTTTTTCTCAATTATCGCGTGAAATATTGGTTTTACGTGAATTTTTATCGACTTAGGTCCGATAAAAAAAAAATATTTCAATTTTGTTTCGAAAATGACACTTTATCGACTTAGGTCCGGACAAATTCTCATCGTAATTTAATTCTCTACAATTCGCGTATTCACATCATTAGATTGCTTCATTAGTTTCAATTTTACAAGCAAGAAACTTAAAAAAACGCGATTTTTTGTTGAAAATTTTTCAAAACAAATTAAAAATTATGCAAAATTAATCTAACTAACTGTCTTCGACAAAATCGTACAGTATTTATGTTAAATAATGACATTTATTTTGCTCTGTTGCCCAAGGACGAAGCAGGTGTGTTCACTCGGGCGAACTCGTCGCCCGCCCGATGACGTAATACAACTTGAAAGCCAATATGACGGGTTTCTTTCCCATTCCCTGCATTTTGAAGAATACCGTTGTACGGTACATTTTTTGGTAAATTGAGTTATTGGCAAAACAAAAAAGAAATGACCTTGTCTTATTCAAATAATCTCTTAATTAAAAGAAAACATTTGCCTAATTATGAAAAACGCGGCACGGGGGCTTTAAACAAGCTGAATTACCATTTGGTGAAATTGTTTATTTTATCAGGTCGTTGCACCATTGACTCAGTTGAAATCCAAAAATTGAAGGCCAGAAAAAATTATTTGAATCTTTGGCGGATTTTTAAAACTAGTCACTTTGATAATAGATGATCCCACAAGCAAGAATGAGTTAAAAAAATCATAACCAATTAACTGGTAAGGATTTTAGCCTGTAATTTGGTGAGGATGTAAAACATACTTCTGAAAAGTGAAATCCAAAAATTGAAAGTCAGAAAGAATTATTTGAATTTTTGGCGGATTTGTAAAATTAAATAATCATCCCATTGTATTTCCGATTCGGATTTAATCAACTGTTTTTGCCGTATTAACAATTATAATAATCAATTGTTTCGTTGCCTATTTGATTTTGGTAGTCAACTGTAATAAAAATTGCTTGTAACTTTCAGATATTTAATTCAATGGTATTGATGTATTAAGACTTTTAAATTCAGAATTCAATATTCCTTCAAAATATGTATAACTGTCCCTTTAAAAAATTGTAAATTGTTGCAAATAAATCATATTATTAAATTTGAAGTATTTAAACAAATTATAAACATAACCTAATTTTCCAGACATAAATAAACCAAGCATTGTGCCAAGTTACACCTTACGTTTTGCTAGAATTTGAAACTAAGAAAAAACACCCGATATCACTTTCTTAATGTCTAATGAAACCGTCACGTTTTTCCAAGAATTACTTGATAAAATGAAAATTACATTGAAAACTGTTTTTGCCACATTAACAATTAAAATAATCAATTGTTTCGTTGCCTACTTGATTTTTCTAGTTAATTGTAATAAAAATTGCTGGTAATTTTCAGATATTTAATTCAATGGTATTGATGTATCAAGACTTTTTAATTCAGAATTCAATATTCGTTCAAAATATGTATAACTGTCTCTTTAAAAAAATTGTAAATTGTTACAAATAAATCATATTATTAAATTTGAAGTATTTAAACAAATTATATACATAACCTAATTTTCCAGACATAAATAAACAAAACAATGTGTCAAGTTACGCCTTATGTTTTGCTCGAATTTGAAATTAAGAAAAACATCCGGTATCACTTTCTTAATGTCTAATAAAACCGTCGCGTTTTTGCAAGAATCGCTTAATAAAATGAAAACAACATTGGAAACTGTTTTTGCCGCATTAACAATTATAATAATCAATTGTTTCGTTGCCTACTTGATTTTTGTAGTTAACTGTAATAAAAATTGCTGGTAATTTTCAGATATTTAATTCAATGGTATTGATGTATCAAGACTTTTTAATTCAGAATTCAATATTCCTTCACAATATGTATAACTGTCCCTTTAAAAAAAATGTAAATTGTTGCAAATAAATCATATTATTAAATTTGAAGTATTTAAACAAATTATGAACATAATTTTACAATTTCTTTATAATGACCAAAACAGGAACTTATCATAAAACTTTGTACTGTTTTGGCTAGTTCCGCCGGATTATTTTCAGCACAGACAACAATCTTTTGCGCTTTAAAAGTTTGACATTTATTTACATAAATTTCATCAAGTAATAATGAAACATTCGATTCTCTGGATGTAAGATTTTTTGATATGTGTGATAAATAATTAAATACAACTGGCGACTGTGAAAAAATCATAAATGCAAACGTTATATAGTCTTTCGCTTAGATAATAACAAATTTAATTGAGTATCAATTAGCTCTAGTAAATTTTTATGCTTTGGAAGCGCTTCTTCTTCAATAAACTCTGTGCTTTTTTTCACAAATGTACTTACCTTACTTAGATAGTATTCAAAACATTCTTGTTCCATGTTTGGTGAAAGTGTTTGATGCATACTGCAGAATGACGGGAGGGATTCCAATTAGCCTTGGGGATAGCTCGCATCCATATTTGCTTTTTTCATTCATCCTTCGGAAATGCAAATGTTTTCACCGCCTTACTTTGTTTCAAAGTGCTATCGTAATTCAATTTGCACCCTGGGACTGCCTACACACCGGCTTGGCATCTAAAAAATATTACAAGGAAATATTATTATTATTTATTATGCACAGATAATAATTGTCTTTGGCAAACATTTTGTTGAAGACTTACACAACAATTTGAATTGATTAATATTTTTGTACGTTCTCGTGAAGTTGAGTATTAAGCGTTTAAGTTAATAATTTTTTTTAAAATAGAAAATTAATAATTTTTTAGAATTACGTCAATTAAAATTGTAGAAGAGATGCTGTAGTTTACATTGGCAAAAACAAAATTCAGAAATATTGAAAAATAAAGGCTGTAAGTAGAACAAATCCAGAAATACCTTAAAATCGACAACGGTCGGCTTCCCTTTCCGTAAGCGATTTTGACCGAACAAGTTTTCGCCGCACATGTGCTTTAAAATCACAACTTTAAACGCGATATAGACTGGCTTCTTGCCCCCATGTTACATGCGGGACATTAGTGTGACGTAGGCGCGGCCATTTTATTGTCATAGGTCAAGGTGCGTTATCAAAACAAATTTAGTTTAACACGTGAAATTTGCGAAATAGTGATATATTTTAAGGGGAAAAAACACCAAAAACGGCAAGAATTCACTAAATGTGGTCCATAGAAGCGTTCATTCATGAAAAATGAGTAATCATAACTGAAATATGGGTGTTATTCTAACTAAATGTAACATAACCTCATAATTGCCGCTTGTTGTAAATTTCTGATCAAAGTCGTATTACATAGATATTTGTTTCAGTAAATTTAAACGACCTAAGTTATTACTACTGGCTTGTGCCTTACCTAATCAAAGTTTCTGTGAATTTAAATGTGTAAGGCTATAGGTACTATGCATATGATGCTGTGTGTGAGTGAGTGTGAGGGGCCAAGTGATTTGCCACCACATGGCTGCTCTCTGCATCTATGCGTACCGCAACGTAAGTGTGACTCGTTGACTGTAATGTTTACAAGCCGGAACCCAGCACATAACCGTAATGGATTGGGTCGTTTAAATTTACTGAAACAAACATTAAAACAAAGCTTTTCAAATTTTGAATTTTGAATTTGAATTTTGGTATTCTTAGGTTAATCAGTATCGAAATCAACTTGGGTTAAATGTTGTTGGAAGTCATGCCCCCCAATCTGTTGAAACATTTGATGAATTTAATATTGACGCTGATCTTATTGAAAATATTAAAAAATGTGGATATGTTTAACCAACTATAATACAACAAGCATTACCAGTAATGTTAGAGGTATTACAATTAAATTAAATTAGGAATATGGTTGCAACTTAAGAATGTTGACATCTGTATAAAAATATTTGTTGCTAAATCACTTATGCTTTCAAACTCTGTTTAACTAGAGATAGAAATAATTTAATTAATATTTGATGTGATTCCTAATCTGTAGTGAATGTAAATTGTATTCATTATACTATTGCAGGGGCGACAAATATTGGCTTGTGCGGTCACAGGATCTGGTAATTAAGCTGCTTTTTTGTTACCAATTATCAGTGATTTAATAGGACCAAAGAAAGAAGGATTTAGAGCTGTTATCATATGTCCTACATGAGCATTAGCAAAACAAACACAGGAAATCGTGAATTTTCAGTGCACATTGTAAGCAACATTAATAGAGCTATTAATCGGTATGGTCTGAAAAGCTCGAAAAAAATTTGGTAAGAGTTTTAATTACTAAACAAAAATTTTGAATCTAATTATTTTATTTTATGTAGCTATTCTAGTGACTGCTCCAAAAAGATTGTGTTTTTTTGGTTGAATCAAGACTCTGCAACAGCCATCTCTTTAGTCGAGTAAGTATTCTTTCATTTTTTAGTCAGTTTTGAATAATTGCACTCAAGTGTTTAAAAAGTTTTAATATAGCACATTAGAAAATCTTTTTTCTTTTACGTCTCATTTTAATTCTGATCTTTTTTTATCTTTTTGTATGTCAAAGCAAATGAAGTGAAACTTCGATAACTCCAGGTTTTCTTTACTTCTATAAAATTTTCCTTATTTTCTCCAGATAACTTTTTAAACACCTTATCAAGCACATTTTTATCATATTTTAAAAAATGTCTTAAAATCAGCTCAAACCAATAATCTAATGTTAAGCTAGAATTGCATTTATAATTCAAATTCTGATAAGAAACAAAAAATCACACTTTTCGGTACTGTGTATAGTAAAAGCATTATTAGATCTGGCTTTTTTTTTGTTCTGCATGTATTCAATATAATAACAGTTTAATAATATACAAATAATGTTTCGCTGGGGTTTCTGTATTTTGAAGTTTTCCTAACTCAAAACTGTTAGACGGTCCCTTAATTCGACTCTATTCATTTAAGTTTACTATCTTAATTTTATGATTGACTGAATAATTTGTTAATATTTTGATAGGGTACAATGGTGGGTCATAGATGGAAGCTGACAAATTATTTGAATTATTAATGAAATTAGAGCGAGACGATTTAACAATGAGTGGGCATTTATGATCATATGAAGGACGCAATGAAGAATAAAGAATTGTAAAATTTTATGTTCCAGTTATTCAGATTGATTTAATTAGTTTGTTAATTTTTTTTCAGGTTCAGGTAAATCCTATACGATGATGGGCACGCAGGACAAAAAGGGCACAATACCAAGACTCTGCGATATATTATTTGATCTCATTGCAAAGCAAAAAAGTTACAAACTTACATACAAGGTGGAAGTTAACTACATGGAAATATACAATGAGAAGGTAAAAATTGAATTTTCATCTTGCAGGAAGTAACGTCTTGAAATTTGCCAAAAAGAAGTGAGATCTGCCAGTAATGCGTTGGAACCTGCCTGCGGTCACAAATGGGCTTCAAATTATAAGAGGCGGCAAAAGGATATTTTCAAAACCAAGATTCATCCCAAGCTTGAAAAAATGATTAACTTGTAAGTATTTTAGTATGTAGTATATTCATAGTAGTATTCCTTGAATTTTATAATTTGTAATTTTAAATTAGTGATGTATTAGTAGTGCATTTTAGCATGCAGTAGTATTCCTTGACGTTTATAAATTAAATCATGACAAATATAATTAAGGTTTCCAAATCTCATTTTCTATTCACCAAGAACTGATTCCTGGTATAATTAAGATGCTAATAATAATGCACAAGCAAAAACTTTTATGAAAATTATTTTATTGATTGCAAGTGGAAATTTTACATTTACCAAAAACTAGCGCTTTCTACAACTCGATTTAATTTCCAGCTAGCTTCCATTCAGTCTTGATTAAATAAAAACAAAACTGGTTAGATAGAAATATTATTTCATATTAATACACTGCATATTAGTTCTTAAAAGTATGCAACTATTCAGAAGAAAACAATTTTTGCAGTTGTTATTTCAAATTTTCTTCTTAAATTTGAGTTTTTGAAGATGTCCGATCGTGGTTCATTTAAAATTTGAACTATTTGAAACTGATTTGAGAGGGCGCTTACAATTTTAAGTATAAAAACAGCGCTCTATAGATGTAGCCATGCTAGATATATTTAGTAGTTGTAGCAAATGATTATTAATAGGATCCTGATCTAAAATGTGTGAAGCAATATCTGGAAAAATTTTGTTAACATCAATTTGATTTTTAACCGAATAATTTTTTTTTTTATTATTTATTAGAGAAATTGTTTAACTTTTACTTATTCAAATTTTAGACTTCATTTGTTCACATTTTTTATTTATTTATTCAAAATTTTTAAATTCACTTTTCAAATTTTGAACTTTATTTATTCTCATTTTCGATTTATTAGAAAAATTAGGTGTTGTTTCGGATTTATTCAGATTTTTAAAGTTTTTTTATTCAAATTTTTTTATTAGAAAAAATCGTCGTGGGAGTATTATAATATGGTGTGCTACAAACTAAACCTTATTTCGTTGAAGTTTGCGCATATGACGTCAGACACGGAACAAATATCATTGATGATCATTGGGTGAAGCAAGGAAATTTGAACGATCGTTCGAAATAAAAATTTGAATTCTTTATTTCGAAACATAATAATTTAAAAACCATCAATGTAATGAAACATTATGTTCTAGAACAAGGATTCCCATCCTCTTTAGTTTAAAATGTTTTGGATTAAAATTTCATAGGTTCAAATTGTTTATAGTCCAGTCATTTTAGTATTCATCTTCTAAAAAATTCCAAGTGAAGATTTTCCTACGCGATTTTCTTTGCATCGCTATAAGAAACACTCTGTAAAAAGTCCGTTGAAAAATCGTGCCGCCATAGAAATTATTGAAGGTCGAAGGCTGCGAAAATCAGTTTTTCTCAAATATCTCGTGAACTATTGGTTTTACGTGAATTTCAGTTATTACAAAATTTGTTTACTATCACATTCTCCACAAAAAAGGTTCTATACAAAAAGAAGGGTGGACTCTTAAGAGTCGGTTTTCCTAGGTAAAAAAAAAGATGGTTGCATTATGCAAATACAAATAGAAAGTTGTACAGTGTAAATCGTACTTTTGACGTCACTGAAACCTTATCTGTAGCAGTATTTAACAAAAACTGAACATTGTGATGTTGCTGAAATATCGGTGCTAGAATCAAAAGCCAAACTAAATAATGTTCAATTTTTCAGATCTTCTATGATGCGATCAAAAAGATGTTTGGCTATATCTTCAATTCGTCTAACGAATCAGAGAATCAGAGAGCTGCAGCCACTGACATTACATTTTGTTCCTGTTGCAATGATTTCTCGAAAAAAGTGAACTTTTGACATCTTATTAAAGAGCCGGGAGGAAAAGTGTCATTAAATGATTTATGTTTTGTGGTGTAATGACGAACAATGTTATATTTTTTTAATATGTTACTTTCACTTTCAAATTAAACATGTTGCCGAAAGAAGTTTATTTGCAACAACAAAATAAGTAATCTTTTTCCCAATTGTCTTGAAACACTCTATTTTCATCACTTATTTTTCGTTTTGATGCTGAAGACGCGCCTGCCATTATGCACAGATAATGTAACATTTACTTAACTAAACACTAATCAAATTTAACGAACAAAAACTAAAAACATTACCATGCTAGCGAGTGGCCGGGAACGCCTGGATTGGGGAGGTTGGGGGATTAAGTTCGTACCTACCGATGAATGTTCTCGCGCATCCTCGCTCAAGATTTTAAAATACTTAAGAAACCCTAAGTACCTTCCTAATAATAGCGTTTCGGGCCGCACAGAAAAGCTTGGCGGGACTTGACTTGACTGAGAACAAAATTTTATTTTTTTTTAAATTGAACATTGTATGTTAAATTTTAACATAAAGACGCGGTATTAAAACAAAACGAATTAAATAATATTAAATGAGCAGATTTACACAAATAATGATGCAATTTTTAAGTTGTTATGCAAGGTTAAATAACTTCAAGGCAAAAAATAAAACGAATTCCATAAAAAGTTTTTTAAATGTTCGACGTGAAATTAGGATTAGTATGCGATGATTGCTGAAACTGAAATGATTATGGTTTTTTAAAATGTGTTTTTAAACTGTTTTTAATAATATGTATTTTGTTTAAATTGTGTGACACACTTTATAATATAAAGTGTATAATTTAATAAAATTTTGTGTGGATATAAGGAAAAAATGAAAAGTGTAAGTAATAATAAAATTTAATTCTAACAGTTAATCACTGATTAGAGTGATATAATAATTATTAGAGGGATATAACAAATTTTATCCCTTTCCGGGATTAAATTGTGATTTTATCTCTGTTCTCCGACGACTGAAGTGGCATATTTAATCTCAAGGAGTGAAATAAGTTTAATTTTTGATCAGAGTGATATAATAAATTGAATCCCTCTGCTTTATGACCTTTTGTAGATCAAATTAAGTTTGTTCAGGCAATGAACTTCCACCCTCGGGATTAAATGACTAACTTTTGTCCGCATACTATTTCGCACCTCGGCTGCAAGAGTGGCACAACTCAAAATAACAAGTTTAGTGTAAATTGAAAAAGTAATCGATTTTTTTCCGTCAAAATCCACAATTTTCTTCTGTTTAA
The DNA here is from genome assembly GCA_949768715.1 of Dascillus cervinus. Lineage (NCBI taxonomy): Eukaryota > Metazoa > Arthropoda > Insecta > Coleoptera > Dascillidae > Dascillus > Dascillus cervinus. The sequence goes on from OX458318.1 coordinate 32,920,737, forward strand.
ATTCGGTACAAAATTGTTTAGGTTACCATACCGGGCTTTTACTTTAACATTGAACAAAAAAAACAATTTTTGTCACTCAGTTAATGTTTTGCAATCAAGCATACTCTACACGTCAATTTACTTTAGGTTATGTGTTATTAAATTGTAATGGCCAGACGTTAATAGTTATTTAACCAACAAGTGCGTTAATGAGAGCGATTAATAATCGAGACAGTTAATATTGTTGAGATTATTAATCGCCGATTAACGCAAAAGTTGGTTACAATATTTTTCCGTTGATCGAATCTTACGAAATTGAAGGAAAATGTAATTTCTTTCCGTGACAAAAATTCTAATAGATATTCGAATCAAGCATGTCAAACATTTAAAATGAATATACAGTGCTTTCGTAAAGTAAGGAATAAAATCGATGAAACATTTTAGAAGACTTTTCACAAACAATCCTCGGACCCGTCAACTTTAATTTTTAAAACTGCATCTTTTTTAATATTCATAATTTTACGATCGTCTTTTGTTTTCGCACTATGACGTCATCGACAATTTTTTGAAATGGCACCTCGCATTTTTTTTTCACGAATTTGGATTCAGCACAGTTTTCTGGGTACAAAAATATCAAATTCGTATGATCTTGAATAGGAAAGTTTTCGAAATAATCAGTTCTAAAGTTTTAAAAATGTATGATAAAATTATGAGAGTAAACCATTAACAATATCATCAAGGAAGCGCTGGGAACAAAAGATGTTTTTGACATCAACAAAATGTATTGGGAAAACACCTGAATCCGTCACATTTTATTTTTAGTAGCGTATTTTTTAAACTAGGATTAGTACAAACTCAATGATTACAAAAAAAAATAAAGAAAACGGTTTAGCTATCTCAAAATACTAATTTTAAGTAATGATTAAATTAAAAAAACAACTAATTTTTTTTTTCCGAGTTATGTTAGAATCCACATTTTCATAAAGTATGCTCAGCTAAAATTTTTTGTTTTCAAATGATTACAACAAGCGTTGAATCTTAAGAGCCGGTTATCCTAGGTAAACACATGCAGTGCACATATTCATAAAGTGCTCAGGTCTTTTTTTTTTTAACTTATGTTAGGATCTACATTTTCATAAAGGAAAAAAAATTTTCATTTTTTTGTTTTCAAATGACTACAACAAGGGTTGAATCGTAAAAGTCAGTTTTCCTAAGTAAAACCATTTTCATAAAGTGTGCTGAGGTCAATTTTTTTTAAATTTTTTTTAAATTTTTTTTCCGATTTATGTTAAAATCAGAATCCACATAAAGTGTGGTCAGGTCAAATTTTTTAAAATTTTTTTTTTCGATTTATGTTAAAATCAGAATCGACATTCTCATAAAGTGTGCTGAGGTCAATTTTTTTAAAATTTTACACAGAAGGAAAACGGTTGAAATACCTAAAAAAATGTCTTAAGACGAGGTTGCATAGCGAGCGTACAAAGATAAATTTTGAAAAAACAATAGAGATAATAGGAGAAAACAGTTTCCTGTTGGAGACATGCAACTGAGATTATGAAAAACAAAGTATTGTCATAGATAATGAAAAAGTTGAGAATGAATCATTCAAACCTTCATTTTTAAAATATAATTTTTTATACACCTACCGTTTGAAACGAGCGGCAATCGATTAACATGAAATCATCGAGGCTATTTTCTGTTTATCGAAAAGATATAGTAATCACATGTTTAACACGCCGTCTTCGCGTGACCATTTGTACTGTTACCGCTAAAAACCCGACGTACACTGCTCAGGGTAGATCGGTTGTATGCGAAAAATTATAATTTAAATCGGTTTACTTTAGCTACGAATAAGTAATCAACTTCCGTAATTTGGTTGCTAGACAAATTATTATAATACAAAACGTATGCAAGCATTTCTTTTAACTAAAGCAAGAAATTCATTTAAGAGTCGGTTCGCCTAGGTGAAAGCTCAGTTACTAGGATAACTTTTCCTGCCGGAAACGATGGAACAAGAATCAGTTGAATTGCTTCAGTATTAAAGAAGCTACGGCCATTTCGTCCACTTTTAGGTCTTCATTGTTGACGCTTAATTCTCTATCTCTGGCAATCTTAGAGCAAATCGATTTTTAATTGCACCATAATGTTCCTCGCAAAAAACTACATAAGTTTTCATGTTTATACGACGCTCTAAGCAAGAAAGCAAAAAAAAGGTTTTCCTTGGGTTGGCTTTTTGATTCACTTTTAGCGTACAAAGATAAATTTTGAAAAAACAATACTAGAACTAATAGGAGAAAACAGTTTTCTGTTAGAGACATGAAAGTGGGTTATGAAAAACAAGTATTGTCAAAAATCCAATTACAATACGAAATGTCTGGAAGGATTTCTTTTAACTGGAGCAGGAAATTCATTTAAGAGTCGGTTCGCCTAGGTGAAAGCTCAGTTACTAGGATAACTTTTCCTGCCGGAAACGATGGAACAAGAATCAGTTGAATTGCTTCAGTATTAAAGAAGCTACGGCCATTTCGTCCACTTTTAGGTCTTCATTGTTGACGCTTAATTCTCTATCTCTGGCAATCTTAGAGCAAATCGATTTTTAATTGCACCATAATGTTCCTCGCAAAAAACTACATAAGTTTTCATGTTTATACGACGCTCTAAGCAAGAAAGCAAAAAAAAGGTTTTCCTTGGGTTGGCTTTTTTATTCACTTTTAGCGTACAAAGATAAATTTTGAAAAAACAATACTAGAACTAATAGGAGAAAACAGTTTTCTGTTAGAGACATGAAAGTGGGTTATGAAAAACAAGTATTGTCAAAAATCCAATTACAATACGAAATGTCTGGAAGGATTTCTTTTAACTGGAGCAGGAAATTCATTTAAGAGTCGGTTCGCCTAGGTGAAAGCTCAGTTACTAGGATAACTTTTCCTGCCGGAAACGATGGAACAAGAATCAGTTGAATTGCTTCAGTATTAAAGAAGCTACGGCCATTTCGTCCACTTTTAGGTCTTCATTGTTGACGCTTAATTCTCTATCTCTGGCAATCTTAGAGCAAATCGATTTTTAATTGCACCATAATGTTCCTCGCAAAAAACTACATAAGTTTTCATGTTTATACGACGCTCTAAGCAAGAAAGCAAAAAAAAGGTTTTCCTTGGGTTGGCTTTTTTATTCACTTTTAGCGTACAAAGATAAATTTTGAAAAAACAATACTAGAACTAATAGGAGAAAACAGTTTTCTGTTAGAGACATGAAAGTGGGTTATGAAAAACAAGTATTGTCAAAAATCCAATTACAATACGAAATGTCTGGAAGGATTTCTTTTAACTAGAGCAGGAAATTCATTTAAGAGTCGGTTCGCCTAGGTGAAAGCTCAGTTACTAGGATAACTTTTCCTGCCGGAAACGATGGAACAAGAATCAGTTGAATTGCTTCAGTATTAAAGAAGCTACGGCCATTTCGTCCACTTTTAGGTCTTCATTGTTGACGCTTAATTCTCTATCTCTGGCAATCTTAGAGCAAATCGATTTTTAATTGCACCATAATGTTCCTCGCAAAAAACTACATAAGTTTTCATGTTTATACGACGCTCTAAGCAAGAAAGCAAAAAAAAAGGTTTTCCTTGGGTTGGCTTTTTTATTCACTTTTAGCGTACAAAGATAAATTTCGAAAAAACAATACTAGAACTAATAGTAGAAAACAGTTTTCTGTTAGAGACATGAAAGTGGGTTATGAAAAACAAGTATTGTCAAAAATCCAATTACAATACGAAATGTCTGGAAGGATTTCTTTTAACTAGAGCAGGAAATTCATTTAAGAGTCGGTTCGCCTAGGTGAAAGCTCAGTTACTAGGATAACTTTTCCTGCCGGAAACGATGGAACAAGAATCAGTTGAATTGCTTCAGTATTAAAGAAGCTACGGCCATTTCGTCCACTTTTAGGTCTTCATTGTTGACGCTTAATTCTCTATCTCTGGCAATCTTAGAGCAAATCGATTTTTAATTGCACCATAATGTTCCTCGCAAAAAACTACATAAGTTTTCATGTTTATACGACGCTCTAAGCAAGAAAGCAAAAAAAAGGTTTTCCTTGGGTTGGCTTTTTTATTCACTTTTAGCGTACAAAGATAAATTTTGAAAAAACAATACTAGAACTAATAGGAGAAAACAGTTTTCTGTTAGAGACATGAAAGTGGGTTATGAAAAACAAGTATTGTCAAAAATCCAATTACAATACGAAATGTCTGGAAGGATTTCTTTTAACTAGAGCAGGAAATTCATTTAAGAGTCGGTTCGCCTAGGTGAAAGCTCAGTTACTAGGATAACTTTTCCTGCCGGAAACGATGGAACAAGAATCAGTTGAATTGCTTCAGTATTAAAGAAGCTACGGCCATTTCGTCCACTTTTAGGTCTTCATTGTTGACGCTTAATTCTCTATCTCTGGCAATCTTAGAGCAAATCGATTTTTAATTGCACCATAATGTTCCTCGCAAAAAACTACATAAGTTTTCATGTTTATACGACGCTCTAAGCAAGAAAGCAAAAAAAAGGTTTTCCTTGGGTTGGCTTTTTTATTCACTTTTAGCGTACAAAGATAAATTTTGAAAAAACAATACTAGAACTAATAGGAGAAAACAGTTTTCTGTTAGAGACATGAAAGTGGGTTATGAAAAACAAGTATTGTCAAAAATCCAATTACAATACGAAATGTCTGGAAGGATTTCTTTTAACTGGAGCAGGAAATTCATTTAAGAGTCGGTTCGCCTAGGTGAAAGCTCAGTTACTAGGATAACTTTTCCTGCCGGAAACGATGGAACAAGAATCAGTTGAATTGCTTCAGTATTAAAGAAGCTACGGCCATTTCGTCCACTTTTAGATCTTCATTGTTGACGCTTAATTCTCTATCTCTGGCAATCTTAGAGCAAATCGATTTTTAATTGCACCATAATGTTCCTCGCAAAAAAACTACATAAGTTTTCATGTTTATACGACGCTCTAAGCAAGAAAGCAAAAAAAAGGTTTTCCTTGGGTTGGCTTTTTTATTCACTTTTAGCGTACAAAGATAAATTTTGAAAAAACAATACTAGAACTAATAGGAGAAAACAGTTTTCTGTTAGAGACATGAAAGTGGGTTATGAAAAACAAGTATTGTCAAAAATCCAATTACAATACGAAATGTCTGGAAGGATTTCTTTTAACTGGAGCAGGAAATTCATTTAAGAGTCGGTTCGCCTAGGTGAAAGCTCAGTTACTAGGATAACTTTTCCTGCCGGAAACGATGGAACAAGAATCAGTTGAATTGCTTCAGTATTAAAGAAGCTACGGCCATTTCGTCCACTTTTAGGTCTTCATTGTTGACGCTTAATTCTCTATCTCTGGCAATCTTAGAGCAAATCGATTTTTAATTGCACCATAATGTTCCTCGCAAAAAACTACATAAGTTTTCATGTTTATACGACGCTCTAAGCAAGAAAGCAAAAAAAAGGTTTTCCTTGGGTTGGCTTTTTTATTCACTTTTAGCGTACAAAGATAAATTTTGAAAAAACAATACTAGAACTAATAGGAGAAAACAGTTTTCTGTTAGAGACATGAAAGTGGGTTATGAAAAACAAGTATTGTCAAAAATCCAATTACAATACGAAATGTCTGGAAGGATTTCTTTTAACTGGAGCAGGAAATTCATTTAAGAGTCGGTTCGCCTAGGTGAAAGCTCAGTTACTAGGATAACTTTTCCTGCCGGAAACGATGGAACAAGAATCAGTTGAATTGCTTCAGTATTAAAGAAGCTACGGCCATTTCGTCCACTTTTAGGTCTTCATTGTTGACGCTTAATTCTCTATCTCTGGCAATCTTAGAGCAAATCGATTTTTAATTGCACCATAATGTTCCTCGCAAAAAAACTACATAAGTTTTCATGTTTATACGACGCTCTAAGCAAGAAAGCAAAAAAAAGGTTTTCCTTGGGTTGGCTTTTTTATTCACTTTTAGCGTACAAAGATAAATTTTGAAAAAACAATACTAGAACTAATAGGAGAAAACAGTTTTCTGTTAGAGACATGAAAGTGGGTTATGAAAAACAAGTATTGTCAAAAATCCAATTACAATACGAAATGTCTGGAAGGATTTCTTTTAACTGGAGCAGGAAATTCATTTAAGAGTCGGTTCGCCTAGGTGAAAGCTCAGTTACTAGGATAACTTTTCCTGCCGGAAACGATGGAACAAGAATCAGTTGAATTGCTTCAGTATTAAAGAAGCTACGGCCATTTCGTCCACTTTTAGGTCTTCATTGTTGACGCTTAATTCTCTATCTCTGGCAATCTTAGAGCAAATCGATTTTTAATTGCACCATAATGTTCCTCGCAAAAAACTACATAAGTTTTCATGTTTATACGACGCTCTAAGCAAGAAAGCAAAAAAAAGGTTTTCCTTGGGTTGGCTTTTTTATTCACTTTTAGCGTACAAAGATAAATTTTGAAAAAACAATACTAGAACTAATAGGAGAAAACAGTTTTCTGTTAGAGACATGAAAGTGGGTTATGAAAAACAAGTATTGTCAAAAATCCAATTACAATACGAAATGTCTGGAAGGATTTCTTTTAACTGGAGCAGGAAATTCATTTAAGAGTCGGTTCGCCTAGGTGAAAGCTCAGTTACTAGGATAACTTTTCCTGCCGGAAACGATGGAACAAGAATCAGTTGAATTGCTTCAGTATTAAAGAAGCTACGGCCATTTCGTCCACTTTTAGGTCTTCATTGTTGACGCTTAATTCTCTATCTCTGGCAATCTTAGAGCAAATCGATTTTTAATTGCACCATAATGTTCCTCGCAAAAAAACTACATAAGTTTTCATGTTTATACGACGCTCTAAGCAAGAAAGCAAAAAAAAGGTTTTCCTTGGGTTGGCTTTTTTATTCACTTTTAGCGTACAAAGATAAATTTTGAAAAAACAATACTAGAACTAATAGGAGAAAACAGTTTTCTGTTAGAGACATGAAAGTGGGTTATGAAAAACAAGTATTGTCAAAAATCCAATTACAATACGAAATGTCTGGAAGGATTTCTTTTAACTGGAGCAGGAAATTCATTTAAGAGTCGGTTCGCCTAGGTGAAAGCTCAGTTACTAGGATAACTTTTCCTGCCGGAAACGATGGAACAAGAATCAGTTGAATTGCTTCAGTATTAAAGAAGCTACGGCCATTTCGTCCACTTTTAGGTCTTCATTGTTGACGCTTAATTCTCTATCTCTGGCAATCTTAGAGCAAATCGATTTTTAATTGCACCATAATGTTCCTCGCAAAAAACTACATAAGTTTTCATGTTTATACGACGCTCTAAGCAAGAAAGCAAAAAAAAGGTTTTCCTTGGGTTGGCTTTTTTATTCACTTTTAGCGTACAAAGATAAATTTTGAAAAAACAATACTAGAACTAATAGGAGAAAACAGTTTTCTGTTAGAGACATGAAAGTGGGTTATGAAAAACAAGTATTGTCAAAAATCCAATTACAATACGAAATGTCTGGAAGGATTTCTTTTAACTAGAGCAGGAAATTCATTTAAGAGTCGGTTCGCCTAGGTGAAAGCTCAGTTACTAGGATAACTTTTCCTGCCGGAAACGATGGAACAAGAATCAGTTGAATTGCTTCAGTATTAAAGAAGCTACGGCCATTTCGTCCACTTTTAGGTCTTCATTGTTGACGCTTAATTCTCTATCTCTGGCAATCTTAGAGCAAATCGATTTTTAATTGCACCATAATGTTCCTCGCAAAAAACTACATAAGTTTTCATGTTTATACGACGCTCTAAGCAAGAAAGCAAAAAAAAGGTTTTCCTTGGGTTGGCTTTTTTATTCACTTTTAGCGTACAAAGATAAATTTTGAAAAAACAATACTAGAACTAATAGGAGAAAACAGTTTTCTGTTAGAGACATGAAAGTGGGTTATGAAAAACAAGTATTGTCAAAAATCCAATTACAATACGAAATGTCTGGAAGGATTTCCTTTAACTGGAGCAGGAAATTCATTTAAGAGTCGGTTCGCCTAGGTGAAAGCTCAGTTACTAGGATAACTTTTCCTGCCGGAAACGATGGAACAAGAATCAGTTGAATTGCTTCAGTATTAAAGAAGCTACGGCCATTTCGTCCACTTTTAGGTCTTCATTGTTGACGCTTAATTCTCTATCTCTGGCAATCTTAGAGCAAATCGATTTTTAATTGCACCATAATGTTCCTCGCAAAAAACTACATAAGTTTTCATGTTTATACGACGCTCTAAGCAAGAAAGCAAAAAAAAGGTTTTCCTTGGGTTGGCTTTTTTATTCACTTTTAGCGTACAAAGATAAATTTTGAAAAAACAATACTAGAACTAATAGGAGAAAACAGTTTTCTGTTAGAGACATGAAAGTGGGTTATGAAAAACAAGTATTGTCAAAAATCCAATTACAATACGAAATGTCTGGAAGGATTTCTTTTAACTGGAGCAGGAAATTCATTTAAGAGTCGGTTCGCCTAGGTGAAAGCTCAGTTACTAGGATAACTTTTCCTGCCGGAAACGATGGAACAAGAATCAGTTGAATTGCTTCAGTATTAAAGAAGCTACGGCCATTTCGTCCACTTTTAGGTCTTCATTGTTGACGCTTAATTCTCTATCTCTGGCAATCTTAGAGCAAATCGATTTTTAATTGCACCATAATGTTCCTCGCAAAAAAACTACATAAGTTTTCATGTTTATACGACGCTCTAAGCAAGAAAGCAAAAAAAAGGTTTTCCTTGGGTTGGCTTTTTTATTCACTTTTAGCGTACAAAGATAAATTTTGAAAAAACAATACTAGAACTAATAGGAGAAAACAGTTTTCTGTTAGAGACATGAAAGTGGGTTATGAAAAACAAGTATTGTCAAAAATCCAATTACAATACGAAATGTCTGGAAGGATTTCTTTTAACTGGAGCAGGAAATTCATTTAAGAGTCGGTTCGCCTAGGTGAAAGCTCAGTTACTAGGATAACTTTTCCTGCCGGAAACGATGGAACAAGAATCAGTTGAATTGCTTCAGTATTAAAGAAGCTACGGCCATTTCGTCCACTTTTAGGTCTTCATTGTTGACGCTTAATTCTCTATCTCTGGCAATCTTAGAGCAAATCGATTTTTAATTGCACCATAATGTTCCTCGCAAAAAACTACATAAGTTTTCATGTTTATACGACGCTCTAAGCAAGAAAGCAAAAAAAAGGTTTTCCTTGGGTTGGCTTTTTTATTCACTTTTAGCGTACAAAGATAAATTTTGAAAAAACAATACTAGAACTAATAGGAGAAAACAGTTTTCTGTTAGAGACATGAAAGTGGGTTATGAAAAACAAGTATTGTCAAAAATCCAATTACAATACGAAATGTCTGGAAGGATTTCTTTTAACTAGAGCAGGAAATTCATTTAAGAGTCGGTTCGCCTAGGTGAAAGCTCAGTTACTAGGATAACTTTTCCTGCCGGAAACGATGGAACAAGAATCAGTTGAATTGCTTCAGTATTAAAGAAGCTACGGCCATTTCGTCCACTTTTAGGTCTTCATTGTTGACGCTTAATTCTCTATCTCTGGCAATCTTAGAGCAAATCGATTTTTAATTGCACCATAATGTTCCTCGCAAAAAACTACATAAGTTTTCATGTTTATACGACGCTCTAAGCAAGAAAGCAAAAAAAAGGTTTTCCTTGGGTTGGCTTTTTTATTCACTTTTAGCGTACAAAGATAAATTTTGAAAAAACAATACTAGAACTAATAGGAGAAAACAGTTTTCTGTTAGAGACATGAAAGTGGGTTATGAAAAACAAGTATTGTCAAAAATCCAATTACAATACGAAATGTCTGGAAGGATTTCTTTTAACTGGAGCAGGAAATTCATTTAAGAGTCGGTTCGCCTAGGTGAAAGCTCAGTTACTAGGATAACTTTTCCTGCCGGAAACGATGGAACAAGAATCAGTTGAATTGCTTCAGTATTAAAGAAGCTACGGCCATTTCGTCCACTTTTAGGTCTTCATTGTTGACGCTTAATTCTCTATCTCTGGCAATCTTAGAGCAAATCGATTTTTAATTGCACCATAATGTTCCTCGCAAAAAACTACATAAGTTTTCATGTTTATACGACGCTCTAAGCAAGAAAGCAAAAAAAAGGTTTTCCTTGGGTTGGCTTTTTTATTCACTTTTAGCGTACAAAGATAAATTTTGAAAAAACAATACTAGAACTAATAGGAGAAAACAGTTTTCTGTTAGAGACATGAAAGTGGGTTATGAAAAACAAGTATTGTCAAAAATCCAATTACAATACGAAATGTCTGGAAGGATTTCTTTTAACTAGAGCAGGAAATTCATTTAAGAGTCGGTTCGCCTAGGTGAAAGCTCAGTTACTAGGATAACTTTTCCTGCCGGAAACGATGGAACAAGAATCAGTTGAATTGCTTCAGTATTAAAGAAGCTACGGCCATTTCGTCCACTTTTAGGTCTTCATTGTTGACGCTTAATTCTCTATCTCTGGCAATCTTAGAGCAAATCGATTTTTAATTGCACCATAATGTTCCTCGCAAAAAACTACATAAGTTTTCATGTTTATACGACGCTCTAAGCAAGAAAGCAAAAAAAAGGTTTTCCTTGGGTTGGCTTTTTTATTCACTTTTAGCGTACAAAGATAAATTTTGAAAAAACAGTACTAGAACTAATAGGAGAAAACAGTTTTCTGTTAGAGACATGAAAGTGGGTTATGAAAAACAAGTATTGTCAAAAATCCAATTACAATACGAAATGTCTGGAAGGATTTCTTTTAACTAGAGCAGGAAATTCATTTAAGAGTCGGTTCGCCTAGGTGAAAGCTCAGTTACTAGGATAACTTTTCCTGCCGGAAACGATGGAACAAGAATCAGTTGAATTGCTTCAGTATTAAAGAAGCTACGGCCATTTCGTCCACTTTTAGGTCTTCATTGTTGACGCTTAATTCTCTATCTCTGGCAATCTTAGAGCAAATCGATTTTTAATTGCACCATAATGTTCCTCGCAAAAAACTACATAAGTTTTCATGTTTATACGACGCTCTAAGCAAGAAAGCAAAAAAAAGGTTTTCCTTGGGTTGGCTTTTTTATTCACTTTTAGCGTACAAAGATAAATTTTGAAAAAACAATACTAGAACTAATAGGAGAAAACAGTTTTCTGTTAGAGACATGAAAGTGGGTTATGAAAAACAAGTATTGTCAAAAATCCAATTACAATACGAAATGTCTGGAAGGATTTCTTTTAACTAGAGCAGGAAATTCATTTAAGAGTCGGTTCGCCTAGGTGAAAGCTCAGTTACTAGGATAACTTTTCCTGCCGGAAACGATGGAACAAGAATCAGTTGAATTGCTTCAGTATTAAAGAAGCTACGGCCATTTCGTCCACTTTTAGGTCTTCATTGTTGACGCTTAATTCTCTATCTCTGGCAATCTTAGAGCAAATCGATTTTTAATTGCACCATAATGTTCCTCGCAAAAAACTACATAAGTTTTCATGTTTATACGACGCTCTAAGCAAGAAAGCAAAAAAAAGGTTTTCCTTGGGTTGGCTTTTTTATTCACTTTTAGCGTACAAAGATAAATTTTGAAAAAACAATACTAGAACTAATAGGAGAAAACAGTTTTCTGTTAGAGACATGAAAGTGGGTTATGAAAAACAAGTATTGTCAAAAATCCAATTACAATACGAAATGTCTGGAAGGATTTCTTTTAACTAGAGCAGGAAATTCATTTAAGAGTCGGTTCGCCTAGGTGAAAGCTCAGTTACTAGGATAACTTTTCCTGCCGGAAACGATGGAACAAGAATCAGTTGAATTGCTTCAGTATTAAAGAAGCTACGGCCATTTCGTCCACTTTTAGGTCTTCATTGTTGACGCTTAATTCTCTATCTCTGGCAATCTTAGAGCAAATCGATTTTTAATTGCACCATAATGTTCCTCGCAAAAAACTACATAAGTTTTCATGTTTATACGACGCTCTAAGCAAGAAAGCAAAAAAAAGGTTTTCCTTGGGTTGGCTTTTTTATTCACTTTTAGCGTACAAAGATAAATTTCGAAAAAACAATACTAGAACTAATAGTAGAAAACAGTTTTCTGTTAGAGACATGAAAGTGGGTTATGAAAAACAAGTATTGTCAAAAATCCAATTACAATACGAAATGTCTGGAAGGATTTCTTTTAACTAGAGCAGGAAATTCATTTAAGAGTCGGTTCGCCTAGGTGAAAGCTCAGTTACTAGGATAACTTTTCCTGCCGGAAACGATGGAACAAGAATCAGTTGAATTGCTTCAGTATTAAAGAAGCTACGGCCATTTCGTCCACTTTTAGGTCTTCATTGTTGACGCTTAATTCTCTATCTCTGGCAATCTTAGAGCAAATCGATTTTTAATTGCACCATAATGTTCCTCGCAAAAAACTACATAAGTTTTCATGTTTATACGACGCTCTAAGCAAGAAAGCAAAAAAAAGGTTTTCCTTGGGTTGGCTTTTTTATTCACTTTTAGCGTACAAAGATAAATTTTGAAAAAACAATACTAGAACTAATAGGAGAAAACAGTTTTCTGTTAGAGACATGAAAGTGGGTTATGAAAAACAAGTATTGTCAAAAATCCAATTACAATACGAAATGTCTGGAAGGATTTCTTTTAACTGGAGCAGGAAATTCATTTAAGAGTCGGTTCGCCTAGGTGAAAGCTCAGTTACTAGGATAACTTTTCCTGCCGGAAACGATGGAACAAGAATCAGTTGAATTGCTTCAGTATTAAAGAAGCTACGGCCATTTCGTCCACTTTTAGGTCTTCATTGTTGACGCTTAATTCTCTATCTCTGGCAATCTTAGAGCAAATCGATTTTTAATTGCACCATAATGTTCCTCGCAAAAAAACTACATAAGTTTTCATGTTTATACGACGCTCTAAGCAAGAAAGCAAAAAAAAGGTTTTCCTTGGGTTGGCTTTTTTATTCACTTTTAGCGTACAAAGATAAATTTTGAAAAAACAATACTAGAACTAATAGGAGAAAACAGTTTTCTGTTAGAGACATGAAAGTGGGTTATGAAAAACAAGTATTGTCAAAAATCCAATTACAATACGAAATGTCTGGAAGGATTTCTTTTAACTAGAGCAGGAAATTCATTTAAGAGTCGGTTCGCCTAGGTGAAAGCTCAGTTACTAGGATAACTTTTCCTGCCGGAAACGATGGAACAAGAATCAGTTGAATTGCTTCAGTATTAAAGAAGCTACGGCCATTTCGTCCACTTTTAGGTCTTCATTGTTGACGCTTAATTCTCTATCTCTGGCAATCTTAGAGCAAATCGATTTTTAATTGCACCATAATGTTCCTCGCAAAAAAACTACATAAGTTTTCATGTTTATACGACGCTCTAAGCAAGAAAGCAAAAAAAAGGTTTTCCTTGGGTTGGCTTTTTTATTCACTTTTAGCGTACAAAGATAAATTTTGAAAAAACAATACTAGAACTAATAGGAGAAAACAGTTTTCTGTTAGAGACATGAAAGTGGGTTATGAAAAACAAGTATTGTCAAAAATCCAATTACAATACGAAATGTCTGGAAGGATTTCTTTTAACTGGAGCAGGAAATTCATTTAAGAGTCGGTTCGCCTAGGTGAAAGCTCAGTTACTAGGATAACTTTTCCTGCCGGAAACGATGGAACAAGAATCAGTTGAATTGCTTCAGTATTAAAGAAGCTACGGCCATTTCGTCCACTTTTAGGTCTTCATTGTTGACGCTTAATTCTCTATCTCTGGCAATCTTAGAGCAAATCGATTTTTAATTGCACCATAATGTTCCTCGCAAAAAACTACATAAGTTTTCATGTTTATACGACGCTCTAAGCAAGAAAGCAAAAAAAAGGTTTTCCTTGGGTTGGCTTTTTTATTCACTTTTAGCGTACAAAGATAAATTTTGAAAAAACAATACTAGAACTAATAGGAGAAAACAGTTTTCTGTTAGAGACATGAAAGTGGGTTATGAAAAACAAGTATTGTCAAAAATCCAATTACAATACGAAATGTCTGGAAGGATTTCTTTTAACTAGAGCAGGAAATTCATTTAAGAGTCGGTTCGCCTAGGTGAAAGCTCAGTTACTAGGATAACTTTTCCTGCCGGAAACGATGGAACAAGAATCAGTTGAATTGCTTCAGTATTAAAGAAGCTACGGCCATTTCGTCCACTTTTAGGTCTTCATTGTTGACGCTTAATTCTCTATCTCTGGCAATCTTAGAGCAAATCGATTTTTAATTGCACCATAATGTTCCTCGCAAAAAACTACATAAGTTTTCATGTTTATACGACGCTCTAAGCAAGAAAGCAAAAAAAAGGTTTTCCTTGGGTTGGCTTTTTTATTCACTTTTAGCGTACAAAGATAAATTTTGAAAAAACAATACTAGAACTAATAGGAGAAAACAGTTTTCTGTTAGAGACATGAAAGTGGGTTATGAAAAACAAGTATTGTCAAAAATCCAATTACAATACGAAATGTCTGGAAGGATTTCTTTTAACTAGAGCAGGAAATTCATTTAAGAGTCGGTTCGCCTAGGTGAAAGCTCAGTTACTAGGATAACTTTTCCTGCCGGAAACGATGGAACAAGAATCAGTTGAATTGCTTCAGTATTAAAGAAGCTACGGCCATTTCGTCCACTTTTAGGTCTTCATTGTTGACGCTTAATTCTCTATCTCTGGCAATCTTAGAGCAAATCGATTTTTAATTGCACCATAATGTTCCTCGCAAAAAACTACATAAGTTTTCATGTTTATACGACGCTCTAAGCAAGAAAGCAAAAAAAAAGGTTTTGCTTGGGTTGGCTTTTTTATTCACTTTTAGCGTACAAAGATAAATTTCGAAAAAACAATACTAGAACTAATAGTAGAAAACAGTTTTCTGTTAGAGACATGAAAGTGAGTTATGAAAAACAAGTATTGTCAAAAATCCAATTACAATACGAAATGTCTGGAAGGATTTCTTTTAACTAGAGCAGGAAATTCATTTAAGAGTCGGTTCGCCTAGGTGAAAGCTCAGTTACTAGGATAACTTTTCCTGCCGGAAACGATGGAACAAGAATCAGTTGAATTGCTTCAGTATTAAAGAAGCTACGGCCATTTCGTCCACTTTTAGGTCTTCATTGTTGACGCTTAATTCTCTATCTCTGGCAATCTTAGAGCAAATCGATTTTTAATTGCACCATAATGTTCCTCGCAAAAAACTACATAAGTTTTCATGTTTATACGACGCTCTAAGCAAGAAAGCAAAAAAAAGGTTTTCCTTGGGTTGGCTTTTTTATTCACTTTTAGCGTACAAAGATAAATTTTGAAAAAACAGTACTAGAACTAATAGGAGAAAACAGTTTTCTGTTAGAGACATGAAAGTGGGTTATGAAAAACAAGTATTGTCAAAAATCCAATTACAATACGAAATGTCTGGAAGGATTTCTTTTAACTAGAGCAGGAAATTCATTTAAGAGTCGGTTCGCCTAGGTGAAAGCTCAGTTACTAGGATAACTTTTCCTGCCGGAAACGATGGAACAAGAATCAGTTGAATTGCTTCAGTATTAAAGAAGCTACGGCCATTTCGTCCACTTTTAGGTCTTCATTGTTGACGCTTAATTCTCTATCTCTGGCAATCTTAGAGCAAATCGATTTTTAATTGCACCATAATGTTCCTCGCAAAAAACTACATAAGTTTTCATGTTTATACGACGCTCTAAGCAAGAAAGCAAAAAAAAGGTTTTCCTTGGGTTGGCTTTTTTATTCACTTTTAGCGTACAAAGATAAATTTTGAAAAAACAATACTAGAACTAATAGGAGAAAACAGTTTTCTGTTAGAGACATGAAAGTGGGTTATGAAAAACAAGTATTGTCAAAAATCCAATTACAATACGAAATGTCTGGAAGGATTTCTTTTAACTAGAGCAGGAAATTCATTTAAGAGTCGGTTCGCCTAGGTGAAAGCTCAGTTACTAGGATAACTTTTCCTGCCGGAAACGATGGAACAAGAATCAGTTGAATTGCTTCAGTATTAAAGAAGCTACGGCCATTTCGTCCACTTTTAGGTCTTCATTGTTGACGCTTAATTCTCTATCTCTGGCAATCTTAGAGCAAATCGATTTTTAATTGCACCATAATGTTCCTCGCAAAAAACTACATAAGTTTTCATGTTTATACGACGCTCTAAGCAAGAAAGCAAAAAAAAGGTTTTCCTTGGGTTGGCTTTTTTATTCACTTTTAGCGTACAAAGATAAATTTTGAAAAAACAATACTAGAACTAATAGGAGAAAACAGTTTTCTGTTAGAGACATGAAAGTGGGTTATGAAAAACAAGTATTGTCAAAAATCCAATTACAATACGAAATGTCTGGAAGGATTTCTTTTAACTAGAGCAGGAAATTCATTTAAGAGTCGGTTCGCCTAGGTGAAAGCTCAGTTACTAGGATAACTTTTCCTGCCGGAAACGATGGAACAAGAATCAGTTGAATTGCTTCAGTATTAAAGAAGCTACGGCCATTTCGTCCACTTTTAGGTCTTCATTGTTGACGCTTAATTCTCTATCTCTGGCAATCTTAGAGCAAATCGATTTTTAATTGCACCATAATGTTCCTCGCAAAAAACTACATAAGTTTTCATGTTTATACGACGCTCTAAGCAAGAAAGCAAAAAAAAGGTTTTCCTTGGGTTGGCTTTTTTATTCACTTTTAGCGTACAAAGATAAATTTCGAAAAAACAATACTAGAACTAATAGTAGAAAACAGTTTTCTGTTAGAGACATGAAAGTGGGTTATGAAAAACAAGTATTGTCAAAAATCCAATTACAATACGAAATGTCTGGAAGGATTTCTTTTAACTAGAGCAGGAAATTCATTTAAGAGTCGGTTCGCCTAGGTGAAAGCTCAGTTACTAGGATAACTTTTCCTGCCGGAAACGATGGAACAAGAATCAGTTGAATTGCTTCAGTATTAAAGAAGCTACGGCCATTTCGTCCACTTTTAGGTCTTCATTGTTGACGCTTAATTCTCTATCTCTGGCAATCTTAGAGCAAATCGATTTTTAATTGCACCATAATGTTCCTCGCAAAAAACTACATAAGTTTTCATGTTTATACGACGCTCTAAGCAAGAAAGCAAAAAAAAGGTTTTCCTTGGGTTGGCTTTTTTATTCACTTTTAGCGTACAAAGATAAATTTTGAAAAAACAATACTAGAACTAATAGGAGAAAACAGTTTTCTGTTAGAGACATGAAAGTGGGTTATGAAAAACAAGTATTGTCAAAAATCCAATTACAATACGAAATGTCTGGAAGGATTTCTTTTAACTGGAGCAGGAAATTCATTTAAGAGTCGGTTCGCCTAGGTGAAAGCTCAGTTACTAGGATAACTTTTCCTGCCGGAAACGATGGAACAAGAATCAGTTGAATTGCTTCAGTATTAAAGAAGCTACGGCCATTTCGTCCACTTTTAGGTCTTCATTGTTGACGCTTAATTCTCTATCTCTGGCAATCTTAGAGCAAATCGATTTTTAATTGCACCATAATGTTCCTCGCAAAAAAACTACATAAGTTTTCATGTTTATACGACGCTCTAAGCAAGAAAGCAAAAAAAAGGTTTTCCTTGGGTTGGCTTTTTTATTCACTTTTAGCGTACAAAGATAAATTTTGAAAAAACAATACTAGAACTAATAGGAGAAAACAGTTTTCTGTTAGAGACATGAAAGTGGGTTATGAAAAACAAGTATTGTCAAAAATCCAATTACAATACGAAATGTCTGGAAGGATTTCTTTTAACTAGAGCAGGAAATTCATTTAAGAGTCGGTTCGCCTAGGTGAAAGCTCAGTTACTAGGATAACTTTTCCTGCCGGAAACGATGGAACAAGAATCAGTTGAATTGCTTCAGTATTAAAGAAGCTACGGCCATTTCGTCCACTTTTAGGTCTTCATTGTTGACGCTTAATTCTCTATCTCTGGCAATCTTAGAGCAAATCGATTTTTAATTGCACCATAATGTTCCTCGCAAAAAACTACATAAGTTTTCATGTTTATACGACGCTCTAAGCAAGAAAGCAAAAAAAAGGTTTTCCTTGGGTTGGCTTTTTTATTCACTTTTAGCGTACAAAGATAAATTTTGAAAAAACAATACTAGAACTAATAGGAGAAAACAGTTTTCTGTTAGAGACATGAAAGTGGGTTATGAAAAACAAGTATTGTCAAAAATCCAATTACAATACGAAATGTCTGGAAGGATTTCTTTTAACTGGAGCAGGAAATTCATTTAAGAGTCGGTTCGCCTAGGTGAAAGCTCAGTTACTAGGATAACTTTTCCTGCCGGAAACGATGGAACAAGAATCAGTTGAATTGCTTCAGTATTAAAGAAGCTACGGCCATTTCGTCCACTTTTAGGTCTTCATTGTTGACGCTTAATTCTCTATCTCTGGCAATCTTAGAGCAAATCGATTTTTAATTGCACCATAATGTTCCTCGCAAAAAACTACATAAGTTTTCATGTTTATACGACGCTCTAAGCAAGAAAGCAAAAAAAAGGTTTTCCTTGGGTTGGCTTTTTTATTCACTTTTAGCGTACAAAGATAAATTTTGAAAAAACAATACTAGAACTAATAGGAGAAAACAGTTTTCTGTTAGAGACATGAAAGTGGGTTATGAAAAACAAGTATTGTCAAAAATCCAATTACAATACGAAATGTCTGGAAGGATTTCTTTTAACTAGAGCAGGAAATTCATTTAAGAGTCGGTTCGCCTAGGTGAAAGCTCAGTTACTAGGATAACTTTTCCTGCCGGAAACGATGGAACAAGAATCAGTTGAATTGCTTCAGTATTAAAGAAGCTACGGCCATTTCGTCCACTTTTAGGTCTTCATTGTTGACGCTTAATTCTCTATCTCTGGCAATCTTAGAGCAAATCGATTTTTAATTGCACCATAATGTTCCTCGCAAAAAACTACATAAGTTTTCATGTTTATACGACGCTCTAAGCAAGAAAGCAAAAAAAAAGGTTTTGCTTGGGTTGGCTTTTTTATTCACTTTTAGCGTACAAAGATAAATTTCGAAAAAACAATACTAGAACTAATAGTAGAAAACAGTTTTCTGTTAGAGACATGAAAGTGAGTTATGAAAAACAAGTATTGTCAAAAATCCAATTACAATACGAAATGTCTGGAAGGATTTCTTTTAACTAGAGCAGGAAATTCATTTAAGAGTCGGTTCGCCTAGGTGAAAGCTCAGTTACTAGGATAACTTTTCCTGCCGGAAACGATGGAACAAGAATCAGTTGAATTGCTTCAGTATTAAAGAAGCTACGGCCATTTCGTCCACTTTTAGGTCTTCATTGTTGACGCTTAATTCTCTATCTCTGGCAATCTTAGAGCAAATCGATTTTTAATTGCACCATAATGTTCCTCGCAAAAAACTACATAAGTTTTCATGTTTATACGACGCTCTAAGCAAGAAAGCAAAAAAAAGGTTTTCCTTGGGTTGGCTTTTTTATTCACTTTTAGCGTACAAAGATAAATTTTGAAAAAACAATACTAGAACTAATAGGAGAAAACAGTTTTCTGTTAGAGACATGAAAGTGGGTTATGAAAAACAAGTATTGTCAAAAATCCAATTACAATACGAAATGTCTGGAAGGATTTCTTTTAACTAGAGCAGGAAATTCATTTAAGAGTCGGTTCGCCTAGGTGAAAGCTCAGTTACTAGGATAACTTTTCCTGCCGGAAACGATGGAACAAGAATCAGTTGAATTGCTTCAGTATTAAAGAAGCTACGGCCATTTCGTCCACTTTTAGGTCTTCATTGTTGACGCTTAATTCTCTATCTCTGGCAATCTTAGAGCAAATCGATTTTTAATTGCACCATAATGT
The DNA here is from genome assembly GCA_949768715.1 of Dascillus cervinus. Lineage (NCBI taxonomy): Eukaryota > Metazoa > Arthropoda > Insecta > Coleoptera > Dascillidae > Dascillus > Dascillus cervinus. The sequence goes on from OX458318.1 coordinate 32,940,619, forward strand.
TCCTCGCAAAAAACTACATAAGTTTTCATGTTTATACGACGCTCTAAGCAAGAAAGCAAAAAAAAGGTTTTCCTTGGGTTGGCTTTTTTATTCACTTTTAGCGTACAAAGATAAATTTCGAAAAAACAATACTAGAACTAATAGGAGAAAACAGTTTTCTGTTAGAGACATGAAAGTGGGTTATGAAAAACAAGTATTGTCAAAAATCCAATTACAATACGAAATGTCTGGAAGGATTTCTTTTAACTAGAGCAGGAAATTCATTTAAGAGTCGGTTCGCCTAGGTGAAAGCTCAGTTACTAGGATAACTTTTCCTGCCGGAAACGATGGAACAAGAATCAGTTGAATTGCTTCAGTATTAAAGAAGCTACGGCCATTTCGTCCACTTTTAGGTCTTCATTGTTGACGCTTAATTCTCTATCTCTGGCAATCTTAGAGCAAATCGATTTTTAATTGCACCATAATGTTCCTCGCAAAAAACTACATAAGTTTTCATGTTTATACGACGCTCTAAGCAAGAAAGCAAAAAAAAGGTTTTCCTTGGGTTGGCTTTTTTATTCACTTTTAGCGTACAAAGATAAATTTTGAAAAAACAATACTAGAACTAATAGGAGAAAACAGTTTTCTGTTAGAGACATGAAAGTGGGTTATGAAAAACAAGTATTGTCAAAAATCCAATTACAATACGAAATGTCTGGAAGGATTTCTTTTAACTAGAGCAGGAAATTCATTTAAGAGTCGGTTCGCCTAGGTGAAAGCTCAGTTACTAGGATAACTTTTCCTGCCGGAAACGATGGAACAAGAATCAGTTGAATTGCTTCAGTATTAAAGAAGCTACGGCCATTTCGTCCACTTTTAGGTCTTCATTGTTGACGCTTAATTCTCTATCTCTGGCAATCTTAGAGCAAATCGATTTTTAATTGCACCATAATGTTCCTCGCAAAAAACTACATAAGTTTTCATGTTTATACGACGCTCTAAGCAAGAAAGCAAAAAAAAGGTTTTCCTTGGGTTGGCTTTTTTATTCACTTTTAGCGTACAAAGATAAATTTTGAAAAAACAATACTAGAACTAATAGGAGAAAACAGTTTTCTGTTAGAGACATGAAAGTGGGTTATGAAAAACAAGTATTGTCAAAAATCCAATTACAATACGAAATGTCTGGAAGGATTTCTTTTAACTAGAGCAGGAAATTCATTTAAGAGTCGGTTCGCCTAGGTGAAAGCTCAGTTACTAGGATAACTTTTCCTGCCGGAAACGATGGAACAAGAATCAGTTGAATTGCTTCAGTATTAAAGAAGCTACGGCCATTTCGTCCACTTTTAGGTCTTCATTGTTGACGCTTAATTCTCTATCTCTGGCAATCTTAGAGCAAATCGATTTTTAATTGCACCATAATGTTCCTCGCAAAAAACTACATAAGTTTTCATGTTTATACGACGCTCTAAGCAAGAAAGCAAAAAAAAGGTTTTCCTTGGGTTGGCTTTTTTATTCACTTTTAGCGTACAAAGATAAATTTTGAAAAAACAATACTAGAACTAATAGGAGAAAACAGTTTTCTGTTAGAGACATGAAAGTGGGTTATGAAAAACAAGTATTGTCAAAAATCCAATTACAATACGAAATGTCTGGAAGGATTTCTTTTAACTAGAGCAGGAAATTCATTTAAGAGTCGGTTCGCCTAGGTGAAAGCTCAGTTACTAGGATAACTTTTCCTGCCGGAAACGATGGAACAAGAATCAGTTGAATTGCTTCAGTATTAAAGAAGCTACGGCCATTTCGTCCACTTTTAGGTCTTCATTGTTGACGCTTAATTCTCTATCTCTGGCAATCTTAGAGCAAATCGATTTTTAATTGCACCATAATGTTCCTCGCAAAAAACTACATAAGTTTTCATGTTTATACGACGCTCTAAGCAAGAAAGCAAAAAAAAGGTTTTCCTTGGGTTGGCTTTTTTATTCACTTTTAGCGTACAAAGATAAATTTTGAAAAAACAATACTAGAACTAATAGGAGAAAACAGTTTTCTGTTAGAGACATGAAAGTGGGTTATGAAAAACAAGTATTGTCAAAAATCCAATTACAATACGAAATGTCTGGAAGGATTTCTTTTAACTAGAGCAGGAAATTCATTTAAGAGTCGGTTCGCCTAGGTGAAAGCTCAGTTACTAGGATAACTTTTCCTGCCGGAAACGATGGAACAAGAATCAGTTGAATTGCTTCAGTATTAAAGAAGCTACGGCCATTTCGTCCACTTTTAGGTCTTCATTGTTGACGCTTAATTCTCTATCTCTGGCAATCTTAGAGCAAATCGATTTTTAATTGCACCATAATGTTCCTCGCAAAAAACTACATAAGTTTTCATGTTTATACGACGCTCTAAGCAAGAAAGCAAAAAAAAAGGTTTTCCTTGGGTTGGCTTTTTTATTCACTTTTAGCGTACAAAGATAAATTTCGAAAAAACAATACTAGAACTAATAGTAGAAAACAGTTTTCTGTTAGAGACATGAAAGTGGGTTATGAAAAACAAGTATTGTCAAAAATCCAATTACAATACGAAATGTCTGGAAGGATTTCTTTTAACTAGAGCAGGAAATTCATTTAAGAGTCGGTTCGCCTAGGTGAAAGCTCAGTTACTAGGATAACTTTTCCTGCCGGAAACGATGGAACAAGAATCAGTTGAATTGCTTCAGTATTAAAGAAGCTACGGCCATTTCGTCCACTTTTAGGTCTTCATTGTTGACGCTTAATTCTCTATCTCTGGCAATCTTAGAGCAAATCGATTTTTAATTGCACCATAATGTTCCTCGCAAAAAACTACATAAGTTTTCATGTTTATACGACGCTCTAAGCAAGAAAGCAAAAAAAAGGTTTTCCTTGGGTTGGCTTTTTTATTCACTTTTAGCGTACAAAGATAAATTTTGAAAAAACAATACTAGAACTAATAGGAGAAAACAGTTTTCTGTTAGAGACATGAAAGTGGGTTATGAAAAACAAGTATTGTCAAAAATCCAATTACAATACGAAATGTCTGGAAGGATTTCTTTTAACTAGAGCAGGAAATTCATTTAAGAGTCGGTTCGCCTAGGTGAAAGCTCAGTTACTAGGATAACTTTTCCTGCCGGAAACGATGGAACAAGAATCAGTTGAATTGCTTCAGTATTAAAGAAGCTACGGCCATTTCGTCCACTTTTAGGTCTTCATTGTTGACGCTTAATTCTCTATCTCTGGCAATCTTAGAGCAAATCGATTTTTAATTGCACCATAATGTTCCTCGCAAAAAACTACATAAGTTTTCATGTTTATACGACGCTCTAAGCAAGAAAGCAAAAAAAAGGTTTTCCTTGGGTTGGCTTTTTTATTCACTTTTAGCGTACAAAGATAAATTTTGAAAAAACAATACTAGAACTAATAGGAGAAAACAGTTTTCTGTTAGAGACATGAAAGTGGGTTATGAAAAACAAGTATTGTCAAAAATCCAATTACAATACGAAATGTCTGGAAGGATTTCTTTTAACTAGAGCAGGAAATTCATTTAAGAGTCGGTTCGCCTAGGTGAAAGCTCAGTTACTAGGATAACTTTTCCTGCCGGAAACGATGGAACAAGAATCAGTTGAATTGCTTCAGTATTAAAGAAGCTACGGCCATTTCGTCCACTTTTAGGTCTTCATTGTTGACGCTTAATTCTCTATCTCTGGCAATCTTAGAGCAAATCGATTTTTAATTGCACCATAATGTTCCTCGCAAAAAACTACATAAGTTTTCATGTTTATACGACGCTCTAAGCAAGAAAGCAAAAAAAAGGTTTTCCTTGGGTTGGCTTTTTTATTCACTTTTAGCGTACAAAGATAAATTTTGAAAAAACAATACTAGAACTAATAGGAGAAAACAGTTTTCTGTTAGAGACATGAAAGTGGGTTATGAAAAACAAGTATTGTCAAAAATCCAATTACAATACGAAATGTCTGGAAGGATTTCTTTTAACTAGAGCAGGAAATTCATTTAAGAGTCGGTTCGCCTAGGTGAAAGCTCAGTTACTAGGATAACTTTTCCTGCCGGAAACGATGGAACAAGAATCAGTTGAATTGCTTCAGTATTAAAGAAGCTACGGCCATTTCGTCCACTTTTAGGTCTTCATTGTTGACGCTTAATTCTCTATCTCTGGCAATCTTAGAGCAAATCGATTTTTAATTGCACCATAATGTTCCTCGCAAAAAACTACATAAGTTTTCATGTTTATACGACGCTCTAAGCAAGAAAGCAAAAAAAAAGGTTTTCCTTGGGTTGGCTTTTTTATTCACTTTTAGCGTACAAAGATAAATTTCGAAAAAACAATACTAGAACTAATAGTAGAAAACAGTTTTCTGTTAGAGACATGAAAGTGGGTTATGAAAAACAAGTATTGTCAAAAATCCAATTACAATACGAAATGTCTGGAAGGATTTCTTTTAACTAGAGCAGGAAATTCATTTAAGAGTCGGTTCGCCTAGGTGAAAGCTCAGTTACTAGGATAACTTTTCCTGCCGGAAACGATGGAACAAGAATCAGTTGAATTGCTTCAGTATTAAAGAAGCTACGGCCATTTCGTCCACTTTTAGGTCTTCATTGTTGACGCTTAATTCTCTATCTCTGGCAATCTTAGAGCAAATCGATTTTTAATTGCACCATAATGTTCCTCGCAAAAAACTACATAAGTTTTCATGTTTATACGACGCTCTAAGCAAGAAAGCAAAAAAAAGGTTTTCCTTGGGTTGGCTTTTTTATTCACTTTTAGCGTACAAAGATAAATTTTGAAAAAACAATACTAGAACTAATAGGAGAAAACAGTTTTCTGTTAGAGACATGAAAGTGGGTTATGAAAAACAAGTATTGTCAAAAATCCAATTACAATACGAAATGTCTGGAAGGATTTCTTTTAACTGGAGCAGGAAATTCATTTAAGAGTCGGTTCGCCTAGGTGAAAGCTCAGTTACTAGGATAACTTTTCCTGCCGGAAACGATGGAACAAGAATCAGTTGAATTGCTTCAGTATTAAAGAAGCTACGGCCATTTCGTCCACTTTTAGGTCTTCATTGTTGACGCTTAATTCTCTATCTCTGGCAATCTTAGAGCAAATCGATTTTTAATTGCACCATAATGTTCCTCGCAAAAAAACTACATAAGTTTTCATGTTTATACGACGCTCTAAGCAAGAAAGCAAAAAAAAGGTTTTCCTTGGGTTGGCTTTTTTATTCACTTTTAGCGTACAAAGATAAATTTTGAAAAAACAATACTAGAACTAATAGGAGAAAACAGTTTTCTGTTAGAGACATGAAAGTGGGTTATGAAAAACAAGTATTGTCAAAAATCCAATTACAATACGAAATGTCTGGAAGGATTTCTTTTAACTAGAGCAGGAAATTCATTTAAGAGTCGGTTCGCCTAGGTGAAAGCTCAGTTACTAGGATAACTTTTCCTGCCGGAAACGATGGAACAAGAATCAGTTGAATTGCTTCAGTATTAAAGAAGCTACGGCCATTTCGTCCACTTTTAGGTCTTCATTGTTGACGCTTAATTCTCTATCTCTGGCAATCTTAGAGCAAATCGATTTTTAATTGCACCATAATGTTCCTCGCAAAAAACTACATAAGTTTTCATGTTTATACGACGCTCTAAGCAAGAAAGCAAAAAAAAAGGTTTTCCTTGGGTTGGCTTTTTTATTCACTTTTAGCGTACAAAGATAAATTTCGAAAAAACAATACTAGAACTAATAGTAGAAAACAGTTTTCTGTTAGAGACATGAAAGTGGGTTATGAAAAACAAGTATTGTCAAAAATCCAATTACAATACGAAATGTCTGGAAGGATTTCTTTTAACTAGAGCAGGAAATTCATTTAAGAGTCGGTTCGCCTAGGTGAAAGCTCAGTTACTAGGATAACTTTTCCTGCCGGAAACGATGGAACAAGAATCAGTTGAATTGCTTCAGTATTAAAGAAGCTACGGCCATTTCGTCCACTTTTAGGTCTTCATTGTTGACGCTTAATTCTCTATCTCTGGCAATCTTAGAGCAAATCGATTTTTAATTGCACCATAATGTTCCTCGCAAAAAACTACATAAGTTTTCATGTTTATACGACGCTCTAAGCAAGAAAGCAAAAAAAAGGTTTTCCTTGGGTTGGCTTTTTTATTCACTTTTAGCGTACAAAGATAAATTTTGAAAAAACAATACTAGAACTAATAGGAGAAAACAGTTTTCTGTTAGAGACATGAAAGTGGGTTATGAAAAACAAGTATTGTCAAAAATCCAATTACAATACGAAATGTCTGGAAGGATTTCTTTTAACTGGAGCAGGAAATTCATTTAAGAGTCGGTTCGCCTAGGTGAAAGCTCAGTTACTAGGATAACTTTTCCTGCCGGAAACGATGGAACAAGAATCAGTTGAATTGCTTCAGTATTAAAGAAGCTACGGCCATTTCGTCCACTTTTAGGTCTTCATTGTTGACGCTTAATTCTCTATCTCTGGCAATCTTAGAGCAAATCGATTTTTAATTGCACCATAATGTTCCTCGCAAAAAAACTACATAAGTTTTCATGTTTATACGACGCTCTAAGCAAGAAAGCAAAAAAAAGGTTTTCCTTGGGTTGGCTTTTTTATTCACTTTTAGCGTACAAAGATAAATTTTGAAAAAACAATACTAGAACTAATAGGAGAAAACAGTTTTCTGTTAGAGACATGAAAGTGGGTTATGAAAAACAAGTATTGTCAAAAATCCAATTACAATACGAAATGTCTGGAAGGATTTCTTTTAACTGGAGCAGGAAATTCATTTAAGAGTCGGTTCGCCTAGGTGAAAGCTCAGTTACTAGGATAACTTTTCCTGCCGGAAACGATGGAACAAGAATCAGTTGAATTGCTTCAGTATTAAAGAAGCTACGGCCATTTCGTCCACTTTTAGGTCTTCATTGTTGACGCTTAATTCTCTATCTCTGGCAATCTTAGAGCAAATCGATTTTTAATTGCACCATAATGTTCCTCGCAAAAAACTACATAAGTTTTCATGTTTATACGACGCTCTAAGCAAGAAAGCAAAAAAAAGGTTTTCCTTGGGTTGGCTTTTTTATTCACTTTTAGCGTACAAAGATAAATTTTGAAAAAACAATACTAGAACTAATAGGAGAAAACAGTTTTCTGTTAGAGACATGAAAGTGGGTTATGAAAAACAAGTATTGTCAAAAATCCAATTACAATACGAAATGTCTGGAAGGATTTCTTTTAACTAGAGCAGGAAATTCATTTAAGAGTCGGTTCGCCTAGGTGAAAGCTCAGTTACTAGGATAACTTTTCCTGCCGGAAACGATGGAACAAGAATCAGTTGAATTGCTTCAGTATTAAAGAAGCTACGGCCATTTCGTCCACTTTTAGGTCTTCATTGTTGACGCTTAATTCTCTATCTCTGGCAATCTTAGAGTAAATCGATTTTTAATTGCACCATCATGTTCCTCGCAAAAAACTACATAAGTTTTCATGTTTATACGACGCTCTAAGCAAGAAAGCAAAAAAAAGGTTTTCCTTGGGTTGGCTTTTTTATTCACTTTTAGCGTACAAAGATAAATTTTGAAAAAACAATACTAGAACTAATAGGAGAAAACAGTTTTCTGTTAGAGACATGAAAGTGGGTTATGAAAAACAAGTATTGTCAAAAATCCAATTACAATACGAAATGTCTGGAAGGATTTCTTTTAACTAGAGCAGGAAATTCATTTAAGAGTCGGTTCGCCTAGGTGAAAGCTCAGTTACTAGGATAACTTTTCCTGCCGGAAACGATGGAACAAGAATCAGTTGAATTGCTTCAGTATTAAAGAAGCTACGGCCATTTCGTCCACTTTTAGGTCTTCATTGTTGACGCTTAATTCTCTATCTCTGGCAATCTTAGAGTAAATCGATTTTTAATTGCACCATCATGTTCCTCGCAAAAAACTACATAAGTTTTCATGTTTATACGACGCTCTAAGCAAGAAAGCAAAAAAAAGGTTTTCCTTGGGTTGGCTTTTTTATTCACTTTTAGCGTACAAAGATAAATTTTGAAAAAACAATACTAGAACTAATAGGAGAAAACAGTTTTCTGTTAGAGACATGAAAGTGGGTTATGAAAAACAAGTATTGTCAAAAATCCAATTACAATACGAAATGTCTGGAAGGATTTCTTTTAACTAGAGCAGGAAATTCATTTAAGAGTCGGTTCGCCTAGGTGAAAGCTCAGTTACTAGGATAACTTTTCCTGCCGGAAACGATGGAACAAGAATCAGTTGAATTGCTTCAGTATTAAAGAAGCTACGGCCATTTAGTCCACTTTTAGGTCTTCATTGTTGACGCTTAATTCTCTATCTCTGGCAATCTTAGAGCAAATCGATTTTTAATTGCACCATAATGTTCCTCGCAAAAAACTACATAAGTTTTCATGTTTATACGACGCTCTAAGCAAGAAAGCAAAAAAAAGGTTTTCCTTGGGTTGGCTTTTTTATTCACTTTTAGCGTACAAAGATAAATTTTGAAAAAACAATACTAGAACTAATAGGAGAAAACAGTTTTCTGTTAGAGACATGAAAGTGGGTTATGAAAAACAAGTATTGTCAAAAATCCAATTACAATACGAAATGTCTGGAAGGATTTCTTTTAACTAGAGCAGGAAATTCATTTAAGAGTCGGTTCGCCTAGGTGAAAGCTCAGTTACTAGGATAACTTTTCCTGCCGGAAACGATGGAACAAGAATCAGTTGAATTGCTTCAGTATTAAAGAAGCTACGGCCATTTCGTCCACTTTTAGGTCTTCATTGTTGACGCTTAATTCTCTATCTCTGGCAATCTTAGAGTAAATCGATTTTTAATTGCACCATCATGTTCCTCGCAAAAAACTACATAAGTTTTCATGTTTATACGACGCTCTAAGCAAGAAAGCAAAAAAAAGGTTTTCCTTGGGTTGGCTTTTTTATTCACTTTTAGCGTACAAAGATAAATTTTGAAAAAACAATACTAGAACTAATAGGAGAAAACAGTTTTCTGTTAGAGACATGAAAGTGGGTTATGAAAAACAAGTATTGTCAAAAATCCAATTACAATACGAAATGTCTGGAAGGATTTCTTTTAACTAGAGCAGGAAATTCATTTAAGAGTCGGTTCGCCTAGGTGAAAGCTCAGTTACTAGGATAACTTTTCCTGCCGGAAACGATGGAACAAGAATCAGTTGAATTGCTTCAGTATTAAAGAAGCTACGGCCATTTCGTCCACTTTTAGGTCTTCATTGTTGACGCTTAATTCTCTATCTCTGGCAATCTTAGAGTAAATCGATTTTTAATTGCACCATCATGTTCCTCGCAAAAAACTACATAAGTTTTCATGTTTATACGACGCTCTAAGCAAGAAAGCAAAAAAAAGGTTTTCCTTGGGTTGGCTTTTTTATTCACTTTTAGCGTACAAAGATAAATTTTGAAAAAACAATACTAGAACTAATAGGAGAAAACAGTTTTCTGTTAGAGACATGAAAGTGGGTTATGAAAAACAAGTATTGTCAAAAATCCAATTACAATACGAAATGTCTGGAAGGATTTCTTTTAACTAGAGCAGGAAATTCATTTAAGAGTCGGTTCGCCTAGGTGAAAGCTCAGTTACTAGGATAACTTTTCCTGCCGGAAACGATGGAACAAGAATCAGTTGAATTGCTTCAGTATTAAAGAAGCTACGGCCATTTAGTCCACTTTTAGGTCTTCATTGTTGACGCTTAATTCTCTATCTCTGGCAATCTTAGAGCAAATCGATTTTTAATTGCACCATAATGTTCCTCGCAAAAAACTACATAAGTTTTCATGTTTATACGACGCTCTAAGCAAGAAAGCAAAAAAAAGGTTTTCCTTGGGTTGGCTTTTTTATTCACTTTTAGCGTACAAAGATAAATTTTGAAAAAACAATACTAGAACTAATAGGAGAAAACAGTTTTCTGTTAGAGACATGAAAGTGGGTTATGAAAAACAAGTATTGTCAAAAATCCAATTACAATACGAAATGTCTGGAAGGATTTCTTTTAACTAGAGCAGGAAATTCATTTAAGAGTCGGTTCGCCTAGGTGAAAGCTCAGTTACTAGGATAACTTTTCCTGCCGGAAACGATGGAACAAGAATCAGTTGAATTGCTTCAGTATTAAAGAAGCTACGGCCATTTCGTCCACTTTTAGGTCTTCATTGTTGACGCTTAATTCTCTATCTCTGGCAATCTTAGAGCAAATCGATTTTTAATTGCACCATAATGTTCCTCGCAAAAAACTACATAAGTTTTCATGTTTATACGACGCTCTAAGCAAGAAAGCAAAAAAAAGGTTTTCCTTGGGTTGGCTTTTTTATTCACTTTTAGCGTACAAAGATAAATTTTGAAAAAACAATACTAGAACTAATAGGAGAAAACAGTTTTCTGTTAGAGACATGAAAGTGGGTTATGAAAAACAAGTATTGTCAAAAATCCAATTACAATACGAAATGTCTGGAAGGATTTCTTTTAACTGGAGCAGGAAATTCATTTAAGAGTCGGTTCGCCTAGGTGAAAGCTCAGTTACTAGGATAACTTTTCCTGCCGGAAACGATGGAACAAGAATCAGTTGAATTGCTTCAGTATTAAAGAAGCTACGGCCATTTCGTCCACTTTTAGGTCTTCATTGTTGACGCTTAATTCTCTATCTCTGGCAATCTTAGAGCAAATCGATTTTTAATTGCACCATAATGTTCCTCGCAAAAAACTACATAAGTTTTCATGTTTATACGACGCTCTAAGCAAGAAAGCAAAAAAAAGGTTTTCCTTGGGTTGGCTTTTTTATTCACTTTTAGCGTACAAAGATAAATTTTGAAAAAACAATACTAGAACTAATAGGAGAAAACAGTTTTCTGTTAGAGACATGAAAGTGGGTTATGAAAAACAAGTATTGTCAAAAATCCAATTACAATACGAAATGTCTGGAAGGATTTCTTTTAACTAGAGCAGGAAATTCATTTAAGAGTCGGTTCGCCTAGGTGAAAGCTCAGTTACTAGGATAACTTTTCCTGCCGGAAACGATGGAACAAGAATCAGTTGAATTGCTTCAGTATTAAAGAAGCTACGGCCATTTCGTCCACTTTTAGGTCTTCATTGTTGACGCTTAATTCTCTATCTCTGGCAATCTTAGAGCAAATCGATTTTTAATTGCACCATAATGTTCCTCGCAAAAAACTACATAAGTTTTCATGTTTATACGACGCTCTAAGCAAGAAAGCAAAAAAAAAGGTTTTCCTTGGGTTGGCTTTTTTATTCACTTTTAGCGTACAAAGATAAATTTCGAAAAAACAATACTAGAACTAATAGTAGAAAACAGTTTTCTGTTAGAGACATGAAAGTGAGTTATGAAAAACAAGTATTGTCAAAAATCCAATTACAATACGAAATGTCTGGAAGGATTTCTTTTAACTAGAGCAGGAAATTCATTTAAGAGTCGGTTCGCCTAGGTGAAAGCTCAGTTACTAGGATAACTTTTCCTGCCGGAAACGATGGAACAAGAATCAGTTGAATTGCTTCAGTATTAAAGAAGCTACGGCCATTTCGTCCACTTTTAGGTCTTCATTGTTGACGCTTAATTCTCTATCTCTGGCAATCTTAGAGCAAATCGATTTTTAATTGCACCATAATGTTCCTCGCAAAAAACTACATAAGTTTTCATGTTTATACGACGCTCTAAGCAAGAAAGCAAAAAAAAGGTTTTCCTTGGGTTGGCTTTTTTATTCACTTTTAGCGTACAAAGATAAATTTTGAAAAAACAATACTAGAACTAATAGGAGAAAACAGTTTTCTGTTAGAGACATGAAAGTGGGTTATGAAAAACAAGTATTGTCAAAAATCCAATTACAATACGAAATGTCTGGAAGGATTTCTTTTAACTAGAGCAGGAAATTCATTTAAGAGTCGGTTCGCCTAGGTGAAAGCTCAGTTACTAGGATAACTTTTCCTGCCGGAAACGATGGAACAAGAATCAGTTGAATTGCTTCAGTATTAAAGAAGCTACGGCCATTTCGTCCACTTTTAGGTCTTCATTGTTGACGCTTAATTCTCTATCTCTGGCAATCTTAGAGCAAATCGATTTTTAATTGCACCATAATGTTCCTCGCAAAAAACTACATAAGTTTTCATGTTTATACGACGCTCTAAGCAAGAAAGCAAAAAAAAGGTTTTCCTTGGGTTGGCTTTTTTATTCACTTTTAGCGTACAAAGATAAATTTTGAAAAAACAATACTAGAACTAATAGGAGAAAACAGTTTTCTGTTAGAGACATGAAAGTGGGTTATGAAAAACAAGTATTGTCAAAAATCCAATTACAATACGAAATGTCTGGAAGGATTTCTTTTAACTAGAGCAGGAAATTCATTTAAGAGTCGGTTCGCCTAGGTGAAAGCTCAGTTACTAGGATAACTTTTCCTGCCGGAAACGATGGAACAAGAATCAGTTGAATTGCTTCAGTATTAAAGAAGCTACGGCCATTTCGTCCACTTTTAGGTCTTCATTGTTGACGCTTAATTCTCTATCTCTGGCAATCTTAGAGCAAATCGATTTTTAATTGCACCATAATGTTCCTCGCAAAAAACTACATAAGTTTTCATGTTTATACGACGCTCTAAGCAAGAAAGCAAAAAAAAGGTTTTCCTTGGGTTGGCTTTTTTATTCACTTTTAGCGTACAAAGATAAATTTTGAAAAAACAATACTAGAACTAATAGGAGAAAACAGTTTTCTGTTAGAGACATGAAAGTGGGTTATGAAAAACAAGTATTGTCAAAAATCCAATTACAATACGAAATGTCTGGAAGGATTTCTTTTAACTAGAGCAGGAAATTCATTTAAGAGTCGGTTCGCCTAGGTGAAAGCTCAGTTACTAGGATAACTTTTCCTGCCGGAAACGATGGAACAAGAATCAGTTGAATTGCTTCAGTATTAAAGAAGCTACGGCCATTTCGTCCACTTTTAGGTCTTCATTGTTGACGCTTAATTCTCTATCTCTGGCAATCTTAGAGCAAATCGATTTTTAATTGCACCATAATGTTCCTCGCAAAAAACTACATAAGTTTTCATGTTTATACGACGCTCTAAGCAAGAAAGCAAAAAAAAGGTTTTCCTTGGGTTGGCTTTTTTATTCACTTTTAGCGTACAAAGATAAATTTTGAAAAAACAATACTAGAACTAATAGGAGAAAACAGTTTTCTGTTAGAGACATGAAAGTGGGTTATGAAAAACAAGTATTGTCAAAAATCCAATTACAATACGAAATGTCTGGAAGGATTTCTTTTAACTAGAGCAGGAAATTCATTTAAGAGTCGGTTCGCCTAGGTGAAAGCTCAGTTACTAGGATAACTTTTCCTGCCGGAAACGATGGAACAAGAATCAGTTGAATTGCTTCAGTATTAAAGAAGCTACGGCCATTTCGTCCACTTTTAGGTCTTCATTGTTGACGCTTAATTCTCTATCTCTGGCAATCTTAAGGTAGTACCCGTTCCGATTCTAGCAGTGGATAATTCAGGGGGGCAGTGAGAGTTACTAAAAACCCTGAATTTCATCGGAGAACGAAATACATTGAAGTCTAGCACTTCTTTATTTGAGAAAAGGTAACAGAAGGAAACCTTGAAGTCAAACAGTTGCTATGACCCATTAGCTTGTTTGTCTGTGGGATTAAAAATAGTTAAATTTAAAGAAACAAACGAGAATTATTGGTTCGATGTTTGGTTGTGGAACTTTTAATTTTTCGAACCAATTTACTTCGATGTACAGTTATTCTAAAAAATATCTGACCTACTTCGAAGTAGAGTTGTGGAACTTTTAATAATTTTTCAAAATAACTCCGGTTTTTGATTGTTGAACTTTTAAATTTATTGTAAAATTTGTTGGGTTGCAATGACTCATTAGCTTGTTTGTCTGTGGGATTAAATATAGTTGAATTTAAAGAAACAAACGAGAATTATTGGTTCGATGTTTGGTTGTGGAACTTTTTATTTTTCGAACCAATTTACTTCGATGTACAGTTATTCTAAAAAATATCTGACCTACTTCGAAGTAGAGTTGTGGAACTTTTAATAATTTTTCAAAATAACTCCGGTTTTTGATTGTTGAACTTTTAAATTTATTGTAAAATTTGTTGGGTTGCAATGACTCATTAGCTTGTTTGTCTGTGGGATTAAATATAGTTGAATTTAAAGAAACAAACGAGAATTATTGGTTCGATGTTTGGTTGTGGAACTTTTAATTTTTCGAACCAATTTACTTCGATGTACAGTTATTCTAAAAAATATCTGACCCTACTTCGCAGTAGAGTTGTGGAACTTTTAATAATTTTTCTACAAATTTCAAGT